>CM076571.1:396040634-396351875 GCA_034641835.2 Pinus albicaulis
CAAAATGCCGGAGTAGCTGCTCAAGGACCTGCGCAGTCTAAGAGAGGGTTTGTACATAAAATGATAGGAGAATCACAAATCTACTCATTTATTGATAAATAATGCTGAAGTACAAATATCTAATCTCCTATACAAAATACAAGATAACCCGGCAAGGGTTTCTTGTCAAATACTCTCTATATAAAATGTGATATTCAAGACATGACTCAATAATCATTGCAACACTGAAGCATAAGAGTATAAAAGGCTGAAAGATGTATTATATGATGTAGATACCTCAAGGGCTTCCTCCCATGAAAATTTGAACCTCTCAATCACAAGGAAACTCAACAATGGAGCCACCAAATCATGCAATGAGCATTTCCACTAAAATAATGCACTCCCTAGCAGAAATAGCACTGGGAGGGTATGAGAAATGTGTGATATGATACCACAGATCTGAAATAAGTCTGGATCTCTCCAAATAGATCTCTCGAAGTGAGAGGGCACTTCCCCAATGAGAAAATAGCTCAAAGGAAAACTGAGATTCCAATCCCTTCCCTCTTGCGGCAACTTCTTGCACAATCTCCGGAAAAGTTGTGTTGATGTAGATGGCTAAATCTTGGCATTAAAATATGATGTGAATAGATGAATACAAACTCTCCCCATGAGATACTCAAAGGAAAGAGGTGGGATTCCCACCCGGGAACACCCAGTGCTAAACAACATTGCAAATTGCTAAGCAGCAAGCAACAACAATTCTTGGTAGCCAAGAATGATAATAATCTACAACATACTCAACAATGCTGCCATCCTCTTCCTTATATCATAAGTGAGTTTGCTTTCCCTTGGCCCCACTCACTTAGGTTGCTTCTAACCCAAGGTACATTTCCGTCCAAAATTGCATTTTCCAACCTACGATTCCTCCTCCACTAAAACTGTGTTGTTGACTTGGTCAAAGCAGCTTCATTTTGTCTTTGTTCACACATGGAGGTGTTTTATTGAGCTAGAAAGAGTGTCTCCTTTCACACATGGATTTTTTTTATCCTCCTTAGGAGACTTATGGGCTTTTCTACCCATTTATTGGCCGACTATAGCTACTGCTAACTCTAATGTTCCATTTAGCTTGGAAGCTAAAATTTTGGAACATTACAGACCCAAACACCAGAATCACAACCATGAGCAGTGAGGAATTTGGATGACATGCCACAAGGCCTAGCATCTGCATAGCTCACACATCCCTAGGACATGCACCTAAAGGTGCCCCTCGAACAGATTGATGCTCCAGTGAAGCTATTTCAAGTCAAAGATAGATTCGAGCAACAAAAAATGTTGATTTTTCTCGCAATCCACATGAACCAGGACAAAGACCAGATAATTCATTACACCTATGAGAGATATATTCCCCCATATCCCATAGCCATGGTTGATGTAGGTGCCAAATCCCCTCCCTCCCTCTTTCAAAAATCGTGTCCTATTTTGCTCCCCGAGCCATAGCTTGAACAAGGATGCAAGAAAACCACACCTCGTTATCTCCCAACACTCTCTCCTCATCACCCAATGTTTTCGAATGGCCTCCATCTTATCACGCCCTTGAGTTGGTGTAGTTTGATCGAGTGGTGGTGGACGTGCCTTGGCACGACAAGCGTCCACCTCTGGCATATGCGACGATGATGTGCGATAGGCATTCCCATAGTGGCGGGTGAATTCATGCATTTTGGGTGAACACGGTGAGCATGGGTGTCAGGGAAAGCATGCACCCCCATAGTGGGTGCATGAGTCAAAGGTGCCAAGTGAAGTCATGTTGGTGAGCATGTTCGGTGATACAGGCATGTCGTGTAGTGGTTGGGAGAGTTGGGCATGACAGGCACGAGTGGCCGAGCTGACCAGGGTGACCTAAGCAATACAAGTGACCCATCATTGTAAATGACTTGTGCGATGGCGGAAAAATCATTGGATGAGTTTATATGGATGGGTAAGCGAGTTGTGACTTGTTGGGCCAACATGTGGGTAAAGTGACTAAGCCGACCCATGGGCATTGACGAAGGGTCACGACACTTCATGAACGAGACCACAACTTAGCATATAAATGTTGAAAATTTTTATAATTTCTAAGGCATTTATTCATTCATCATTCAACAAGGGTCATCACTTGGACAAGTTATGAAATAACATACCAAGGAAATGGATAAGCACGCAGGTCAGGTGAGAAGGTGAACAGACAGGTTGAACACATATTTAAAGGCACAAGAAGAGTCATGAAAAATAGAGCCAAACGGAGGTGCTAGGTGGAGGGCATTCAAGGCAAAAGTTGAGTAGGGTCATACCTAGCTACAACGTGCAGAACAATGCGTAGTTTAGGAAAAAAGTGTTCAGGGCATGGGCAGAGTCGGGTCATACTCGAACGCAGCATGTAGGATGTGAGGAATAGTGTGGATAGGTTAGGGCATGGGAGGACTCGTGTAGTAGGTGACCTAGTTAAATTGAGTTGCACGACACCATGTTGACATGGGAAAAATGCGTGCAGGAGGTAACCCTTGTGACCCAGGCTACACAACTTTCTGGGCAGACTTCAAAATTTCGATTTTGAAGGTAAATTTTGGGTTTCCATTAGACTTGGTTTTTTTTATAGGCATTGTTTCCTGACTCAAAACACAAGTTTTCGACCGACTTGGCAATAAGTACAGGTGGCTGCACAAGCTTCGAAATTTGTATGTTATTGTAAAATTGTACATCATTGAACTGTTATATTTTTTGGGCAGACTTTTTAGGAGTTTCCCCTCCCAAGTATGTATGGGAATACTTGTGTGATGGTTATGAATGTTTAATTGTTGAAATATTAAATATTGAAGATAATTTTTATTTCGTTGTATTGTTCAAGAACACTCAATTCAAAAATTGGCTAAGTGTTTAAGATAGGCATAGTCTACATACTTGAGTATTGCTAAAAAGAAAAAGTGTGGTAGTTTTGCACCCATTGTACATGGTTGAAAGAGAACCACTAATATAGGTCCATGACAGATGGTATCAAATCTTGATTCAGGGCGAGTCGAGTTGCATTGATTATTGAAGTGTTAATAGTTGATCCCACTACTGCTTCATATTAGATGGTATGAGATCTTGATTCAAGGTGAGTCGAGCTGTGTTGATTATTCGGGAAGAAGGAATATATTTGCAAGATTACAGGAGATATTGAAGCTTGAACTTGTAATGAGTGATACCCTTTTGCAGAAAATGGGCTTTACAGGAATTTGGAGTTTTGAAGATTGGAAGAAGTAGAGTATCGGGCCAATCCAAGTTGAAAAAATTACATCAATAGAATTGGAATATATTGAAGAAAGGTTGATATAATTGGAGAAATGGTTTTGTGAGACGAGATAGAATGTTCTTGCATTAGTCAAGTAAGGGATATCTGACATGAACAGGGGTGAATTCTATTGACACGTGAAGAAAATGGACTAGCACGTTTAATGAAGATATGGAAAGAGAAAGGCATGGTTTGGGAGAAGAAAGCAGAGCTTAGAAGGAATATTGAGAGAATGACGCATGGTGGGATGGAACTCACTATGGTAGAGCCAAAGGAGGTTGTAGATGTACCAATGAAAAATGAAGAATTTGTGGTGACTAAATTAGCCCAAGTTGAGCCAAATCCGTGTACATTTCAGACCTTGACATGTGAAGAAGAAGATGTTGCCGGTGTGACAATGATCAAGGAGGAACTTGATGAACAGTTTGAACCAATATCAGACACATTGCAGACATTGATGATGGAGGACAGTGACTTGGATATATCTCATGATGATGTAAGTATTGATATGACTTGTGTTTCATTTGAGCTTTTGGAGGATGGACCATATGCATGGATCGAAAAAGAGATAACTTTTTTGTCGATGCCATGGATGATCACTCCTTCGATGACTATTATGAGACCTTGTACATTGGAGAATCAGAGAACATTGTTTATTATAGGACTTGTTAGGGAAATTTGTGACCTGATGCTAGAAGGTTCAAATGCACGTGACAAGGGTGGAACTTGATGATACTTGCGATGGATGGGTCATGCTTAGCCATATGGAGAATTTACTAGGTTCCTTGTGTTTTCAACCCTAGAGACAGCCTTGAGTTGTGAAAGACCAGTTCCTAGGACATCTTATACAGCAAGGATCATATGATATAACCTGGATAGTTATCAGAACAAGGCTCTTTTTCTATTTCAATTTTAACATGAAAGTTCAACGTAGATGGAACTAGAATTACTCATGAACTCAGCATAATGAAAGGGATACTGTAGAGGAAAAAGTGAATCCTCAATATAAATGTATCATACAATTCAAAGACAGTTTTCTATAAAGAGGGCTGGGTTCTAAAAATGCTTTACAGAGGTGAAAAATCAGATGGCATTTGCTGTGTATGAAATATAGAAGGAATACTAACCACTAATGAGATGAAATCCCATAAACAAATCTAAACATGAGATGGGCTTATGATAATAAGAATCCATAGATGTCCATAGCTTTTAAAAATAACATCCCATAGAACTTAATATAGAAGAAGCATGGATGAGGTGGAAAATGAAATAGCATATCATGACTGAGCCATATTTAAAGTGCTAGATAGGTTTAGCATAAGTATCAATTATGATAAATTCATACCAGAACCAGTGAGCCACTCTCATTCCAGAGCATGATACAACAGAAATGGAAATGGTGAAATGAACAGCTAAACTATATCACATAAGGCAGTGTTACATGATATAAAGCACCAAGACCAGAATCCTCATTAAAGATAGAACTCCTTATCACTGAGACCCAACGGGCTCTTCGCATTTGTATTAAAGTTTCAACAAAATACATACAAAAACTCTTTCACAGCATACTCTTCAGAAAATATGGAACCTTTTTTTTCTCTTTAGTTGCTACTTATATAGAAGCCTCAGAAACATGAGCGAGAAGATATTTTTTGGGAAAAATATCTTCCTCGCGTGCTAGTATTCAGTTTGAGGTCTCCATCAAAAATAACCAAAATTCATGATGAGGAATAGAGGCATCTCATCATTTATAGTTAGGATCGTAGCCGTTTATAAACAAAAATATTAAACAACATTTTTTTAACAGAAAGTAAAATGCAGGAGTGGAATATAAATTCCACTCGAAATTTAAAAGTAACAAAACAAAGTAAAAGTAAAAGGCCACTAGGGCTGAATCATGAATTAATAATATTCATGTTCGAGATGGAGTCGATGTGGTTGCTAACACAGGTGGCGAGACATTGGCTGATGAGCTGGCCACCATGCTGGCATACTGAGTGCACCTTTGCTGACTATTTGTTGTAGGTTCAGGCATTGATGCGAATCCTTCCACCTTAATATAAGCTTCAGTAAGGTCATCGAAATTTTCATCAGTGGGAATTTTGTGCTTTACAAGATGGAGGAGGGAAAATTCTTGGTGGAGTTACGAGACTATAGTCTCAACTTTCAACCGGGTGGTTTTATCTGAAAGTACATTTGTCCGGTTCATCTCTTCTTTGATACGTGCTTCATACTCTGATAATGGCTGTATTAAGGAAGGAGGAGTAGGGCCCCAGCATGATGGGAGCCCAGCCACTGTGATCTCGGCACAAACCATTTCAAACCAATCCAAATTGATTGCCACGTTCTCCAAGGTCCTTGAAGCTATAGTGCGGGCAAACTTTTTATCAATTATCTTCTGACATTCAATGGCCTCCTTGAACCTACTTAATATACCATGCTTCTCCGTGTCTACTGACTTCAGCCCTTTCAAGAAAGAGATATAAATTCTCGCGTGTTGGGCTCTACTGGATACATTAGTATTTCCCTCATGAATATTTCTTCTAAGATAAAGCACAGATGATTTTACTTCTTCAATGACCTTTAGAAAATCCCAATGCCCTTTTACCGCCGCGATGATTTCTGACAAAATTATTCTTTTGGCATCCCTGAGGGTAATATTACCTTTCAGGCCGCTGTTGAGATTGTTGATGGTCTTCTACTGGTCATCTTTCTTCTTTTTTTCCTGCTCAATTTCCTTCTGCATAGCCTCTATCTTTTTTGAATTTTCAGCCAAGGAAGTTTCCAGCTCATTGATTTTTAACCTTGCTGTAGAAACCTACTTCTCCAGTGTAGCGTTTGTAGCCATTGTTGTAGTCAACTGCTCGGACAACGAACTAGTTTTTGGTTGGGCTGTAGCTGGTGCACAACTGTGTGTATCCCAAGTCATTTGTAAAGCCATTAGACTACCCTGAAGAATAGCCATCACTTCTGCTATCTTTTCCTTTTCTTCCTTCTCTTTCGCCAGGGAATTGGCCAAGTCTTCTTTATCTTTCTCAGCCTCAGCTAGTTCGGATGTTTGTACGTGATGGGTGGCCAGTATGCTAATTTTTCATTTCAGGGATGCCACTTCCTTCTGCAGTTGCTCAATGACGTAACGATGTGGATTTGATTCTCCAGTTTCTTTTCCTTTAATCGACTCATGGAGAGCACGTACTTGATTCGTGAGAGCACAGGAATTTGCCTATTCTTTTCTGAGAGTCTCCCTCACTTGGGCATGCTTAGTCTCTAACTTTTTCAACGTGATTGTAAGCCGCATTACTTCATCTTTTAACATATCACCAACCACCTGAATCAAGTTACATTTATCAAGTGCTGGCACCTTAGCCATATCGATCGCATATTCTAGCACTCTGTAACTAGTAGTACCTACATCCAGGTCAAAAATGGCCTCAGCCATAGCCAACACTAGATGTTCTGTGTCCAAGTTCATGCAGGCTGAAATCCTGGTATGGTATTTCTCTATGTATCCTTCTAGCTCAGCCTTGTACTTATCTCTGATAGCTCTAGCTTTCAGGCTTCTTTCGGTTGCAACCTATGAAGTGTGAGCTTTGATAGCCTGTGAAAATTCTGAGTAGTCAGAGGACGTAACACTGTCTCGTAGCACCTTGAGCCCTATTATGCTCCCATCAGGTTTGTCATATGGTATGAACGATTCGAGCAACTGTTCTTCCCCTATTACTTCTGCTTCACTTGTCACTATTTTTTGCTTTTTGCGAAGGGGAGAATCTGCTCCTGACAGACCTACTTCTTCTTCTTCTTGACCTTTACCAGCTTCTCTTTTATCCCCTGTCACAGATGAATCTGTCTCCATCTGTGAAAGCAAAGGCCAAGTTTCAAGATTTTCCCTCCATTCTATGAACCGTTTCGTTTCATGCGCATAAGGAGTTGATTTGTTCCTTCTCCTCATTTTAGAGATAATTCCCCTCGGATCATAGGGTCAAACATTCCCCTGTCTAAGATCCATGTCTTGAAGCAGCTTCTCAATGATGGGAAGGGCATGCCTTGAATTGAAAACAAAAGGGCCAATGGTAATGGGAAGTTTAAGGATAAAACCCTTTTTTGCAAGGACAAAGTGGAGCTGGTCAGATTTCAGGGTTTGTCGAATGTACTCTAGAGCATAAATCCGTCGAGCAGGAAACACAGGAAAATGATAGGCGGGAACCTCAGCTCCATAAACCTAAATTTCGGTGTAATTTTCATATAGGTACCAATCCCCGGTACTTTGGGCTTGACTAGCCTGTAACCATCTCTTCATCTCAGGAAAAACCCTAGGTGAGGGAGAGTCATGGATGATAGTGTAGGCAATTGGCATGAACTCATTTAGGAATCTGGAATAACCCACCCCATTTGTTAACTGGTGTGTTGCAAAGCTCCAGTCGAAAACTGGTCAGGGTTGAGAATTTACCTTATAATCATTATCTAAACCCAAACCCTCAAACTTATCAACATGCTGATATAGGAAGAGGTATAAAACCATAGAACAAAAACATAAGTGACCAGTTGCTAAAAGTTCTTGGAATTGGGTCTGAATGGTGGAGGCCAGGAAACCAGGGATATCCAGAACTACCCCCGATTGAGACATTAACCGTAAGAAAGTGACACATGCCCTAGAGGTTTCTCCCAAACCACCTAGACCTAATAGACCTGCAATGAGGGCGAGGATGGGTTGCACTTATTCTTTGAAAAAAATCAAAGGGAAAGGTTCTTCAGAAGGAAGGGATGTGGTCTGGTTGTCGGTTATGGAGGAAATGAAATCTCTTTGTTGTTCCCATGGAAATTTTGCAAACTAGGGGGTTAAATTCATTTCATTAAAACTGATGTAGTTCGTGCTAGTGGGAAAGTGGAGGGCTCTTCTGATAATGTCGGGGGAAAGAGAAAATATCCTATTCCCTTGAGATGAGATAAAAGTTCCCCGACATTCATCGTAGGCATCTCTGAGCCAGCAGATAAACTGGACCACCAAATAGACAGGAGCGGTAATTTGATGGTATAGGCCTGATAAAACCACCTGATATCGATCCCTATTCTCAACATGTCTTCTAAAAATATCGGGTTTGATACTGCTGATTGGAAAAGGATATTGCGGATCACAGATTTCGGCTTGTAGGTCCAAGAAGGGCTCGAACCCAGGAGGGTTTCTGGTTTCACGGACCTGAGGGGTCTCTAGTTCTGTTTTCTTGGGGGTGACCTTTCCCCTGACTGATATGAAAAAATTTTAAAAACAAAAAGGAAAACAAAGCGGGGTATGAGGGACGGAAAACCTGTGCAGTGGGAAATCTGCTCGGGAAAACGACACGGGGGTACTGACAGTGACTGGGTGGACCTGGAAATAGGCTCCCACTTTGGTTTATACCATAGCTGAATACCTGAAATTTTACTGCAGTAAAATACGGGGGACCATTATATAGAACTGAGGATTCTTTGGAAAAAGGCAGAATGGTGAAGTAAGTGGGGTGAGCATCGTAAGGACGCTAACAATGGAGAACGCGGCGCATAGGGATTGGGCATTTAACTGCAGGTTGGTGAATGGCGCGTGTCAGGTTTAATACTGGTATGGGCCTTGGTACCAGTTAACCTAAGGACTTTACCTTACCTTTCTGTCGCGTAAGAAACTTTGTTCTCGAAACGAATTCTTCATGGAATTTTAAAATACACAGCATGAAGACTTTAGGATCTACACTTCACTCACCATATAACCCTTACCTTGTGTCAACCCCCATGACACGTCACCACAATTCCGTGGGGGTATGGCTCTATTACCCCCCTCAGCTCCTTGACCCCCCCGGAATAGCACATGCGGGGGCTCATACCACGTGTATGAAGTAGATGTGGGTCCTGTTATAATACTCTTTGGCTTAAATCTTTCATAACATAACTTTTTTTTGTTTCATGTTTAGAGCCTTTACATCTTCCTTCCCTTTTCAGACACGTGCTTAGTCATTCAGCCACGTGACTTAGCTTAGCATTGTTTCTCTCCAGCCATCATCTAAATTTTTCACCACGGGTCATGACATTCGATACTTTTCTATTCAAGGCCATCTGAATATTGATTAAAGGTAACCATATAATCAACATTGGCTCCACCTAGGGGCGGCACGTTCATCCTTGGGCGTGTCGAGAACTTTGCAGACCACTTGTTAACTTTCCATGTGGACACCACTCCTAAGAACTTTTTATTTTTCTCTTCATGATTCGTCACACCAGACATCGTTTAAATAGAAATGAAAGGAAAATAACTAATGTACAATATAATACATCAAGCTCTCTTGGCCTGAATCAGAACTAGAAGTAAGGTTTGAGGAACTGACTGTTTACAGGAGCATCAAGAAAATCTCCCTGTAAATTCTCCAATCTGAATGTGTTATTTCCCCCTTGTTCCACAATTTTAGAAGGGCCAAACCAGAGTGGGTCAAATTTACCATGTTTCCCCTGATCGGCTCTTTGAATATCCCATCTCAGCACTAAATCCCCAATCTACAACTTCCTATCCTTGGCATGCTGATAAAAAAGGTCCTTCATCTTCTCTTGATATTCAGTTAGCCTCTAACTTACCTGGTTTCGTGTTTCTTCTAACTCTACCAGCTGATTGATTCTCCTGGTCACATCATCGGGTTCTTCTTGGCTTTCTTGCATGAATTGGGCTACTGGTAAGGCTAACTGTACAAGGAATACTTCTACCCTCCCATATACTAATTCATATGGGGACTTCCCAGTTGCTCTCTTGCTGGTAATCCTGTTGGCCCACAGAGCGAATTTCAACTGGGAATCCCAATTTTTCTGATTTTCGTTAATATTATTCTTCAGTGCCCTCACCAGGGTTTTATTTGAAGACTCCACCAGGCCATTTCCTTGTGGATAATAGGCCGTAGAGTGACCTAGCACAATGTTATACTGCTGGTAGAAATTGACCAACTTCGTAGGCTTAAAGGCCTGGGCATTGTCGATCACTATCTTGGCAGGGCAGCCAAATCTGGATATGATATTTTCTTCCATAAATTTCATTACCACAACATATTTTGCATTCCTTGCAGGTATAGCTTCCACCCACTTCGTGAAATAATCTGTGGCAGTTAATATCCACTTATGTTGGCCACTTGACGGAGGATGTATTTCACCGATAAAGTCAATTCCCCATTGCTGGAATGGTTCGTCCACATGAACAGGGATCATGGGTAGAGGTGCCAACTTTTGTCTTTGAACAAATCTTTGGCATTTCTCACAAGCTCTGACCCAGGAAAACACATCTCTAAAGAGTTTGGGCCCAAAAAGAAGCTTATTGGATGCTGTGGTTGGCAGTGGAAGAAAACCAAATGACAGTGTAACATCAAACCAAGCTTTGGAGCCCAAGGACCTAGCCTTCCTGGACTCAGAGAGGGATCTCTCTATATGTGTAAGGGATATCTGTGTGTTTGCTTATTGTGTTCTGATTTTAGGCTAGTTATGAAGTATTTTTTTGGTTTTGGTTTTTTAAGTTGTGAGGGATGAAACTGATCAAAGATATAAGATAGATAAAAAGATGTCAGATCAACTGGGCTATGGGGTCAAAAAGGTTAAGAAAGCTATCATACGGTGATACAAGGATGTTGAAGCGCTGATTTGATTTCAAGGTAGAAAGGATCTTTGGGCAAAATGGAGTAAATGGACATCAATTTTGTGAACAACAAAGAGTTTCAAGCATAACTAGTTCAATAGATAACATAAACATGGTAGGGCAAACCATTAATCATGCAAAATGTAACTATAAGCTAATCAATACATAGAAATAAACATTCAAGCCATGCATAGAGGTATATGACCCTCTAACTTTGGGAGATGACTATCAGACTTTGGGGAAAACACTTAAGATGGACGAACAACTTAACTTACTATGCCGGAACGCCTAAACATAGTACTTCAATTTATTGGGCACTTTGAACAACGAGATTTGTATAGTTTTAGGCAAAGGGCTAGATCGAAACTAGGCCTCCTTGGTTCAACAAAATGATAATCTAATCAGTCAAAGAGAAATTTCATGGATGGAACTATAACTAGCCATAGGTAAGCAGGGCGTACCGTAAATCATACTTAGCATGCATAGAACTATGAATGAAACAAGAAACAATATCCTCAAGTTATTAAAGAGCAGTTAAGAATTCTTTAATGTAACTAAGGAAGAGGAAAACATGAAAGCTATGAAGAAACAGGAAATTTGAGGTGCCTCCAAGGGAATATCTCAAATTTTTTCTCTACTGATCTATAGCAAGCAAGAAACATGTATTCATGAATGAAAAATAGAAGACAACAACAAAGAAAGAGACACTATACCATTCTACCAAGTCATGGAATCCAACAACAATCCTTCTTCATTCATCCAAGAGCATCCAAGAGGCAATCCAAAAGCATAAGACAAGTATTTCTTCCAAAGCTTATATGACCATATATTATGTTGGAAATATGATGCAGGATGTTGTCCTTGATAGCAACCCACTGAATGAAGATCAAGACATGCGACTGTTGACATGTGTTGTCCTTGATGGAAAACCACCTGATGAAGTTATTCTTGACTTGATGGACCTGGTAAATGATGTAAATCTGATGTTTGTTGACAATATGATGCTGAGTGTTGTCCTTGAAAGGCAACCCACTTGATGAAGATGATGACAACTTACTTGATGAAGTTGTGCTTGAGAGAATATGTTCTTGATGAAGAAAATATGATGTATCTACAGTATGTACAAAAGGCAATGAAGAAAGGAATTCAGAATGTGCTCAAAATATGATGAAAAGAGTATGTCTCTTTGTATACGCGGATTTGCCTAGGGGAAGTCGCGTATGCACGCGGAAAGGAACGTTCCAAGTCATGTATGGGAAAAAGCGCTCAAAAATTGCAAAACCAAGGGTAACCACCATGGTATTGACCCATTGTATTAGGTAATGATCCGCCTATTTGACCCCGTCCAGGTAGTTTTGGGCTCGTGGTATTGGTTTGGCTCGTGGTATTGAAAAAGGGGCCCGTGGTATTGAAAAAGGATAAACCTATATAAGGAGAAGAAATTCATTGTGCAAAATATGAGTGTGGGTGCAAGATGTCTGAGCTTGAATGAATACTTCTCTTTGAAGTAGATCTGAATGGAAGGGTTACACTTGAAGACAAATCTGAAGGTATGATGCACCAATGATGAAGAAGGGGATCTAGATCTGAAATGCACTTGTAGCTTCTAGATCTGCTTATGGAAGGCCTAGATCTGTGATGAGGCGAACATCTAGGCGAACATCTGACTGAAGTGAAAAGGGTAAATCTGACTTGAACATCTGATCTGATGAAGTATGAAGCTCTGTAATCATTGAAGATCTATACGCTACTTCGCCGCGGTGGAAGCGCGTATACACGTGGATTCTCTGAAGTAAAAGCGCGTATGCGCAATAAAATATACACTGAGGTATATGCTAGTTTGTGTGGACGGAAGCGCGTATATACGCGACATCAGTAAAGGGAAAGCACGTATGCAAACTAGGGTTTGCTGAAGCAAGGGGTATGAAATATCTGATCTGTTCTGCTGTGTTTCTGCTATCTGATCTGTGTTGATATGTATCTGTTGGTGATGTATGTTTGTGCTTAAAAGTATGGAAAGGGTCCAATATGAAAATATGATGAAATGTGGCCTGCAAGTGGTGTTCTATTGAAGTTGTTGGATCCAGTGTGAAAATTGATGAAACGTGGTCCAAGGTGGTGCTGAGGGTTGTAGCCTTCAGTCAGGGGGTCGTAGCTCCCTTCCAGGTGAGGCTGGTAAACGAGATCGGGGGGGTCGTAGCTCCCTTCCAGGAGAGGCTGGTAAACGAGTCAGGGGGTCGTAGCTCCCTTCCAGGAGAGGCTGGTAAACGAGCGCAGGTGGGTGCCTGCGTGCTGGTCAAGTCTGCGCCAGGACATATGTTGTAAGATGTTTTCTCTATAATAAAATATTGAAGGCTGAGCAACTGCAGCGGTGGTTTTCTCCCGACTTGGGTTTCCACCTAAAAATCCTGGTGTTCATGTGTGATGCTTTGTGTGATGATTTATTCTGCTCTTACTGCACATGTTTACTGCTTATTGAATATCTGATGAATAAATGAAGGAATGATTTAAGTGAAGAATTAATGACATAAATAGATATCTGTGTATACGCGATTTTCGTAAAGGGTATCCGCGTATATACGCAAGTCTGGTTCAGGAAAGTAGCGTATGCATTTTAGAAGCAAGAAAAAGTGAAATTTTTGAATATGCAGTAAATACTGATTCACCCCCCCTCTCAGTATTTTTCCCAACAATTGGTATCGGAGCAGGTCCTTGTGCAGAAGCTTGATCGCTTAAAGGAGATCCGTCGCAATGGGAAGTCAAGAAGGAGTAATGTCTATAAAGCCACCTCTATTCAATGGAAGCAATCTGATATTCTGGAAGGTACGGACAAAAGCATATCTGCAAAGTCTTGGTGCAGATGTATGGGCAATCGTGGAAGAAGGTTATCAATACCCAGCAAGTATTCCTACTGATGCAGCAGAAAGGAAGAAGTATGAAATCAATGCCAAAGCAGTGAATGTCTTATTAGGAAGCATGTATGAATCATAATTTGCTAAAGTGATGCAGCTACATTCAGCAAAAGAAATATGGGACAAAATCATTCTGAGCTATGAAGGAGATACAAAGGTAAAAAGTGCAAAACTCCAAACTCTTAGAATTGAATATGAAAACTTGAAGATGCATAGTGATGAAAATGTTGCCAGTTTCTTTCTTAGTCTGGATGATATTGTAAATCGAATGAGAAATTTGGGTGAAACCATAACTGATACTACTCTGGTGGAAAAGGTCTTAAGATCCTTGACTTCAAAATTTGACTCTAAAGTTTCAGCTATTGAAGAAAGGCAAGATCTGCAAACGCTTACTATCGTTCAATTACATGGTACTCTGACTGCTTTTGAAATGAGACAAGGAGGTCCTTCTCAAATAAGAGAAGCTGCTTTTAAGGCATCTACAAAAGGAAAGGAAAAGGAAGTTGTCAAAGAATCCAGCTATATATCCAATGAAGAAGAAGCGAATTTCGTGAGAAAGCTCCAACTAGGTACTGGAAGATTCAAAGGTAAGCTTCCCTTCAAATGTTTTGAGTGTGGAAAGGTTGGTCATTATGCTGCTAAATGTCCTTATAGAGAAAAGCATGGTAAAGGGAAACAATTTGAAAAGAGAAAGAGTTATTATGCAAAAGAAGATGATGATGAAGTATCCAGTGAAGATGAAGAAGATTCTGACCAAGATCTAAAAGTGCTCATGGCTAAGAAGCAAAAGAAGAAGGCTACTCGAAACAAGAATATACCTCAGAAATCATGTATAGCAAAAATTGAAGAAGATGAAACAGATTCCGACGAAGCTCTACAAGTGCTCATGGCAAAGAAGAAAAAGAAGAAGGCTACTCAAAGCAAGGAGATATCTCAGAAAATAGAAGAAGATGAATCAGATAGTGATTGGGGTCATCCTTTGCATGATCTTGGTGGTACAAACAATAATGAAGTTTGTAAAAGTAGTGTTTTAGAAATAGAGAGAGCTCTCAAGATCAAAGATGAAGAACAACAAAAAGCAGTTGATAAGAAAGATTCTATCAACAAAGAGATGATCTCTCAAATGAAAGATCAAATAGAAATGTTGAATGGACAGGTGGACAAGTATCAAAGGTTTCATACTTATGCATCCAATCGAATTAAAGAACTAGAAGCAGATCTTGAAAAATCAAGCAAGAAGAATGAAGGACTTGAAGCTTCAATCATCTCTCTACAAGCAGATCTAGAAGCATCAAGTGAGAAAAATGAGGAACCTCTACAATCATTAGAAAAGGAAGGACTTGAAGCAGAAATCATTTCCCTCAAAGAAGACCTGGACAAATCAAATAAGAAGAATGAAGGCCTTGAAGCAGAAATCATCTCTCTCAAAAGGGTTCTGGAAAAATCAAACAAGAAGAATGAAGAGTTGGAACAAACATGTGAAGAAAACGAAAATTGGTTGAAAGAAGAGATTCTAAATCTGAAGGATCAAGTAGAAGATGGAAGAAAGAAAGAAGAAAGCATGACAAAGCAATGTCAAGCCTTGGAGGTTGAGGTAAACATTCTCAAAGGTAAATTAGAAGAAAAGGTTAAAATTTTGAGGTTTCAAGATAGTACTAATATTCTGGACAATATTCTGAGTAATCAAAGGTCTCCTGCTATCAAACTTGGTCTTGGTTTTCATGAAACTGTTAAAGGAGAATCTAGTTCACAAGGAAGTGCCAAAAATTCAGAGGATGTCAATGCAAAACCGGAAGTGTTGAAAGAGACAAAAGCTCAAACAACAATCATGAACTCTCAAAGGAATTTATTCAAGAACGTTGAATGCTTTAAATGTCATAATTATGGGCATGTTGCAGCAAATTGCAGGAGAAGATCATTTCAGCCTCAAACAAAGAGCTCCTACATAGAAAGGTACTCTGGTTTCTTCAAGGGATATTGTTTTTCATGTAACAAGTATGGACATAAAGCAGCTGAGTGTAAAAGGAGGAAGATTAGAAATACTCATTATGATTCTTATGTTTATTTCTCTGACCACATGAGATGTTATGCTTGTAACAAGTATGGACATATAGAAAAAGAATGCAGGATGAACAGATCTGGGAAAGTGGACAATTTTCAGCACACAGTTAGAAAGCTCAAACAAATTTGGAAAAAGAAGGAGGACCGACCAGAAACGTAGGGAATTCAGACCCTACTGCAGTCATCCGCTTCTGGAAGCTTACTTCTCTGATTGACTGCAGGAATGATGTGGGATACATTATGAGATTTAGTAATGTATCGTCATAAGGGGAGCAATGCATGATGACTCTCATGGTTGATTTGATTATTCTGATTATGTTTACTTCTGACAGCGCATCTAATGTGGAAAGGACAGGTACAGGAGGTACAAGCTCAGGAGGAGATGAAGGAAGATGAAAATTTTATATGCTTCACTTTCCATACGCGAGTTATATTAACAAAAGTCACGTATACACGTGAGTTTCATCAGACACAGTCGCGTATGCATTGATGATAAGAAAATTTATCTGATATCTGAAGATCTGAAGCAGAGGTCCAGGGGGAGCATCAGTCTGACTGCTGATGATTACACTGTTAGCATCATTCGGGTTATACTTATGATCTTAAAATGATACATGGGTTCTTGTGTTGAAGATTGTGGATGAAGCCTGGTTGCTTTATGATGAAGAGCATTCATTGGTGAGATGAAAGTCTTATATTTCAGAGACAAGGACAGATCATGCAGAGATTTTTGCTGATTACTGGCTGTTGAAGGTGTTTCAGATTGCATAAGTTAAAAAGGAGCACTGGTTTAGGGGGAGCAGCAGGTTGAATACTAATGATTGCATTGTTGACAATATGATTGCTTATTCTTTGGGTTTTTGTGATACTCATGCTCAAATGATGATGTCTTGGTACATGGTTTATTATGATGAGTTTTTGAGCCCTAGTTGCTGATAAGTATCCTTTGTACTCACACATGGATGAGTTGGATGTCATTTGATTTAGAAATAAATCATGCAGAGTGTGTTACTATGGTTGAGAGATCTTTTGCCCACATATGTTACTTCATGTTAAATCTTGAAGATCATGGTGATGTTGGACCACATGGATGATTGCTTGACACCTATGTGAAGATGTTGTTCTGATATGAGAATCTCTCTTGGAAAGATTGTATTGATGCTGCAAAGAATCTGAAGGCTTGGTTACTATTGTACTGATACCACAACCATTGGATGACGCTTGAAGACACAACTACACCATTCTATCTATCTGTAGTCCAGGGAAGCATTCAAATGTCTCAGAAAGAAGCTGAACACTGTCTTTGCCTTACAAAGAATCAGATCTGGTTGAAATTTAAAAGATGTCTTGGGATACGCGGGTTTCCTGAAACACAGTCGCGTATGTACGCGAGTTCCTGCACATAAAACCGCGTATGTTTGGTTGCTGACAATTTTTGGTTGGTTCAGCGCTCTTCAGCATAGCTGCAGTGCTGTTTGGTATCTCTAATACTGATTGGTATCTCTGGTGGTGTTCTAGTTCTCATAATTCTATTTCTAATGTTTTGATAAAGATGCCTTGATGATTTGTTGGTGGAAGTTTTCAGGATGCACAAACTAAGGGGGAGCCTTAGTCATTTAGAAAGGATGCTTGGATGCACAGATTCAGGGGGAGCTTTAGCGTTGCTGAGTATAATGCATTGTTGGCATTATGATGACTCTGTTATATGATCTCTCTTGAGGTCTTCTTGGTATTGGTCATGAAAAGTCATATTTGTATTTTTGATGAAAAGGTCATGTTGAGACCCTTGATGTAAAATCTGTAATATTCAGTCATGTATGAACTTGTCAAATTTGTAAACCCACTTGGTTGGGTAGATGAGTCAATTTTTGTAAACCCACTTGGTTGGGTAGCTGAATTGAAATATGTAAACCCACTTGGTTGGGTACTTGAGTCTCATATGTAAATCCACTTGGTTGGATATTTGATGTAAATATGAGTCTTTGGTGATAGGAAGAGTCATGTACTTTATTGAAAATTTTGTTTGAAGATTCAGCATGAACTCAGGGGGAGCTTGGCCACTTCAGCCATCAGATCTGCAGAATGTTTCTTCCACATGAGGAAAAAAAGGGGGAGAATTTTGGTTTTTGATCCGCCCTTTGCCCTTGATGTCAAAGGGGGAGAGTGACATGATGTTTGAATAAAGAGAAGATAATGATGTGACATATTTGGGAGAGTGACATAGTATCTATCTGCTGTGGTAACCAAACACCATCGTGGTTGCCATCAAGTCCAAAGGGGGAGATTGTTGGAAATATGATGCAGGATGTTGTCCTTGATGGCAACCCACTGAATGAAGATGAAGACATGTGACTGTTGACATGTGTTGTCCTTGATGGCAATCCACCCGATGAAGTTATGCTTGACTTGATGGACTTGGTAAATGATGTAAATCTGATGTTTGTTGACAATATGATGCCGAGTGTTGTCTCAAAGGCAACCCACCATGAAGAAGCTTGAGAGAATATGTTCCCGATGAAGAAAATATGATGTTTCTACAAAGGTGGTAAGGAACATCAAGAGAGGTGTTCATACGGTAATGTGCTCAAAGTATGATGAAAAGAGTATGTCTCTATGTATACGCGGATCTGTCTAAGGGAAGTTGCGTATGCACGCATAAAAGAACGTTCCAAGTCGCGTATGGGAAAAAGCGCTCAAAAAGTGCAAAACCAAGGGTAACCACCATGGTATTGACCCATTGTATTGGGTAATGATCCGCCTAATTGACCCCGTCCAGGTAGTTTTGGGCTCATGGTATTGGTTTGGCTCGTGGTATTGAAAAAGGGGCCCGTGGTATTGAAAAAGGATAAACCTATATAAGGAGAAGAAATTCATTGTGCAAATCATGAGTGTGGGTGCAAGATGTCTGAGCTTGAATAAATACTTCTCTCTGAAGTAGATCTGAATGGAAGGGTTACACTTGAAGACAAATCTGAAGGTATGATGCACCAATGATGAAGAAGGGGATCTAGATCTGAAATGCACTTGTATCTACTAGATCTGCTTATGGAAGGCCTAGATCTGTGATGAGGCGAACATCTAGGCGAGCATCTGTCTGAAGGAAAAGGGTAAATCTGAACTGAATATCTGATCTGAAGAAGTATGCTGCTCTGTAATGATTGAAGATCTATACGCTACTTCGCCGCGGAGGAAGCGCGTATACACGCGGCTTCTCTGAAGTAAAAGCGCGTATGCGCAATAAAATATACACTGAGGTATACGCTGGTTTGTGTGGACGGAAGCGCGTATATACGCGACATCAGTAAAGGGAAAGCGCGTATGCAAACTAGGGTTTGCTGAAGCAAGGGTTATGAAATATCTGATCTGTTCTGCTGTGTTTCTGCTATCTGATCTGTGTTGATATGTATCTATTGGTGATGTATGTTTGTGCTTAAAAGTATGGAAAGGGTCCAGTATGAAAATATGATGAAATGTGGCCTGCAAGTGGTGTTCTATTGAAGTTGTTGGATCCAATGTGAAAATTGATGAAACGTGGTCCAAGGTGGTGCTGAGGGTTGTAGCCTTCAGTCAGGGGGTTGTAGCTCCCTTCCAGGTGAGGCTGGTAAACGAGATCGGGGGTCGTAGCTCCCTTCCAGGTGAGGCTGGTAAACGAGATCGGGGGGTCGTAGCTCCCTTCCAGGAGAGGCTGGTAAACGAGTCAGGGGGTTGGAGCTCCCTTCCAGGAGAGGCTGGTAAACGAGCGCAGGTGGGTGCCTGCGTGCTGGTCAAGTCTGCGCCGGCACATATGTTGTAAGATGTTTTCTCTATAATAAAATATTGAAGGCTGAGCAACTGCAGCGGTGGTTTTCTCCCGACTTGGGTTTCCACCTAAAAATCCCGGTGTTCATGTGTGATGCTTTGTGTCATGATTTATTCTGTTCTTACTGCACATGTTTACTGCTTATTGAATATCTGATGAATAAATGAAGGAATGATTTGAGTGATGAATTAATGACATATATAGATATCTGTGTATACGCTAGTTTCGTAAAGGGTATCCGCGTATATACGCAAGTCCGGTTCAGGAAAGTAGCGTATGCATTTTAGAAGCAGAAAAAGTGAAAGTTTTGAATATGCAGTAAATACCTCATTCACCCCCCCCCCCCTCTCGCATTTTTCCAACAGCTTCTCTCATCAAGTTTTTTCCAAAGGGTAGGCTCATACCTCTTGTGCAATCCACTCATACTATCCCGCCTGGGAGGCATATTGTCTTGGATGTGCTTCTGCAAAACCAAACTGCCTCAAAGGTTCTTGAAATGTCTTCTTCAAACAAAAATCTGCCTTCTCTGTTAATCACTGTTTGATCAAGGTAAAATTGGTTTTCAAATGTTGTGTGAGTTTCCCCTTTAACATACAATTCTCTGCTCTTTCCAAAACAATGCTTTTCCCTTTGTATGCCACTCAACAAGTAAACTTAAGAACAAAACCACAGTGAATGAAAGATAATACACAGTGAAATGGATTTTATGTGTTTGTGGTAGGGTCACCTAGATTTTGGTGTTTTGGAGGACAATAGGACAACTTTGTTTTTTAGACAAAAGGCAAAACAAAAATCTTTCCAATTTAAAAACACTGCTCTTCTTCTTCTGTATGCCAATCAGTAATTAAATTCAATAACCATCATACAATCAACCAAAAAGCACATACACAGTCCATGGTGATTTTTCTGTGTTTGTGGCAAGGTCACCCAGCTCTTGGTATTTTTGATGTGAGAACATGCAGCTTTGTAGCAGACAAACAACAAGAATTCTTCACAATCAACACACCCTCCTCCTTTCACTATTTTCTTGCACAGATTTTGATAAGCCCCCTTTAATGGTAATGACAGTTTCACCTACTAAAGCTCTGTTTCATGGAGTAAAAGGAGACAACATTGTTTTTCGCCCTTGTTTACCACATAGAGGAGACCTTTGAGGTGACCAAAACCTTTACACCATGATCACTGCTAATTGAAAAATAGACCCACTGTTTCACCTTTCAACCCTTAGTTTCCCTTTCCAAAACTGCTCCACCTCTGTCAATCACTGTTTTGATCAAGGTAACAATGGTTTGAAATGTTGTGTGAGCTGACTTTTTTAAACACAAAATTCCCTACTCTTTCCAAAACACTATTTTACCCATTTCCTATCACTCAACAAACAATTTTAATGATGAGCACAAAGTCAAACAAAAGGCACACACAGTCAAAGTGATCTTTGTGTTAGTGTAAGGTTATCAAGATCTTTGTGTTTTGGTATGAGCACAAAACAACCCTTGTAGCAGACAAACATTCTTCTAAGCAAAGCACTGCTCTTGTATTCAACACTGTTTCTCATACCCAGTTTTGACCAAAACATCTTCAGACTGATTTAACAACTTTACTCATTTAAGGTCTGCTTATAAAACAAGGAGAAAACAGTGGTTTTTTCCTGTTTACCCCACTTTTGAAAAAGCAAGGCACTTTATACAATGATTACTATTACTGAAGTTAGGCTTACTAATTTTTCCTTTCAAACCCTGTTTTGTCTCTCTTCAAACACTGCCTTCTACCTTTCCAAATTGTTCTAAGGGCAGTTTATATGGTCTTTTGATAGCAATAAGAATCCACCAGTTTCACTATGTCAGGGTTTGGGTAAACAAAACCATGGCGATTTTGAGTCTTCAAACATAAAACACAGCTCCTTATGGTCACTATCTACTACCCCCAAACTTGATTTAACAATTTCACTTATTAAAGCTTGTCTCATGGACAAAGATGGCAGCCCTAATATTTCTTTTCACCATTACAACAGAGCTGACAGAGTTTATGTTTTTTGCCTTATCTTGAGGGTAGCTCTAGGTTTTTAGAAATGATTGAATTAATCGACTAACCCCCACTGCAACAGATTTATTCAACATACTTAGCACATCACCTTATTTCACACCGAAAACTTCATTTTTTAATCATCATTTGGTCTTGGAAAAACGTAGCATTATTCACCCTTTAGAAATTTGACAACAGAAATGAGGCATCATAGAATACCTTGAAAATTTGATGGCAGTCCTTACTTGACTGGTTGAGCAGCTCTGGAAAGAGTTTTATGAAGGTTTTTGGTGATATTTTGATTGATGCTACAGGCACGTTGCACATCAATACATCCCTTTGGAAACTTTCTTCCTAAACGCGCCGCGCATCTTTTCAAACGCATTGTGCAAACTTTCACCCCATTTTGAAGGCCTTACCGGTGTCAGAATTGAATGGGAGATGGCTCTTTGGAACGCTGTGGAATTCTACTTTCCAAAAAATCTTTAATTTTTTTATTTGGAGTCCATTTGGTTGTTCAAAAATTCATTCTCCCAATACTGGTCAAAACTGGTGAATCCTGGTGCAGAAATGCATAGTGCTGTTTGTAAGCCACTTTTGGATTTCTTCCCGGTGTCGGAATTGTGCCTGAGATGGCTTGTTGGAAATATATGGAAGTATAATTTCTAGATATTCTTGAGTTGTTTTATTTGGTTTCCATTTGGGTGTTCAAAAACTGACTGTCTCATCACTGGTCAAAAATGGTGAATGCTGGTGCAGAAAAACATAGTGTTGATTGCAGGCTACTTTTGGATGCCTTCCTGTTGTCGAAATTTGGCCCGAGATGGCTCATCAGAAAGCTATGGAAGTATATTTTTTAGAAAAAAATTATTTTTTTCATTTGGAGTCCATTTTGTTGTTCAAAATCGGACTGTCCCATCACTAGTCAAAATGATGAATCCTGGTGCAGAAATTCTCCCGTGACATCTGTATTTTTCACATTTCTCACAAACCATGACACCTGTGTAGAAATTGAAGGAGGTTGTTATTTTTAAACCTATGAGGGACAAAAACCTCTCTCAATTTTGTAAATTTCATCTCATTTTGGTCAGAAACACATTTTGAAACAAAATGCCCGGGCGCTCCTTAACCCTAATTTTACTATGGCAGAGGTATTATTATTCAACAACCATGCAAATTTTACTATCCCTTTGTATTCACTGTGATGAGATATTTTAAAGAAATTCCCTCATGAATAGGAAGAAAGAGTACCCTTTGACAAATAATTATCATCATTTACCTGTGCCATGACCTGTCCCTTAATCATTCTTCAACTCTGTTTTGTTTGAGCTCTAGACTGTCTTTTGGAAGCAAATTCTGATAGGAGATAGTCCATCCTTTTGATAGTTATAGTAATGATATATTTCCTTTGTTTTTACATGATTAATCTATTCATAAGCATCCCAAATTCCTCCTATTTCTCTTACCATTTGTCCCTCAATCAGTGAAAACCCTAAAAATTTATCACTGCTCTGGCCCTCTGCTTGTGAATGAAGGAGGCCCTTTTTTTGACAAACTGCCTGATGTTTCTTTCAACTTCTGTCTCAATCAAATGTAGAATGCTTGATGAATCAAAATTTTATTGGTTTCTCTTATATATGATGGCAGAGGTTAGTTTGAGCTCAAGACTTCTTGAATCTTCTGGCCATCTATTTAACAGTCTTTCTTCAATGATGCTGAACCAACTAGTTTCACACTGTAGCTCAAATAATAATGAAATTCATGCAAACAAAACCTTAAAACCTGCTGATTTAACTCTACTTTTAATCATCATTTTCAAGAAGAGACCTTCATTTGCTGTCTCACTGTACTTGAAAGTTGTCTTCATAGTTAGCGAAAATCTTAAGAACATACTTTACCTTTGGCCCTCTGCTTATAGATGAAGGAGGCACTTTTAAGTCTTCAAAATCCCTCTGCTTATAGATGAAGGAGGTTTTCTCAGTCATGTTGTATCATCAGCCTTGTGATAGTGCTATATTTCATTTTACTATCCTTTCAGGCTTTGAATGTGGTCGCAAGAGCTTGATGAAAAACTCTTTGCTCTGTAGTTGCATCCCAGGCTCAAGATCACTTTGAGAAGCAGCTGTCTTCTCATGTGTAACCAAAAATTGTCTTCTGAGATGGTGATATGTTTCTGTCCTTGAAAGATCCATCAAACACTGTAAAAACACCTAAAATCAGCTTGACTCATGGCCTATGTATTGCTGAGATTTAAGGGTGGCATTAGTGGTACGACCTAGGGATGTAACCAACTTTATTAGCAGAGTAGGAAGGTTTGTTATGACTGGTGTATAGCAGATGGAGGTTTTTGGCTCTTGGATGGTTCGCCAAGGGAGAAATGCCTTAAAGTGCCACTTCCTAACTTAGGGGGAACTTTCTGAACAGATTTGATTTGTCTCTTTAGAGCTGATGGGCAGATTAGTATGGCTGAGGCTAGGTAGGATTTGACAATGAGGTTTCATCTCGTCATGGGCGGACTGAAAGGTAGGAGGGAAAAAAAGTTTTATAGGTGTTTTTCCAGCTGGAAAATTTGACAAATTTTTAGATTGGCTATTGGAAAACTTGGCTGTTACAGCTAGTCATCACCTAACAAGTAAAAAATATTGATGACTAACATAAAACTAGCCTTCGGTGATTTTTTGTGAGAAGTGGCCCTCCAACTATAATGACCCCCACAGATTCCTTCATGAAATTCAGCCATTATACTTTCTACCTCGTCCTCTGTGAGACATAGGAGTAGAATGCCCGAGGGATCTCAACAGTATAGCCGACCATTGGCAACAACGTAATTCTGTGATCTCAACCTTAGTGTTTTGTATTTAGCTTTGTCACAGCTAGGAGGGCAGCTAAGTGTTATAAGATACTCCACGATCTCCTTGTACCACGAGTTGATGAGATACTTCATATGTGTCTTTTGGCTAGCTATCTCTACTCTCTGCTGCTCTTCCTTCTTCTCGGACTCCTAATTTGCTATCATGGATACATTTATACCCAGAGCCTAACAGTTTGATTCAGACAGGATTTTGGCTAACCCTTGTCCCTTAATCAGTTTGGTTAGGCGGATGTCTAGCTCATACTCTTGTATTTTGGCAATCCATTTCCCTCTCTTTCCTTCGCTATCTCCTTGGATAAGAATATCTTTTATAGCTGTTGTAGGCACAAACGCAGTGGTATGGGATTGCAAAACATACATGCGAAATGCTTTAAGGGACTTCACTAGAGCATATGCCTGCTTCTCTAATATGTCATATTTCAACTCTGCATCACGGAGCACTTGACTGAAGAAAGCGATGGGCTACTCATACCCGTCTTCATTTTTCTGCAATAAAACTCCTGCCACTATATGAGGTGATGCAAATGAGAAGATCATCAAAGGTTTAGCATAGTCTAGTCTAGCTAGCATTGGGGCTTCTACAAAGGCATTTTTTATCCTGGAGAAGGCTTCTCGTGATTCCTGGGACCACTTTACCTCATTATTTTTCTTCAGCATGTCAGTTATATGTCTAACTATCTTTGCATAGTTAGGGATAAACCATCTCAGAAAGTTAATGCACCCTAGGAACACCTGCACCTCCTTTTTGTTTCTGGGAAGAGAAATTCCATTTATAACTTCTACTCTCTTAGGATCTATTTTTACCCCATCTTTGGTCACAATATGTCCCGAAATATCACCCTCTTCCAATGCAAATAATGACTTCTGTGGATTGAGAGAGAGGCCATACCTTTTGCACTTCTCAAAAGTTCTACGTAAGTGTTCAATGTGCTCTGCATCATCTTTTGAAAATAAAGTGATATCGTCCAGATATACCACCACAAACTTATCTTGCTCCCCAACAAAGGCAATTTCCATGGCCCTTTTGAATGTGGCCCCTGCATTAATTAACCCAAAAGGAATCCTGGCATACATAAACGTACCCCACGGTGTGGTAAAGGTAGTCTTCTTCTGATCTTTTGGTGGTACAGCCACTCGATTGTAACCAGATAATCCATCCATCATCGACATCTGAGAAGCTCCTACCACTTTTTTAGGATGTGACCCATCTTGGGCAGTCTATAATTATCCTTTAAGTATGCTCTGTTTAAATTTCAGAATTCAACACATAGCCTTATTCTCCATTCTTTTTCCAGATAGGGACTAGGTTTGCTACCCACTCAGAATACCTCAATGGCACAATGATTTTGGCCTTTAACAGTTTCTTAATTTCTTTCTCAATGGAGGGAAGCAGTAGGGGATTTATCTATCTAAGCTTCTGTTTAAACGGTTTCACATCTCCCTTTAGTGGAATTTTATGTTGCATGATGCTGATGTCAAAGGTTTTTAGGTCCTGATAAGACCATGCAAACACATCTTTGTATGACTGGAATAATTGTTGGTAGAGTCCTTTATATTCCTCTAGGACTTTCTTGGATAATTTCATAATTTTGGGGTCAGCATCAGTACCAAGGTTAAGATATTCTACCTGATTTTCCTCTACAACTTTGTTTAGCTGCAGTGGGACATTGTTCCTATTAAACAACTTTTCTAGAGGTACTAGTCCTCGAGATATAGCGTTTCATTTTAGTTTCATAACTTTATGGCCAACCACCCTTTCTTCCCATTTGTTTTCTAGAATGTCCTCCACCTCTTCTTCTTCACAAGCATTAATCTCCATGTTAGAGAATTCCCCAACTATTTCCAGGAATATTTTCACTTGTTCTTCATCCTCGAACACCTGCCAATGTTTGATGTTATCTAGGATTGATGGTCGATAATGTACCTCAATTTCATATCTTAGGAGAGGGTTTTGAGGTGGACGGAAAGTACTGGAAGCAACTGCAAGGGAGTCTGCCATCCTATTCTGCTCCCGGCGCTTGAACTAAATATTGAATGCCAAGAAACAAATTTCCACCAGGTCCCAAACTTCGTTCCTATAAGCCCTCAGCCTAGGATGTTTGGTTTGGCACTTATTCTTCACTTGTCTAACCACCAATTCTGAATCTCCCATAACCTTTAAACTTTGTATATTCATGCTCCTCGTTGTCTGTAACCCTAACAGGAGTGCTTCATACTTATCCACATTATTAGTCACTTCATACTCTAGCTTGAAAGACAATGGGACCCATTGGCCTATAGGAGAAATCAATAATACCCCATCCCCATTACCTTCTCTGGAATTTGCTCCATCAAAATGAAGTGTACAGATTCCTACTTCATGGCTCTCTAAGGGACTGCTCGGTCTTGATTTGGTAGAATGATGGTTCATGAGCATAATCTTGATCTTCTTCTAGCATCAAACATGAGAAATCTCCCTCCTTACTATAAACTAGAGAATTAACTGAGTTGTCAGCGTTGGTAACCGTCTTGACAAATCTAATTTCTCGGTACAACCTCCTCTCTTGGCCACCAAAAACCGGGATAGTAGCATAGGTCAAGTCTAGCTTGATTGACCCACCGATTTTAGTCCCCCAGGACCTTGACAGCAACATGCCGAAGTGAGCTCGGATGTTAGCCACCACAATGTCCATCATCACACCTTTTGCTGTGATCTGGGCCGAATTGACCACCAAATCCTTGATCGTACCCAGGCATTTGACTCTTTTGGAATAAAATGAATAGAGGTCCTTGTATGGACGAGTGATTTGTAATCCTAGTTGTTCCATGACTGAGAGGGGTAATAGGTTATGGGAAGATCCTGAATCTAACATACAGTTATGCAACAGTAGGTCATGAATTACTAAGGACACATAAAATGGGAGAGTAGAGGCATCTAATTCCTCAACATGTGGGCCAAATACAACCATAGGTCTTTCTTCTTGAAGGTTCAGATTGTCTGGGATATGTGCTACTTCTGGGGGAAGCATAAAGGATGTGACCTAGGACTGATATGGAGGCTGCTTCAACAATTTGGTCAAGGTGACTGGGATTTTGACCTTCTCAAGTTCCTTTTGTAGGCTGAAGGCAGAGGAGGACTTATCTACTAAAATCTCCTTTGACTCTTTGCTTTGGACAAGGGGTTTGGCTTCTTTTGTGACTGACTTGACATTAGGGGGAGTAGCAACTTGTGAAGAAGAAGGAATTTGATTAGCATACTGCAAGGATTCGTTAAGAGGCCTCTTACCTTTGTTTGTGGTCCTTTGAGCGGTTGTCTCCCTCTGAGCAGATGCTTCCTTTTGAGGTTTATCTTCCTCCTGATCCTGAGTGCGAGTTCTTTTCCTAGAATATTTGAGGTCATATCTTCTATTAAACTGTGTTTGCATGAAATCGAAAAAATTCTTGCAGTAGTCATCGATCTCAGGATCTTTGGTGCTTTGATTGACTCTTTCTTCTTGATGTAATGGAGCCTCCATTTCATCACTTTCTTTTAGGGGACATTCTAATTCATCACTATTTGAAAAAGCAAGATATGCCTCCTCTTGCTCATAAGTGGTGTCTTCAGTGGGACCATCTACCTAACCTTCCAAGTACAGAGGGTGTGGTACCTAATATTGTTACTCCTTCCATTCCATTTGCAGTATTTGCAAGGGTGGTTTTCTGTACTGAGGGTTGTAACCCCCATTTGGAGCATTCTGGAAATTCTTGGCCTCTAGTTCAAGTTTGACGAGCTTACTTGAAATATTCTTAATCATTTTGTTCATTTCCTCAATTTTGTCATTAGCTGAGTCTCTGTCTTGGCTAGAGGTAGATACCTCTTCTTTGCCCTTTCTTCTAGCATCTAGTTTTGATTTTCCCTTTGATTTACCAGTGCAGGAAAAATTTTCCTCCAAATCTAGTGCATATGTTTGAGCGTCATCCAGGGTGGCAGGCTTTATTTCTCTTAGAGAGAAACCGAATTCTGAGTCAAAAGATGCTACGAAAAAAATTTTAGCTGCAGTCTAATGAGGTTTCATATCAACAGGAAGGCTCAAATACAATTTGTTAAACCTCTTGATTAACTCTGACACCCCTTCGTTATGTCTTTTCTTGAGTGTGTTAAACTCATTAAGACAATGTCCATGATCTTTCTTCTCCCCCCATTTTCTAAGGAAAGCATCTTCCATTCCTTCCCAAGTGGTGATGGAACAGTCTCCCAATGTCTTAAACCATTTTCTGGCTTCGCCATCAAGAGATTGAACAAACAGTCTTAAGACTACATCTAGATGTTCCACATTAAAGTTCTCTACAAAAGAGCAGAATACCTCAAGATGCTTTTGAGATTCAATCTCATTTTCCCCATTGAATCAGGGTAAGATCTTTAGATAGTCCTGTGGCATATCATTCAACACTTGAGGTAATTCTAAGGGGGAATAATTATTCAACAAGAAGCCAGGAACATTGGCCATTGGGGAAGGTGGAGGTAGTGTGAGAGTTTGATGTGTAAAAGGAGGAGGAGGTGGAAGTGAAGTATGAATGACAATAGGAATGTATTGGACAACAGCTTGAGGTGTTGATGGGAACAACAGACTATTAATAGTAGATACTTTGGTGACCTCTTTGACCTCTTCGACTTCAAGGGTAGAGTGAAAGGTGTAATGTGTGGTATCTCTTGATTTGGCTTCATCTTTGATTCGGACACCTCCCTGAGGTGGACTATCTGAGTAGTAATTGGTATCTCCCACAGTGGAGTTGGGACCTTGCTCTTGGGAAACTTGAGAGGAGGAGGACGTAAAGTATTCTAAAGAGAATTCAGCGATCTTAGTATGGACTAATTGTCTTTCCCTCCAACTCCTTTTATGTAGGATCTTCTCTGGGTCAGACACAAAAGGTGTCTTTGGCTGAGACGTATCTGACCTCAGGTGTGGCTTACAAGGAGCTAGGACTGCAAGTAAATTTATCTGATAAATGAATATGGAGTCGCCAAGGTGAGGGATCTACAACTCTCAACTCTCCATGCTCACCTATTTGAAGAGTGAATAAGGTTTTGTCGAGGCCCAGGGATTCAACTTCTCTCAACTTCATTCCCCGGCAATGACGCCAAAAATATGTTTTCAACCCTAGAGACAAGCTTGAGTTGCGAAAGACGAGTGCCTAGGACATCTTATACAACAAGGAGCATATGATATAACCTAGATAGTTACCATAACAAGGCTCTTTTGATATTTCAATTTTAACATGAAAGTTCAACATAGATGGAACCAGAATACACATAAAATCAGCATAATGAAAGGGATATTGCAGAGGAAAAAAGTGAAATCTCAATATAAATGTATCAGAAAATTCAAAGACAGCTTCTATAAGGAGGGTTGGATTCTAAAAATGCTTTACAGAGGTGAAAAATCAGACGACATTTGCTGTGTATGAAATATATAAGGGATACTAACCACTAATGAGATGAAATCCAAGAAAAAAATCTAAACATGAGATGGGCTTATGATAATAAGAATCCATACATGTCCATGGCTTTTAAAAATAACATTCCATAGCACTTAATATAGAAGAAGCATGGATGAAGTGGAAAATGAAATAACATATCATGACTGAGCCATATTTAAAGTGCTAGACAGGTTTAGCATAAGTATCGATTATGATAAATTCATACTAGAACTAGTGAGCCACTCACATTCCAGAGCATGGTACAAGAGAAATGAAAATAGTGAAATGAACAGCTAAACTATATCACATAAGGCAGAGTTACAAGCTATAAAGCACCAAGACTAGAATCCTCATTAAAGATAAAACTCCTTATCACTGAGAACCAATGGGCTCTTCACATTTGTATTAAAGCTTCAACAAATTGCATACAAAAAACTCTTTCACAGCATATTCTTTTGAAAATCTGGAACCTGTTTTTCTCTTCAGTTGCTGCTTATATAGGATCCTCAGAAACATGAGCGAGAAGATATTTTTGGGAAAAATATCTTCCTCACGTGCTAGTAATCAGTTTTAGGTCTCCATAAAAAATAACCAAAATTCATGATGAGGAATAGGGGCATCTCATCATTTATAGTTAAGCTCACGGTCATTTTAAAAAAAAATGTTAAACAACGGTTTTGAAAGAAAGTAAAATGCAGGAGTGGAATGTGAATTCCACTCGAAATTGAAAAGTAACAAACTAAAGTAAAAGTAAAAGGCCACTAGGGCCGAATCATGAATTGATAACATTCACTGATGAGATGGAGTCGAGGCGATCGCTGACACAGGAGGCAGAACATTGGCTGATGAGCTGGCCACTAGGCTGGCATACTGGGTGCACCTTTGTTGACTATCTGCTGCAGGTTCAAGCATTGATGCAAATCCTTCCACCCATTATGTTTTGGCAAGGCTCGTTTAAATTTGTATCGTTGGGAATTTTGTGTTTTGCAAGATGGAGGAGGGAAAATTTAGGCGAGTGTCAAGACTCATAGTCTTAGCTTTCAACCGTGTTTATCCAAACCCCAACTGCCTCGTCTATCTCTTCGAGACATGCTTCATACTCGATAATGGATGTAACAAGGAAGGAGTATTAGGGCCCCAGCATGGATCTTAGCCACCGTGATTCTGTACCCCAACCATTTCAAACCATTCTAAATTGATCGCCACGTTCTCCAAGGTCCTTGAAGCTATAGTGAAGTGCGTACTCTTTATCAATTATATTTTGACATTCAATCAATTCCTTGAACCTCGTTTACTATACCATGCTTCTCCGTGCCCCGAATTATTAGTCATCATCACTATCACTGTTGGTGAGACTAGCCCAAATCAAGTTTTCATACCGATCTAAAAATTTGTCAAATTTTCCAGCTGGAAAACACCCATAAACCTTTTTTTTCCTTCTTTCCTTTCAGACCGCCCATGACGAGATGAAACCTCATTATCAAATCCTACCTAGCCTCAACCATACTAGTCTGCCCATAGGCTCTAAAGAAACAATCCAAATCTGTCCAAAAAGTCTCCCCTAAGTTAGGAAGTGGCGCTTTAAGCATTTCTCCCTTGGCGAATTATCCTAAGGCCAAAGAACCTCCATCTGCTATAGACCAGTCATAACAGACCTTCCCATTCTGAAAATAAAGTTGGTTACAGCCCTAGGTCATGCCACTAATACACCCTCAAGTCTCAGAAATACATGGACCGTAAGTCAAACTGATTCTAGGTGTTTTTACAGTGTTTTAAATGGATCTTTCAAGGACAGAGACATACTGGCATCCCAGAAGAAAATATTTGGCTCCACATGAGAAGATAGTTGCTTCTCAATGAGATCTTGAGCCTGGGATGCAGATAAAGAGCAGAGAGTTTTTCATTAAGCTCTTGCGATCACATTCAAGGCCAGAAAGGATAGTAAAAGGAAAAATAGCACTGTCACAGGGCTGATGATATAACATGACCGAAGAACCTCCTTCATCTATAAGCAGAGGGATTGAAGACTGAAGAGCCTCCTTCATTTCATAAGTAGATGGATGAAGACTAAGAGCACCTCCTTCATCTATAAGCAGAGGGCCTAAGGTAAAGTCTGTTTTTAAGTTTTTTTTCACTAACTGTGAAGACAAACTTTGAAGTACAGTAAGACAGAAAATGAAGATCTCTGCATAAAAATGATGATTAAAGGCAGAGGTATAAGAGAAGCCACTATCAGCATGATTCATCAAACATACTTCTTTGGATTTAGACAAAGGTTGAAAGAACATCAGGCATTTTGTCAAGATAAACCTCCTTCATTCAGTAGCAGATGGCGAGGGCAGTGACTAATTTCAAGGTTTTACTGATCAAGAGATAAGTGGTAAGAACAACAGAAGACAGTTTAAAGCCTCTGAGCAGGGCAAAAATGTCAAAGAAAAGCAAAGGAAAAGCATAAACACTATAAAATATCAAAGAAGCCGGCTTACCTCCCATCAGAGTTTGCTCTCAAAGACAATCTGAAGTCAAGAAGTGGACAAACTTTGCTGAGGGGTGTGAGTTCCTTAAAAAGTTACAAAAACTCATCTCCTTAGTGAACAGGCTTAACTTTTATTCTCTGTTCCTTTAAGCCAAAAAGAATTGATAAGTGGTTGAGAAATGAGGTCATAACACAGGTTAAGGAATTGAAATTATTTCTCAAAAGATACTTTCCTTCCTGTTCCTGAAGGATCTTCTTTCAATTACTCCTCATAGTAGACAAAGGCAGTTTGAGTTTAGTTTTTCCAAAAAGCACTGCAAATAGATACACCAGGTCATAAAGGTGCCAGAAGAATTATGGTATGTATTCCAAGGTCAGAAAAACACACTCAAAACAAATAGAGCATGCCACTGTCAAGAAGGAAGGCTTGTTCTTTATGGAAATATGTCAAAGGTGATAATGAAGCCCGGGTGATTATAACTGAGTTTCACCTCCCAGTCAGAGAGAAGCTCAAATAGAACAAGGAACAACAGATGAGCAATACAAATACAAGAGGGGGAAAAGGGATATTAAAATTGCAGTGGAGCTCCTTACCCAGTAAAAAGGCAATGCCACTCAAAAGACACATCAACAGCCCTTCACATGGCTCAGAGAAATTTTTCCTTCCACAGTGCAGATATAAAAAAGGAGGACATTTTTTCATTTTTCATTGAGAAGGAGTCAAAAGTTTTAAATTCTCAAAATGGTTGTTTCATTTCAAGAAAGGGTCAGGTTCATAAAAGAGCTGCTCATTTCCACTATGACACTTATTCGAACAAAAGGTATCAAGTTATGATTAAAAGGATAAGGGTTCCAGTTTTATATATATATAAAAAAAAAGAAACAACAAAGGCCTTTCAAACATATCTTAAAGAAAACCCCCACCAATCAAATGTGAAAGGGTATTTGGTGTTTTGCTTTCAAAATGGTTAAGGACCATTGCCAATTCATTTTTCAAACTCCAAAGCATGAGAAAAACTCCCCTTTGCTGATCACTGGACCGGAGAGATATTTTTTTAGCAATTCCACAGAGTTTTTCGGGTTTAAAGGTTGCACGGCGCACTTGTACAACTGTGCAACGCGTTCAGGCGCATTCTTTACACAGAAATACAAAGCCGCGCGGTGCGCCTGTAGTAGCGAGTGGCGTGCCTGTAGGTGCCGGTCACGTCGACCTGATAGTGACCCGACACCTTTCCACTTGCGTGGTGCTTTCTCCATCAAATGTGCCGCGCATGTTCAAGTCATCTAAACGCCTCCAAAAGCCCTGAACGCTGCTACAAATCCTCAAACAACGGCGCTCATCGATCTTCGAGGTATTCCATATACCTCCTTAGTATTTTCAAAGTCATATAAGGGTGATCAGTGCTGTGTTATTCGAGGACAAAGTAAATGGTGAAAAAATGAAAACTTTGGTGTAAGTCAAGGTGTGTCGGTGTGAGAGGGTTTGAGGGCTATTGTTACAGCTAGTTGAAAGAAAGGTGGTCATTCTTGCCTCAAACAAAACCTAAAGCTGCACTTGAAACAGAGATCAAACAATACCTCTGTCAGCTAAAAATAGTGGGAATAGAGCAGTGGTAATAAGGGTTGATAGTTTTGCTCAAAAAATCGAGGTTGTAGTGGTTTTGTTTGCCCAGCACTGGCATTAGTAAAAGTAATATATTTTGATGGATGACAAAGGACCCAATTAACTATCCTCAAATAGTTTTGAAAGGTGTAAGAAACTTTTTGAAAGGAGAAACACAGGTTTTAAAAAGAAAAACAACGAGCCTATTTTCAGCTACTATGATCATTATATTAGTGCTCTTTATTTTAGAAGTCCTCCTTGTGGTGAAGAACAGAGTCAAGGCTTCCATTTTGAACATAAACAAACTTTAGTGTATAAAGTTGTAAATTTTCATTTGAAGGTATTATCAAAATCTGTGTGAGGAGTAGTGAACACAAGAACAGTGTATTGATTGTAAGAAGTTTTGTTGTTTGTCTGCTACAAAGCTATATGTTCTCACACCAAATACACAAAGGGCTGGGTAACCTTACCTAAACACAATGACCCTTTGTCTGTGTATATGTTTGATTGACTGTGTGCTTATCATTAAAACTATTTGTTTTGGCATACAAAAGGAAGAAAAGACATTGTTTTGAAGGAGCAGAGACCTAATAAGTAAAGGAAGAATCTCACACAACATTTTGGAAACCAAATTCACCTTGATCAAATAGTGATTGACAGAGAGGGCAGAGTTTTGTTTGAGAACACATTTCAAGAAATCCTTTTGAGGAATTTTGGGTTTTGCAGAGAGCATCTAGAACAAGATGCCTCACAGGCAGGATAGTAGGAGTGGATTGCACAAGAGGTATGAGCCTATTTCTACCGAAGAAGTGAATGCACACCCATCGGTATTGTTCAATTTCCATGAGGTCGGGTGCTTAGATTTTTGCCAAAGGGTACAAGAGGTGAAGATTTTTTCTCCTCTAACACACCTTTGCGCTTTGAGGTTTAGAGACAAGCATTTCCAGTTGGCGGGCCTTGACTTCAAGTTCTCCCCAAGATCCATCTCCAAAGCCACTAAAATCCCCTATATTGGCGAGAAATGGTTTAAACAAAGCCATTTGGACTTAGATGATTACAATTCCTTTCTAAAGCCTGAACACAGAGATGCTTGTCCTTCTATTTTCCCTTTCTCATATCTTTTAACCAGATACGCCCCTCTCATGAAGATTATCATGAAGTACTTTACTTGTGAGGGAAGATTCTCCCGAATTTATGCATATCACATTCGACTGCTCATGCATTTCACAAAGACCAAGTAACTAAATATCCCTTTCTTCAAGCATAAGAGAATTTAGAAAATGGCCTCCACTTTCCAGAGGAGGCCTCCTTCATAGCGAATAGGCTGTCTCTTCCATCACTCTCTCATCAAAATCATCATTCTTCATCAACTTGAAAAGAGAGAGGTCTCTTGGGATGTTTTCATCACTCATCCGAATTTCTCCACAGTCCCTCCAGTCCATAGATCTCCTACATCTCCTACTCATCACCCCTCTCCTTATTCTAGCAGACCCACTCCTAAAAGGCTCAAGTTTACTACAGAACAAACAAAGGAACATGAAGAAAGAGAAGGAAGTGACCAGCAAAAGGAGGAAGGACAGGAGCGAGAGGAAGAAAGTGCTAAACAACAGCATGACAATGATGAGGGTGAGAATCAAACTCATGATGAAGGTGAGCAGCCTTATGGTAAAGGGCAGCAGCTGGAACAACAACATCACAGTGGTGATGAACAACAGGAAGGGAAAGAGGAAGAGGAAGAAAGTGCTTAACAGCAGCAGGGGCAGCATAAAGATGATGAAGGGCAGCTTTGTGAGACAGAGTAGCAAGGGCAGCATGATAGTGATGAGCAAGGAAAGCCTAAAAAAAGACACACAACAGTCCTATGAGACAGAGCAGCAGCATGAAGATGATGAAAAAGGGCATGACAGTGATGAGCAAGGGCAGCCTCAAGAAGAATAGCATCCTCTTCAAGAAGAACAAAAAACTCAAAAGGAAGAGGAACAAGGTGACAAAGGTAAAAGGGCCATGCCCTCTTCTCCTAAAAAGGTCAAGCCCCAGACATCGAAGAAGAGAGTGCCTAGAGTGGTCACTCCAAATGTGACAAGGGCTCTCCGAAGTAAAGGAAAATTTCCAAAGAAGCCTATCATTGATTTTCCTAGGAGGAAAAGCACTAGAATAGCCACCCAAAGCAAAGGGAAGGGCAAGGTAGAAGGAAGTCATGAACAGGAGAGTGCATTCGATATCATCCCTATCCAAAGCGATGATAGTGATAATGAGGCCCGGATTCTAGAAAACCTTTTGATCCATAGGGAAGGCCAAATTGATGCATTGAAGGATGATCTTCATAGGGCAAGGAATTTCAATCAATTTCTGCAAATCCAAAATAGGCAAATGAGTGTCCATATGGCTGTTTATGAGACACGGGCGACTAAGTACAAGAAGGAGGCCTCCAAAGCCCAGGCAAGGCTGGAAGAACTCATGGGCGAGTTTGATGAAAGTGAAGGTGAAGATCAGCCTAAGCGAAAGAGGCCTAGAACCATGGGACTTAAAAGGGCCCTTGAGAAGCAAAAAGAAGAGGAAAATTCCCTTCTCCAATCTACCCCTCTCACTGCATTGTTTGAACAGGAGATAGAGAACAATAAGGAGGCGTGGCTTAAGAGAGTCAATGACCATTTGGAGAAAAATTTGGAGAGGGAAAACAGGGATTTAGACCTTCAAAGGAAAATGACAAGGCATTATAAAAAGTTAAATCAAGTTGAAGGCTGCTCAAGACAAGCTCAAGGAGGCCAAAGGGAAGCGCCCGGCACGGAAAGTGAGGAAATACACATTAGGACTTCAGATTTTGGCCTCTTCTTCACAACATGTTGCTGAGAACCCTTGAGGGTCATGCTCACCAATTTTGGGCAATTTTCGACATATTTTGGTTTTTTTGCATTTTTGGGTTTTTGGTCAAAACTCATGGGCTTCGCCATTTCAGTTTGGGGGATCATCAAAGGAGGAGAATGGTACCATTGGATGCCATAATTTCAGGAGCACACACTCAGCGATTTTCAGGACATTTGAAGATCATTTTCTCCTTCGAAATGGCGAAAAATGCCCGCTTTTTCTACACTCTGCCCGGTCTATCAGCAAACCTTATTTTCTGGTTTTTTACACACAGACCTATTTTTTGAGGAATTTCAGGCATCAAATTGAGAAAATTATATTTTCTCCAAAAATTAGACACTCATATCTTTCCAACGAGCTATCATGAGCCTCGTTTCGACATCGGGAAGGCTGCCAAAAGTTGCCGGCAAGTCAGGGGACCTTTTGCTGATGTAATTTTTGAGTATTTTTGTAAAATTTGAACCTTTAAAAACTGATTTTTCCTCATGTGCGTTTAGCTATTTTTGCACATGAGAAGTTATGAAAAGTCAATTTAATTCCCTCTTTTAGAATTTTTTAGATATTTTATGAGATATTTTGTGCCTTGGGCTTTGCAAAGCCTCAAGGACAAGTTTAGATATTTTGAATAGGCCAATGAGAGTGAAAATTGAACTAAGAGGTTTTCCTCACTTGAGCCTATATATTCCAAAGGCTTTCAATTTAAACAAGGTTGAACTTGATGATAGAAGCAATATATGGTCATATAAGCTTTGGAAGAAATACTTGTCTCATGCTCTTGGATAGTCTCTTGGATGTTCTTGGATGATGAAAGAGGATTGTTGTTGGATTCCATGACTTGGTAGAATGGTATAGTGTCTCTTTCTTTGTTTTGTTTTCTATTTTTCTTTCATGAATCCATGTTTCTTGCTTGCTATAGATCAGTAGAGAACAAATTTGAGACATGCCCTTGGAGGCACCTCAAATTTCATGTTTCTTCATAGCTTCCATGTTTTCTTCTTCCTTAGTCACATTAAAGAATTCTTGATTGCTCTTTAATAACTTAAGGATATTGTTGCTTATTTCATTCATGGTTTTATGCATGCTAAGTATGATTTATGGTACACCCTACTTACTCATGGCTAGCCATAGCTCCATCCTTGAAATTTCTCTTTGACTGATTAGATTTTCATTTGTTGAACCAAGGAGGTCTTGTTCCGATCTTTCCCTTTGCCTAAGACTATGCAATATTGCTTTTCAAAGTGCCCAATAACTTGAAGTACTGTGTTTAGGCGTTCCGGCATGGTGATTTGAGTTGTTTGTCTCTCTTAAGTGTATTTACCAAAGTCTGATAGTCATTTCCCAAAGTTAGAGAGTTCTATATCTCTATGCATGGCTTGAATGTTTATTTCTATGTATTGATTAGCTTATAGTTACATTTCTCATGATTAATGGTTTGCCCTACCATGTTTATGTCAGCTATTAAACTAGTTATGCTTGAAACCCTTTGTTGTTCCCAAACTTGATGTTCATTTTATTCCATTTTTCCCAAAGATCCTTTCTACATTGAATCAAATCAGCCCTTCAACAGCCTTGTATCATCGTCTGATAGATTTCTAGACCTTTTCGACCCCATAGCCCAGTTGATCTGACATCTTTTTACATATCTTATATCTTTGATCAGTTTCATCCCTCACAACCTAAAAAACCAAAACCAAAAAACCTACTTCATAACTAGCCTAAAATCAGAATACCATAAGAAAACACACAGATATCCCTTACACATATAGAGAGAGCCCTCTCTGAGTCTAGGAAGGCTAGGTCCTTGGGCTCCAAAGATTGGTTTCATGTTACACTGTCATTTGGCTTGCCAATCAGCCAAATCATGGGACCCTAACATAATGGCGATCACGGTGGGACTAACTGAGTACATAACAGTCTAGCAAACTCTTGTAGATTCATTAGTATTCAAAACTTAAACAGGCAAGCAGTCTATAAAACCATTTAGAGTAAACTCTTTTTGTTCTTGCCACCCTAGCAAAGTGATGAAATAGGTTTAGAATACTATAATAAACCATAGGCTGCACATAAAAACTCAGAAAAACTCCAAAACATTCCCAGATTGGTTTTTCCCTAGTTACTAGTGGTGGACCATAGCTACATCTTTTCAAAAACAACCAAGTTCCACCTGGTGACTCCACTAGCCTCCAGTAGGCCTAAAAATTCCATAAAAGACTAAAAAATTCATAAACCATACCTTTCTGCTAACTCATCCCTCCAAAAACTTAAACTTAGGGTAGAAGCTCTGTAATCAGTGACAAACTAAGTATAACTTAGCGATTCAGAAAAACCTCACCTAAACATAGGAGATCAGTGGAAACCTTCTTGCCAAGAGAACCATTAGCTTGTCCATACAGCCTAGCAAACTGTTGAAACCAAGTGAATCACTCTTCTTGGAAATTTTTCATCTCAAAGTTGCTATAAAACTTTTCCCCAAGCATCTTTGATAGTGTTGGTGGTGGACCATAGTTCTCATAAGAAATCCACCTGGCGACTCCACTATTCCATCCTTTTAGTTTTGACCATCCTTCACATTAGTAAAACCTTAGAGAGGCCATCTACCCAAAACATTCATAAATACCATCCTCTCTAAACTCTAGACCCGAAATCTGACTTCACGAAGAATCAACACCAGATCTCATCCAGACCCAAATCCCCCTATCATAGTAGATGACCCAGAGAAGATTTTGTGGCAAGCTTCCCAAACTAGTGTTGAGTCTCAAAAGTGTTCTCCATATTCATACATATTTCCATTATGTCATAACCATTTAGCTCTTATTTCATAGCCATTTTACCTAAACCCTACATCAAGTAACAATTTTTATAAATATATGGGTTAGGATCCCTGTTTTCCAAAGTTATTTATTTATGTATTTTAAGTGAATTTATGATTAGAAACTAGAAAATTAACATAGTTTCATATATCTATATATGTGTTATGAGTTTTGTGACATGTGTAGGTCAAAAGGAGATTTCTAGAAGACCCTTATGTGGCACTCTAAGACCAAATTCGAATTTGGTTGGAGAAGATTATGGGATCAAGAGGATATGTGTCTCACTTCCTTGTTGTATTGAAACTCTAAGAGGATATGTGTCTCATCTCTTAGTTGTGTTGAAACTCTAGAAAGACATGTCTTATCATTTCCTATTTTGATTGTAACTCTAGAAATGGAGGGAGAGATTCATGGACTCCCATTAATGAGATGACTCCTCATATTTTGTATAAATAGGAGAAGCTTTCTCCTATCATAGGTAATGAGGAAGTAATGAAAAAGTAGTAGAGAAGTCTTTTGTAACAAAGTTCAACATGGAATGGGATGTAGATTTGTGAGTTCTTTTTAATAGAGAAATTCAGTTCTTTGATGCTATTCTGATTACAACTTTAAGGAGCTGAAAGACTTCACCAAATTGGTAGCAGAGGGCCCCTGCTATCCAAGGAGGCTTCTACATGTTTTCTAGATAAGTTGCTTTCAATTTTGTTTTGTCATATTTCCTTACTTAGATTGCTTTCTGAAATCATAGCTTTTAGCATAATTTTTCATGGCAGCCCGGGCATTTGCACATCTTTTTATGACTAATGACATGGAATCAATATTGTCCTTCTTCTGATTTCTTTTTCTTAGTTTTTGTTTAATTCCAACACTATTTGTTTATTTCAGTCTTGCACATTTGCTTTAGTAGTTAGATTTAGATATTAAGCTGCTCATGTCATTTTGAGATTTTACCTAAAACTGACTAGGCGATGGTGAGGATTGAAAATCGCAGTGTGTAGTTTTGATATTGATTTACTATTTTCTAAGTTAGCCATATTAGGTAACCATGTCATTTTCGATTCTCCAAGAAACACATTGGAGTGATGGTGAGGGATTGAAGTATGAATGTGTAGTTTGATATTAGTTTACTTTCTGCAAGTTAGATATATTAAATTTCTCATGTCATTTTCAGTTACCTCCGAAAGCCACAGCTGGACTGATGGTGAGGGATTGAAGTATGAGTGTGTAGTTTGATATTAGTTTACTTTCTCCAAGTTAGATATATTAAATTTCTCATGTCATTTTCAGTTACCTCCGAAAGCCACAGCTGGACTGATGGTGAGGGATTGAAGTATGAGTGTGTAGTTTGATATTAGTTTCTTTTTCTGCAAATTAGATATCGGATTGCTCAAGTTGTTTATGGTTACCTCCGAAAGCCATAGCTGGACTAATGGTGAGGGATCAGAATATAAGTTGATGTAATTTGATTTAGATTTACTTTGTTGCAATTCTTGGATTTCTTTAAGCATAGTTTCTTTTGTGTTTAGACAACAACAAGGATAATTTGGTTTTCATGCTCAATAGTTCATTGTTTGATTTATTAGGCTAGCAGCACATTTTTATTTCCTTTCAAGTTTTGTCATTGTATGTTTCAAATTATTTTTGAAGTTTGAAGTTTGGTAAATCATTATAAAGGAAATCATTGCCTTGAATATTCATAACCATACTTGTCTTTTAGAATTTCCATCTCACATTAGGAAACCAACCAAGATCAATAAAAATCCAAAAACGACAAAAAGTAAGAGATAAGTTATCTTGCACATATAGTGCGCCACACTTCGTCAGCTTACGAATCCCTGGTTGATAATTTATGTTAGCAATTTAGGACACACTAAATTGACCAAACATTTTGGCGTCGTTGCCGGGGAAGTGTAACTAGGTAGTCTTATTTCTTACATCTAAAAAATAATAATAATTCTTGAGTATGCTCTCCTCCTGCACTTCGTGTGATCTGGAGGATCAGAAAAAGGATTGTTATGTAAAAAAAATTAATAATTCTTGAGTATGCTCTCCTCTTGCACTTTGTGTGATCTGGAGGATCAGAAAAAGAATTGTTATGTGAAAAAGAAAAAAAAAAAGGAGACAAAATAAAACTTCATCATTTCAATTGATTCAACAATTTAAAAAAAAAAAAAATTGTTTTCATGAAAAACTTTGATTTCAATAAATTGTTTTGTTTAATGAATATATATGTGTATTTTTAAATTTTTGAAAATATCACATACATAATTTTATTAAACAAATCAATTAAAAAAAAATGAAAATAAAAAAATAAAAAATAAAAAAATTAAATTGTTTTGTTACTAAGATATATATGTATATTTTTATTTTTGAAAATATATATATAATTTTAATAACAAATCATTTAAAAAAAAAAAAAAATCAATAAATTGTTTTGTTTAGTAAATTACATATGTATATTTTTAATTTTTCAAAATATAACATGTGTAATTTTATTAACAAAACAAATTAAAAAAAAAATCATTTTGCTTAGTAAAATATATATGTGTATTTTTAATTTTTAAAAATATAACATATAGTTTTATTAACAAAAAAAAATTAAAAAAAAATTGAAAAACAAAAACAAACTATTCGTAGTCCCACTGCAAGGACGAACTAGACGAGCCTGGGCTCAAAGCAAAATCCTGTGAAGAGCTGAAGAGGAAACCTCTTCGTGACAAGGCATTTCTGAGACCATTTCCATGATCTCTGATTTGTGTCAAAAATAAGCAATGCAGAAGCACCATAGCTCTGAATAAGCTCATCAGTACCACTGCTGGAAACATCATCAAATTCCCCAAATCCTTGAAAGAATTTGTGAGGCCTTCGTGCAATCTCTCGCCATTCAAACCTGTCAAGTTCCCAAATGCCAATTCCTTTTATTATACTAGGCCTGTCAGCCTTGCCAATGCCGCCTACCATCACCAAACGCTCCTTCAGATTCATAAGATGGCCACATGTAAGAGAACAAGGCATTGAAATTGACAAAATTTTCAAAGAGGAAAAAACGTGCCTTCACTGAACTGAAGAATGCTCAGGATAATAACACTCTTTACATATGGCAATCAGCAAACCAGAAGTCGTATTTCATTCCCAGAAAAACGCAATTTTATTTGACACGTCAATTTGAAACGCATTTTCTGAACGATTGAGGATGAATTTTGAAAATCCACGACATGGGTTTTTTCGCCAACATGGTCAATTAGATAACTCAGAAATCGTTTTACAAAATTCGTGGCGGTCTGGGAGAATTTCTTGGTTCTTTGAAGGCCATTTTTACCGCCGCGTGAGGAAAAACGGTTTTCTGTTTGCACAGTGGAGAGTTTGAACGGCACTCTGCATTCATTTCAGCTATAATTCGGTTTCCTGATCTCTAGGAAGAAGAATCCAAGTTGAATACAAATTCTATCAACCTTGAGCAACGTGGATTCCAGATGATTATGATTCGCTTGAGACTGTTTGGAGATCATATCGCATTTGTTGAATTCGTAATGGCTGGAAGTGCCATACTTGCATTGAACTGTAGTGGTGCAATTGTGCCCAAACTCAATGAGCATCTTATTTATCCAATTATGGAGATCACTTAGGTATCACTATATCTACTGCTCATGAGCATACAAATGCATTTCAAGATGAGACCTTGGAGATATTGTGTTCATTTATTGAGACATGAATATGTGCCAATAAAAATATCTTTTTATTATGTGAAAGGCAAGGATAAGCAGCATTATGTGCATACAGGTTTGGGCACGAGAATTGTTCACCTCAATTGATATTTAATCAATATGATAGTTTCCACAATTTGTTTAACGAAAAAAAAAAATTAAAAAAATTAAAATTGTTTTGTTTATTAAAATATGTATATATATTTTAAAATTTTTGAAAATATATATATATATAATTTTATTTACAAATCATTTAAAAAAAAATTATTTCTCTTTTTCAATTTTGTTATTAAAAAAAAAAAAAATTGCATTTATCTTTTGTTGTTAAAAAAAAAAAAAAAAATTCAATAATTTTGAATCAATGAAATGAATAAGTTATTTGGTCACTTTTTCTAAAGGTATTGATTAATTTTGGACTGATGATGAAGGATGAATGCTAACTTTTTATTCAAGATTTTTAGCTATAGAAATCGTCAACATTCTGCAGCTAAAGTCCAATTCCACAGCTATTCTCCGATTCCGCAGCTAAAGTCCAATTCTGCAGCTGTTCTCCAATTCCGCAGCTAAAGTCCAATTCCGCAGCTAAAAAACCTCATTGTTCAAATCAGCCTAACTTTCTCATACAAAATCAGATTTGGATAATTCAAGTATCGTTGGAAAGGTCTCAACAAGATCTACACAATGAGAAATCCATCATTAGAGTTTGAAATGGTAAATAATGAAATAAATTGCTGAAAATAAGCTACATTCAACTTGAGGCACTAATTCCAAAACAGGTATAAATTCTTTTGATTTTTCCTTTGAGAACTTGTTTCATTAATACAAATTCTTATTTTTGTGTGTAAATGTCATAACTAGAGAGATTGATCACCTCTCTCCCTTTGATAATCTTACATTCCATTGCAGAAGAAGTATTAGTTTTTTTGCAGGTTCCAGGAGGAAGGACAAATGACTACAAGAGAATGGTGTCTCTCTAAGAGACCAATTTGTTTCATAAGAGGATGATCGGCAACAAAAAGGAAATATGTTGATGTAAAATCAGATCCAAACACTTGAAAAATTTTCAGATACTATTGTCTCCATCACATCCATACCTCATAATAAACCATTCACCTCATTTCACTTCATATTTTCCATTTACATTCACATCCACTTTCCATTTCTTTTTGTCCATTCATAACCACAAATAAAAGCAAGAGGCTCATTCACATGCTTATTGCCCATTGCCATTTCTCATTCACATGCTTATTGCCCATTTCCATTTCTACTCTCCATTGCCATCTTCCATTTTCATTTTCCATTTCTTGTCATTTTCATTCCGCAAATAAGCCCTGCTTCAATGCAAATTATTGAGTCCATAGTCTTTTGAGTCTAAGTTCTTTGTAAAAACACCTTGAGGCTTGCATGCCTTAATGGCAAGTTCTCATGCTGACAAACAATGGGAATACATTAATGTCTCTTGTTTGTCAGATCTTCTAGGTGACTCGACATCAGCAAAATCATTCGTACCTAGCAAGATGTGTTTGAGCATCTTGACTCTCATTGTCATCAATGGTGAGAGTTCTCGTGTTGACTAGTGGCATCCATTAATGGCCACTAAGTCAACAATTTCCTACTATGTTTGACATCAGAACATATTTTCACATAGTAGGAATTATGCCAATGAGTTTTGAAGACATGAAGACTATTATTTTCAGCATTTTGGAGCAGATTCAACAAGTTTTAGTAGAAGCAATAAAAGTCATCTTATCTCTTTATCCATGACTCCTCTTGTTCAGCCACTTGAAGAAGAATATGATCAGAATTTTGCAGCCACCATACATGCACAACTCATCCACATTTAAGGTAAGTGAAGGTATGTTGTTTTCTAATTTTTAGTCATGTAATTCATTAGAATGCTAAAATTGTAACTTTGGAAAAATTCCTCACTCTCTTTTTCACATTGTCATATCTTTAGTTGGGGGAAGGGACATCATTTCATATCCACATGTCATACACTATCACACATTTTCATTTCATTTCCATACACATATACTTCCCAACCAACTATTGTTGCAACATGATCCAAAAGATTATATGTCTTGCAAATGATCAATTCATTGATGAAGTAATTGATTCTAAATGTTTTCATGAACTTTGATGCAACAAAGGAAATAAAGCATTGTTACACAAGAACCAATGCTTCAAAAAAAAAAAAAAAAATGGTTGTCACACAAGAACCAACCATTGAGAAAAAAAAAAAAAAAATGTTGCAATCAAATGTATTATACTTTTCCAAAAAGGAAAATATCAAGAAGCAAAGTTTGGAATGAATCTATATGAGTCAAAACTCATAAAAGATCAACTCATGGACAAATGAATCATTGCAATAGTTGCATGGGGACATGCAACAACTTCAGTTGGGGGGTATGTTGAGTCTCAAAAGTGTTCTCCATATTCATACATATTTCCATTATGTCATAACCATTTAGCTCTTATTTCATAGCCATTTGACCTAAAACCCTACATCAGGTAACCATTTTCATAAATATATGGGTTAGGATCCTTGTTTTCCAAAGTTATTTATTTTATGTATTTTAAGTGAATTTATGATTAGAAACTAGAAAATTAACATAGTTTCATATATGTATATATGTGTTATGAGTTTTGTGACATGTGTAGGTCAAAAGGAGACTTCTAGAAGACCCTTATGTGGCACTCTAAAGCCAAATTCGAATTTGGTTGGAGAAGATTATGGGATCGAGAGGATATGTGTCTCACTTCCTTGTTGTATTGAAACTCTAAGAGGATATGTGTCTCATTCCTCAAGTTGTGTTAAAACTCTAGAAAGACATGTGTCTTATCATTTCCTATTTTTATTGTAACTCTAGAGATGGAGGGAGAGATTCATGGACTCCCATTAATGAGATGTCTCCTCATATTTTGTATAAATAGGAGAAGCTTTCTCCTATCATAAGTAATGAAGAAGTAATGAGGAAGTAATGAAAAAGTAGTAGAGAAGTCTTTTGTAACAAATTTCAAGATGGAATGGGATGTAGATTTGTGAGTTCTTTTTAATAGAGAAATTCAGTTCTTTGATGTTGTTTTGATTACAACTTTAAGGAGCTGAAGGACTTCACCAAATTGGTAGCAGAGGGCCCCTGCTATCCAAGGAGGCTTTTGCATGTTTTCTAGATAAGTTGCTTTCAATTTTGTTTTGTCATATTTCCTTACTTAGATTGCTTTCTGAAATCATAGCTTTTAGCATAATTTTTCATGGCAGCCCGGGCATTTGCATATAATTTTATAATGACTAATGACATGGAATCCATCTTGTCCTTCTGCTAATTTACTTTTCTTAGTTTTTGTTTAATTCCAGCACTGTTTGTTTATTTCAGTCTTGCACATTTGCTTCAGTAGTTAGATTTAGATATATTAAATTGCTTATGTCATTTTCAGTTACCTCTGAAAGCCACCGCTGGACTAATGGTGAGGGATTGAAGTATGAGTGTGTAGCTTGATATTAGTTTACTTTCTGTAAGTTAGATATATTAAATTGCTCATGTCATTTTCAGTTACCTCCGAAAGCCATAGCTGGACTAATGGTGAGGGATTGAAGTATGAGTGTGTAGTTTGATATTAGTTTACTTTCTGCAAGTTATATATATTAAATTTCTCATGTCATTTTCAGTTACCTCCGAAAGCCACAGCTGGACTGATGGTGAGGGATTGAAGTATGAGTGTGTAGTTTGATATTAGTTTACTTTCCGCAAGTTAGATATATTAAATTGCTCATGTCATTTTCAGTTACCTCCGAAAGCCACAGCTGGACTGATGGTGAGGGATTGAAGTATGAGTGTGTAGTTTGATATTATTTTACTTTCTGCAAGTTAGATATATTAAATTTCTCATGTCATTTTCAGTTACCTCCGAAAGCCACAGCTGGACTGATGGTGAGGGATTGAAGTATGAGTGTGTAGTTTGATATTAGTTTCTTTTTTTGCAAATTAGATATCAGATTGCTCAAGTTGTTTATGGTTACCTCCGAAAGCCATAGCTGGACTAATGGTGAGGGATCAGAATATAAGTTGATGTAATTTGATTTAGATTTACTTTGTTGCAATTCTTGGATTTCTTTAAGCATAGTTTCTTTTGTATTTGGACAACAGCAAGGATAATGGTTTTCATGATCAATAGTTCATTGTTTGTTTAATTATAATAGTGACACATTTTCATTTCCTTTTAATTTTGTCATTGTATGTTTCAAAATCCTTTTGAAGTTTGAAGTTTGGTAAATCATTATAAAGCACATCATTGCCTTGAATATTCATAACCATACTTGTCTCTTAGAATTTCCATCTCACATTAGGAAACCAACCAAGATCAATAAAAATCCAAAAACGACAAAAAGTAAGAGATAGGTTATCTTGCACATATAGTGCACCACACTTCGTCAGCTTACGAATCCCGGATTGACAAATTAATGTAGCAATTTAGGACACACTAAATTGACCAAACAAACACAACACAAAAGTGTCAAAACAGTTTGCTGCATTTAAACATAGTAGCAAACCAAACAAAGGTCTTGAGCTACAAGGCAGGTGTCCATTGCTTTTAAATATTCACAATCAAGAAAACAACCCTCAAATAAACGGAAAACTTGGGGAACCAAAACAAATACAACTAAGTGCTGAGATTCCACAACAAACCTTGAGCATTTTAGTTGAAGAGGATAGTAACTAGGATGAAACCGAAAACAATCCTCTGTGGAGTATGTATTTTGATGGGTCATGCACTAAGAACAATGCTGGTGCAGGTGTTTGGATTACTAACACTGAAAAAAACCACATAGAAAGCATTTCCTGCAAACTAAACTTTCAATGTTCCAATAACATAGCAGAATATGAATCCTTTCTCTTAGGCTTACATTTATTGAAAAAGTTAGGAGCCACAAGAATCAATGTGTATGGGGATTCAGATTTAGTCATTAGGCAATTCAATGGGGAGTATAACGCAAATCATCCCAGACTTAGAGCCTACCAAAACGATGTCATGGACCTTTTGAAAACATTCGAGGAGTCCAAACTATTTTTTTTCTCAAGAAAAAGAAATATTGCGGTCCACAATTTAGCCTTTGCAGCTAGAACATTCTTATTAACGCCATATAACACCAAAGACTGCACAACTCAGATAAAATTTAGACCAGCTGTGCCCGATAATGAGAAGTATTGGCAGGTGTTTGACAATGACAAACAAATATAAGAATTCATGCAATTCAAAAATGAATTCGAACTAAACAGTTCGGACTCAGACTATGAAACAGACTGCAAGGAAGAAAAGTTTCCTGGCGAAGAAGAACCGTCTCCTGAACTTGCTAATATAAACCTGTTATCTAGCAAACTTGAAAAAGAAACAGAAATGAATGCAGAGTTTGAAACAGAGGAGTTAGAAACTTTGAACTCTAAAGATGAAATTTTGCCTAAGGGTCTGGCACCTTTAGAAGAGTTGTTCAATTTAAACGATGTGGAAAATAAACCAAAACTGGAACCTGTAGAGACTGAAGTGGAAGAGTGCAATATAGGCAGTGGACTTAAACCTATGATGATTAAACTCTCTAATAATTTACCAGCTCACATTAAACTCAAATGCATAGAGTTGTTTAAAGAATTTTTTGATGTTTTTTCATGGAGTTACGAAGATCTTAAATCCTATGACACTGAAATAATACAACACAAAATTCCCGTCAAAGAAAACCAAAAGCAATTCAAACAAAAACTGCGCAGAAGAAACCCTGCTCAGTTGCCTTTGGTTCAGAAGGAGATCATGAAAATGTATGAAGCTGGTATTATTGTCCCTATTAGATACTCTGAGTGGGTGTCTAATCTGGTGTCTGTTAGGACTAAAACTAGAGAGATCAGGCTTTGTATAGACTTTAGAGACCTAAAAAAAGTTTCATTGAAAGATAACTACCCTTTACCCAAGATGGATGATATTTTACAAAGGGTGGTAGGGTCTAGAAGAATTTCTTTGCTGGATGGCTATTCAGGGTACAATCAGATCATAGTTCACCCTGCTGATCAATTAAAGACAACCTTTACTACACCATGGGGCACTTTCATGTATGTGAAAATTCCCTTTGGTCTAATGAATGCTGGAGCAACCTTTCAGAGAGCCATGGATATAGCATTCTCAAAAGAATTGGGCTACTTCATCATTATATACCTTGATGATGTCACTGTGTTTTCAAAAACATATGAAGAGCACTTAGAACATTTGAGAAATTTTTTCAAGAAATGCAGGAAGTTTGGGATATCTTTAAACCCTAAGAAGACACTATTCGGTCTCCAAGAAGGTAAACTTCTTGGGCACATCATTTCAGAAGAGGGTATTAAGATAGATCCAAAGAGGATTGAGGCCATATTGCAAATCTCTCATCCTCGAAACATCAAGGAGTTGCAATCTTTCATTGGAAAGATTAAATTTTTGAGAAGGTTCATCCCCAACTTGGCTGAGCTCCTTAGGAATATCACAAACATGTTAAAGAAGGAGAAAGGGGTAAAATGGACCTTGGAAGCAAAAGAAGTCTTTTGAGCTGGTGATAGCACAATCATTAACAGCAAAACACCGAGCTTCTTATAAGTCACCGATTTTTCAAAATATTTTTTATATTTTTTTCATTTGCATTAGAACATACCATAGCTGCTGTCCTTTTACAGAAAAATACACAAGGACAAGAGCACCCTATTGCATTCTTTATCAAGGCATTGAGGGATGCCCCTCTGAAGTATAACATTATGGAGAAGCAATCTTTTTCTTTGGTTAAAGCTTTAAAAGACTTCAGAGTATACATCCTTCATTCACACATAATTGCCTTTGTCCCAAACTCAGTTGTTAAAGACATTCTAACACAGGACCCAGATGGTAAGAGAGGTAAGTGGATTATCGTTATCCTTGAATATGATTTAGAGATAAAACCCACTAAACTCATCAAAGGCCAAGGTCTGGCTAGATTAATGGTTGAATCCAATTTTGAAGTTCTTAATATTAATATGATTGATGCCTTGGATGACCAAGAGGAAATATTAACACCCATTGTTGAAGACCATTTTATGAATTCCTCTTGGTATGCTGATATTGTTTATGTTTTGTTTAATTTGAATACACCTCCTGCTTTGACAAAAACAAAGGCAAGATTCCTAAAATTGAAAGCTGTAAACTATTGCATTATAGATAAATGTCTTTATTGGGAAAATGCAAGTGGTGTATTGCTTAAATGTTTGCCTGAGTTTGATGCAGAGAAGGTCAAACACCAGTTCCATGAAGGAGAGTGTGGAGGTCATTTGTACTGGAAGACAACAGCCAACAAAAAATTGAGGGTTGGTTTCTATTGGCCTACTCTTTTCCATGATGTGCACAAGATGATCATAGCCTATCATAAATGTCAACTTTTTGAAGGCAAAGAAAACGGCTACTCCTGCCTCTGCATCCAATCACTGTTGAAGCCCCATTTCAACAGTGGGGACTTGACTTCATAGGAGAAATCCATCCACCATTTTCTACCCAGCATAGATGGATTCTCACTGCCACATACTATTTCACTAAGTGGATAGAAGCCATACCTTGTAGGAAAGCCAATGACTATGTTATTATAAAATTCATTGAGACTAACATTCTCTCCAGATTTGGTTGTCGTACCAAGATCATCACTGATAATGTAGCAGCATTCGGATCAAAGAAGATGGTTGAATTCTGTCACATATATCAGATAACATTGGGGCATTCCACAGCCTATTACCCTCAAGGTAATGGACTTGCAGAAACCTCAAACAAAGGTTTAGTGAACATAATCAAGAAACTGCTGGAGGAAAATAAAAATTCTTGGCACACAAAGATAGTTCATGCACTGTGGGTTGACAGATTGACTTTGAAGAAATCTATTGGCATGTCACCTTTTCAGCCGATGTATGGTACAGATGCAATTTTTCCAAACAGCCTTGGTGTACCAATAATGAATTTGATTCAAGAGTTTCAAACTAAAGATAATGACATGATCAGAAGAATAAATCAGACCATCCATCTTCAGCAAACCAGAGAGGAAGTTTATAACAAATCATTGCAGAAACATATCTGCATTAAAAAGCTTTTTGACAAAAGAACAAAGGCCAGCAATTTTAAAATTGGGGAAATTTTTTTAAAGTGGGACTCAAGGAGGGAAGAAAAGGGAAAGCATGGAAAATTTGACAACTTATGGCTTGGCCCTTACTCTATTCATTCAGCTGCTAGTAACAATGCATTTTTCTTGCAGGAGGTGGATGGAGCAGAATTTTTTGGGGGTCTGTCAATGGTAGGATAATTAAGCATTACTTCTCTTGATCCATGTTATGCTATGAAAGCCTTTTTATCTTTTTCTCATTATAAAATTTTCACCCACCATTGCATTCAAAGTTATAAAAATCAAAAAATACAAAAACAATGAAAGAAAGAAAAGAGGGCAGATTGTGAAAACAAGAAAGGTATAGCCCCATACCAAAAAAGAGAAAAAAATCTGAAAGTGTGCAAGCTCAAATGCAACTCCTGAATAACACACTTCTAGTTAGTCAAACTGTCTAATCTTGACTAATTAACTTTAAATTTTCTGCTGATAGGATAGTGAATTCGATTTGCCAAAATGTTTAATCTTGGCTTATCAGTAGATAGTTTAGGATAGAAATTAAAGGTTCAAACAAGATCAAAATTTGAACCTAAGGTTTAAAAATAAAATGACTCAAATCTACTTCAAATTCTGAGTCAAGAGATGTAAAAATTTGGTTCCAATCAGCTCAAAATTCGAACCAGTGGATAAAGACAAAACAGCTCAAACAAATTCAAACTAGAGCTATAAAGAAAAGAGAAGGCCATGATTAGAAACTTTTAGATCTTAAGCCATCCATTTTTTATTTAATTTTATGCAAAATAATATCTATGTGCAGCTTGTTTTTATGCCATAGACCAACATCAAGTTAGACTATTTAATCCTCACTTGTATGCTTTTAAATTTCTGTTGTAGAATTTAGAGAATAAAAATCTGTTAGACTGTTTAATCCTAATAGATTAGTAGATTAGGTAGAGAATCATATGGGCTCAACTGTTTAATCTAAGTCCATGGAGAAATAAGGAGTAGAAATAGATTAGTTTTCCTGCTTTCAAAAGAATAAAATGTTGTAAAAGAGTTTGCCAATCCAAGTGCACTCTAATGAAGAAAAAATGTTAGATCTGTAGGATTGGGTAGGTAGAAAGCTTGTTGATGAAAGAACCATTGTTTTTATGGATACTAATATGTTTTCAAAAGAACATCATCCACAGAAAGAAAGGAAGCTAATGGATGAGGCATAGGTCAACCTCCCAGAGAACATGATGGATGTGGCACAGGTCAGCCTCCCAGAGAATGCAAGTCTGAAGTTCTTGATGCATTCAAGAAGGCACCATCCCCAAGTGGAGCCACTGTTAGCCACCTATAAAATTTGTTATATCAAAAGGTGGCTAAGAATTTTTTGAGCCTTCAAGGAACAAAATTTATTACTAAAAAGTGTTGGCTCTTGAAGACTCTTGAAGGCCTCATGGCTTTCCTCTGTCCAAAAACTTCACTACTGTTTCCCTTCAGAACTCAGAAATCCTGCTAATTTCCAAGCCAGAATACTGCTGCAAGCACTATTTCCCTTTTCGCCTTCTTCCAAAACTAACCTCGTTATAACCCTTTTTCCCCTTGTCAAAATTCCCCTCTTACCCTCTAAATCCTCCCAAAATCCCTTTCCTTCACTCACATACCCCTTGTTTAGCCTATTTTTCCCTTTTTCCCTCTATCGTTGCCCATTTCTAGCCTCGAATTGCATTAAAACAGGTTGAAAAACCCACATTTGGACATATATGGGTCTTAGCCCCCTTTGGCCAGCCCCCTTGACCTTTTCCCCATGTGACCCGGGCGCCGAAACCAAGCGCTAGCCCGAAAAGCGCTTAGCGCGTTCGGTTATCGGGAGCATTCCTCACCGTTGATTTTCCTGGCCGATTCGACAGCCCTCGCAATCCCATCGTGCCCGTGGTCTCCACTCCTTTTCACCGCGCGATCGCATCACATCCGTCCATTTAAACCGCAGATCCGACGGTCCATTTTTCATCTGCCCAGTGGTCCCCGCCACGGCTACTATGCAGAAACAGGCAGTATCCATCGCACCGCCCCCGAGCGGAGGGCGGTTTTCTCCCGATCGGCAGTGACTCCACTCACCGATTGATGCGTAACCTAGGCACTGTTCACCAAACCGCCGTCCATTGCACGTTAAACATCAGACGTAGACCCCGCGTGATATTTACGTGCACTGTCCGATCTGAGGCCGCTAATCGGACGGTGGTCACTCGCTGGAGATGCACACGTGATAATGCAGGGTCTGGCACAACGGTAACAACATCTTCGTCGTCGATCTGATCTGCAGATCGATGGCCCAAATTTCATCGCCCATTTTCTTCGTTTTAACTTTCCACCTGCGTTCCCGACCGTTGATCTCTGCGCGATCGACGGCTTTGATTTAATTTTATTTTCCGCCTTGCCTTTGACTCCTCTTGATCAATATCGACCGTTGGATGATGCCATCCAATGGCCATGCTCTCCCCACATGCTCTCCCACAGCAATAAACCTATATATGCAGGATTTTATAATGTTTTTTATATTTTGCAGGGTTTTTAATGGTTTTTCCGCCATGTCTGAAGAAAATTCAGAAGCAGAGGGTGACGATCATCCCTCCTCTGATCCATCAAATAAAATCAATCGCAGGGTTTAAACTTCACGTTTCATCGATGTTTCATGAGGCATTGACGTCATATCGCCCCTGCGCAGCCCTGCACATTGGAAAAACACAGCAAGTCAATCACAAAATCAAACAGTATCAATGTCGACAACAAAAACATACCAGAGCAAAGAATTGAAGACAGGTTTTGTGGGGATTATAGCTAAGAATAATTATCAAAATCCTAATCCCCGATTAAAAACACGGTTAAAGAAGAAAATCTTAAGTGTTTTATCGAGAGAAAGCCTCCACCGCCACCTTTGAGGCAAATTGATTCCTCCCATCTGCCGAAATGCCACCTGTGCCTCAAAATATTCAATCAGAGGCCAAATTTATTGATCAAATGAAGATATTCACCTCAGTGCAGCCAGAGAGTTACTTCTGCAAGGAAAATTAATGCAAAAAATATCTGCGGAGTAACCCCGTCATCACACAGAACCTCCAAGGTCAACAAAATCTCCCACCGAGCTTAAAACTTTATGTAAATCATTTAATACAGAAGACACCTATTTTAATTTTCTTCATTGAGCCCCCCAAAGGCCAAGAAGCCATTAAATTTGTATTAATTGTAATTGGAGGTCTTTTATCACATCTCACCTCCTCATTATTCTATATATACTTCTACAAAAGATGAGAGAGGGGTTGGTTGAGTTGGTTGCAAAACTTTGAAATACATTTGAGTTTAACCTTCTGATTGTAGATAGTGTTCACTGGCCCTTGAAGCTATGTTTGTGTTAGAATTGTTAGGCTGGATAGTGAAGATGATTGCTGAACTGAAACATTAGACCTGAGTACTGTAACTGGTTTGACATCAATAACAAGTTGTTTCTTGGGATCCTGGTCTATATCACTGGTGAAGTGCCTCTTTCTTTGTTATTGTTTTCCTTCTATGTATGTCATATTCTTCACTATTATCTGATAAAGAGCAGCATTTATAGAGTTAGGATTTACTTTTTACCAATACCCTTCTCTTACTGATAAGATTTATCTCAATGTTTTCCTCTAATTTGTTTATTTAAGAATGATTTAATACAATCTAAACAGTTAGGAATGTTGGATTTCCCTCGTCCTACTGTTTTCTTTAAAGATTGTTCTTGAAATTTATTTTCCTTATTTGCTTATTAAAAGTTAGACTAGAAAAGTGATGGTTCGCCCTGTTTCTAGCTTCTATTCTCCAAAGGCAGATTCTGAAGGTATCCCTTGGTGTTGGCTGAAAGCAGACTAGGTTTAGAAGTACCTTATCTGATCTTAAGTTACACTTTGTCTTCTCTTATATGTTTTCATACTTTCTGAAGGTAATTATGTGGATTACTGGATTGTTTGTCAATTAAGTTGCTTCAATACAAACTTGCCCAAGAAGTCAATGGTTAGCCCTGTCCTTGGTTGGTTTTAAACAGTTACTTAAGAGGCTTTTCTTGTTTGGACTGACTATAAATCCTTTGTGAAATTATTATCAGTTTCCACCCCTCCAACACTTTATTGTTTCCATTCCATCACTCTAATCTCAATAATCTTGTGATATAGATGACTTGCCCCTTGGATCACTCTTGATGTTGTTGCTCAATTAAAGCCCTGTTATGACTCCATAGCCCAATGGACTAAAAACCAGCGTTATATCTATATTTTTAGCCAAATTTTTTCTATTCTCTTGCAACTTCTCACCTTTGAAAATTTTTGCACTTAGAACTTTCCCCTCAAGTAATTTTCATGCTTAACCATCCAAAAAACAAACAAAACCCTTGGCCTTCATAACTAGCCTAATATCATTACCCAAAACTCCAAAGACAAATCCATCTTTGCACTTATTTGAGAGATCCCTCTCCGGATTCAGGAGGGCTAGATCCTAGAATCCCAAAGTGGTTGAAATAATGTTGCTTCTGCAGTTTTAGTCTCACCATTCTGCTAAAATTACAAATTCCTAACACTCGCGAAGCAAATCTCCACCGTTGGATGCTGCCATCCAATGGCCACGCTCTAAACCTAAGCCTCCTAAGCATTTTTTCCCTAATACACAAGATTTTATATTTTTTTTGTATGTATTTTGCAAGTTTAAATGGTTTTTCCATTTTATTAAAGGAAACCCAAAGGCCGGGGATGATGATCCCCCACGCCTTTGTGCACAAAGGAAAATCATTACACAGGGTTTAACATCACATTTTATCAATGCGTCATGAGCATTGATGCCATATGAGCCCTTTGTATACATGCACATCAACAAGACACAGTAAAACTCAAAAGAGTATCAATGTTGAAGACCTAACCGCAGCAGAACTGAAGATTAAATATTAATTCCACAACTTAATGGATTACGGCTAAGATCGACTATAAAAAGCCTAATCCTTTAAATTAAACGCAGTTAAAGACAAATCAATAATATCTATCAAACAGAGGATGCCTCTAATGCCACATCAGAGGCTAATTGATTCCTCTCAGCTACCAGATTGCCACATGTAGCCTCAAAGCATTCAACAAAAGGCCGAGTTATTATCAGAACATCAGATATTCGCCTCAATACATTCCAACAGTTAATTCGGCCAAAGGATTTATTGCAAAAATATTAGCAGGGTTATTACACGATGACACAGAGCCTTAAAGCGAACAAAATCAACCCACCGAGCTTAATTCTTAAATGTAAAACAATTAATACAGAAAAAACACTTGTAAACTTCTCCATCGAGCCCCTCAAAGGCCGAGAAGTATTTATCTATATTAATTGAACCTTGGGGATATTTTATCCCATCCCACCTCCTCGTTTCTTCTATAAATACTTCTGTAGAAGATGAAACAATGTTGGTTGCAGAACTTTGAAATATACTTTTGCTCGAAAACTTCTACTTGTAAATAGTATTCAAAGGCTCTTGAAGCTCTGTTTCTGATCGAATAGTTAGGATGAGAAGTGAAGATGATTGCTGAACTGAAAAATTGGACCTGAAGACTGTAACTAGTTTGACATCAATAACAAGTTGTTTCTTGGGATCCTGGTCTATATCACTGGTGAAGTGCTCCTTTCTGTGTAATTTTTTTCCTTTTTTGTATGCCATATTGTCCATTTATTCTCTGATAAAGAACAACAAGCATAGAGTTATAATTTACAATTTACAGTACCCTTCTCTGACTGATCAGCTTTATCTCAATGTTTTCCTCTAAATTGTTTATTTAAGAATGATCCAATACACTTGAGCAGTTAGGAATGCTGGCATTCCCTCGTCCTACTGCTTACTTTAAACATTATTCTTGAATGTTATTTTCATTATTTTCTTATTAAAGTTAGACTATAAAAGTGATGGTGTGCCTTGTTTCTAGCTTCTTTCTCCAAAGGTAGATTCTGAAAGTTTCCGTAAGTGTTTGTTGAAAGCATACTAGGTTTAAAAGTACCTTATCTGATCTTAAGTTGCATTTTGTTTCTCTTATGTGTTTTTCATACTTTCTGAAGGTAATTATGCGGATTACTAGATTGTTTGTCTATTGAGTTGCTTTAATATGAACTTGCCCAAGAAATTTATGGTGAGCCCTGCTCTTGGTTGGTTTTAAAAATTTACTTAAGAGGCTTTTCTTGTTGGACAGACTATAAATCCTAGTTGAAATTATTATCTGTTTCCACCCCTCCAACACTTTTATTGTTTCTATCCCATCATTTAATGTCAAAGATATTGTGATATGGATGACTTGCCCCTTGGATCACTATTGAAGTTGTTGCTCAATTAAAGCCCTATTATGACTCCATAGCCGAATGGACTAAAAACCAGCGTTATATCTATATTTTTGCCAAAAGCTTGTTCTGATTGCTTGCAACTTCACACTTTTGAAACTCTTTCCATCTAGGATTTTCCACTCAAATAATAATCATTCTCAACCATCCAAAACAATAAAAAACCATCGAACTTCATAACTAGCCTAATATCATTACCCAAAACCTTAAAGATAAATCAATCTTTGCACTTTATTGGAGAGATCTCTCTTCGGATTCAGGAGGGCTAGATCCTAGAATCCCAAAGTGGTTGAAATAGTGTTCTCTCTGTAGTTTTACTTTGCCAATCTTGCAAATTACAGGGAGCTAACAGGTTTCTCTCATCCTAAATCTACTCAACATTCCCTTGTTGGTCCAAGTACTTATGTTACTCCTGCTCATACATCCATTGTTCAGACCACACCATTTCATCATACACCTCCTATCACACATCCTCCACTTGTAAACCCCCCCATTTGTCCCACAACTTCATATCATGGCAACATGGTATGCTCCCGTATTCCTTCCTTTACCTTTAGTTGTCCTACCACAAGATTATCAGTCCAAAATTCCTTTATATGATGCTAGTAGTTCCACTACTGCTCAACAACATGTGGATAAAATGGATGACTACTTTGACAGACAGGAAATAGATGATGAAACTGTGAAACTTAAAATGTTTTCTCAAATTTTAGGGGGGGAAGCAAGAAAACAGCTTAAAGGCTTAACCCCTAATAGTATAAATCACCTCCTCGCCTCCCACCAATTATTTTTAAACAAATAGGAGGTCAAAAAGAACCCTCACTAGATTCTATCAGAATATGAGAACATTAAGAGGAATGTTGGCGAAGGTGTTAAATAGTACTACATTAGAGTTAATAGTGTGTACAATCCCCTATCAATTCATATGAAACCACCACAAGGCCTAGCTCTAATGAAATTCCATAATGGATTTGACCCTGAAATGGCTTATCAATTAAGAGAAAGGGAACCCCTCACTTTAGAAGTTATGCAGAGAGGGGCAGTAAGTGTTGAGGCAAATCTTCTTGCCAAGAGAGCTAGGATGGAAAATGAGAAAAGGGTGACATATAAAGATGAAGTTGCACCTTCCACATCTAATTAAAGACTTGATAATTTAGTAAAAACCATGGAAAGGGTGTTGGATAGGATGAATGTAAATGAGAGATCTTATCCTAGAGAAAACCAAACAACTCCTCAAAACAGAAATCAAACTCAGAACCAAAATCAAAACTTTAGGAGAAACCCATCTCAAAATAAACAAAGGGATTCTGATCAACAGATCAGACCCCCTTTTCAGGAAAATTATGTTGATGAAGAGGGGGGAACAATAGAAGAAATAGAAGAAAATCACATGAACATGTTGGAAGTAAACAATGAGGATACTATTTTCCTCAATGAAGAAGAACAAGTCACATACATACCTAATGAGGAAAAAAGCCTGGAATCAGAAGATTACAAACTAGGCTTTGAAAATGCCATAATGGAAGTACACAAACAATATGACTTGAGAAGTAAAAAGAACCAAGACACTCCCAAGAAGAAGACCTCTGAAAATTCTGCTAAAAACAGCCTTGCAAATACTTCCAAAAAGACAACTAAAAACAATAACATAGTGGCTAAAGGTTCTGATCAAAACAAGGGAAAAAACACCTAAATTCATGACAAACATGGTGGTGACCCTAGAAGCACTAGCACTTCAGATAATTCTCCTAAAAAAACCATTTTAACTGCTGTAAATAATAAAAAACAACAAGTTGATTTTGCGAAGAAAACAATGACTAAAAAGGCTAAATTAAACATTTCCAAAACTCAAACTCCTTTCAGCATAGAGAGTGAAATTGCCAAGATAAAAATCTCTATCCTTCTCACTGAGTTAGTCACTCAAGATGTATATAGGTCCCAATTGTTAAAAGCTTTGAACATAGGAGATCACAATAACTCTGTTAACTTAAATGATGACAAACCTGAGCTTCTGTTTGGACCAGAAGTAGAAGGAAGATTTCAAGAAGGAGCAGTTCCTCCTTTTTATGTCAGTTTAAACATTCATGATAAAATTTTACACAATTCCATGCATGATTCAAGAGCATCACATAACCTAATGCCCAAAGTAATAATGGAAATATTAGGCCTTGAGGTAACCAGACCTTATAAATATTTATACTCCTTTGATTCCAGCAGAGTTAAATGCCTAGACCTAATAAAAGATCTCTGTGTCAATTTAGCACAAATCCCAGCCAAATGCTTAGTGATGGACGTTGTTGTGGCTGATATCCCCCCCAAATATGGTATGCTTATTTCAAGATCTTGGGGTGCTAAATTGCAAGGCACAATGAAAATGGATATGACTTATGCCACCATCCCTATCTTCAGTCAACCTAGAAGACTCTATAGGGAAACACACATGAAATACATGGTGAGTAGCCAAGAGAGACCAGAAAACTCTCCTATTTATTCTATACATACTGAACTTGACTCATTAATTCTGTACAATGATGAGATTCCTAATGATCAAGGATTAGAAAATGAAAAATCAACCAACATAGTGGCAGCCATAGAAAAATATGTAGGGAAAGAGGAATCACCAAAACAATTTTCTAAATCAGAAAATCACAGCAAATAGATTAAAGGTCTTAAGCTTCAAAACAGTCATCAACAATGTGCCAATCCTAACAATCAAAGATAAATTCCTCAATACACTGAAAACCTTGAGGAACAAGACACAGAAAAACCTAGTGTAGACCCTCAAAAAGAACACAGTGATAATCAAAATAAACAAAGCAGAGAGGACAGTAACGAAATTAATGATGAATATGAAAAAAATCCTCTTTGGAGCATGAGTTTCGATGGGTCTTGTACTAAAACTAGTGCAGGGGCAGGCATATGGGTGCATAACACATAGAAAAATCATGCTGAAGGTCATTCATACAGATTAAACTTTCACTGCACCAACAACATAGCAGAGTATGAAGCACTCCTCTTAGGACTACATTTACTGAAAAAAAATAGGAGCCAAGAGGATAACTATTCATGGGGATTCAGAATTGATAATTAGGCAAGTAAATGGGGAATATACTACCAAACATCCCAGACTGAGAGCCTATAGAGATGATGCCATGGACCTCCTAAAATCATTTGTTGAATTCCAACTTACTTTTGTCCCTAGAAACCAAAACATTCTTGCCAATGGATTAGCCTTTATTGCTAGTACATGTCTAAAACCTTATGAAAGCAAAGAATACACAGTTCAATTCAAATATAGACCAGCAGTCCTAGACAATGCAAAATACTGGCAAGTTTTTGAAGGAGATAAACAAATAGAAGACTTCCTACAGTCCAGAAATGAATTTGAAATGCCAAGTTCAAATTAAGAGTATGAAGAAGACTATCCTACTGAGGAAACATCACTTTTTAAAGAAGAATAATCTCCTGAGATTGCTGATATAAACCTGTTAACCAAAGAATCCAAACATAAAATAGAAAACTACACAGATTCAGCAAAAGAAGATCTAGAAGTGTTGCAATCCAAAACTGAAAGCTTGCCAAAAGGTTTGGTCCCCCTAGAAGAATTGTTTTACTTTAATGATGTTGAAAAAAAGAAAAAAATAGAACCTACTGAAGCTGAAGTAGAAGAGTGCAATATAGGCAGTGAAGAAAAGCCTAAAATGATCAAATTATCCAAGACACTTCCAACTCACATCAAACTGAAATACCTTGAGTTGTTTAAAGAATTTTCTGATATGTTTGCATGGAGTTATGAAGATTTAAAATCATATGATACATAAATAATTCAGCATAAGATACCCCTCAAAGAAAACCAGAAGGCTTATAGAAAAAAATTGCGCAGAATAAACCCTGTTCAATTACCTCTGGTAGAGAAAGAAATTATAAAAATGTATGACGCTGGAATTATAGTCCCTGTGAGATACTCAGAGTGGGTATCTAATCTTGTATCTGTTAGGAATAAAATAGGAGAAATAAGGCTTTGTATTGATTTTAGAAACCTAAATAAAGAATCATTAAAGGGCAACTATCCCTTGCCCAAAATGGATCATATTTTACAAATGGTGGTAGGTTCTAGAAGAATTTATTTGCTAGATGGCTTTTCAGGATATAACCAAGTATTGGTACACCCTGATGATCAACTTAAAACAACCTTCACCACACCTTGGGGTACTTTAATGTATGTGAAAATGCCTTTTGTTTTAATGAATTCTGGTGCCACATTCCAGAGAGCGATGGATATTTCATTCTCAGAAGAGATAGGCTACTTCGTTGTGATTTACTTAGATGACATCACAGTCTATTCCAAAACAGATGAAGAACACCTAATACACCTAACAAAAGTCTTTGAGAAGTGCAAAAAATATGGTTTGTCCTTAAATCCCAAGAAAACATTGTTTGGTTTCCAAGAAGGTAAACTTCTTGGACATATCATATCTGAGGAGGAAATAAAGATAGACCCAAAGAGGATTGAAGGTATATTGCAAATCAATCATCTTAGAAATATCAAGGAACTTCAATCTTTCATTGGAAAGATTAATTTCTTGAGAAGGTTCATACCCAACCTAGTTGGACTCCTTAGAAATATGACAAATATGCTTAAAATAGAAGGAGTTAAATGGACCTTAGAAGCAAAGAAATCATTTGGAATAGTAAAAAAATTGCTTACCCAAACATCAGTTCTCATTAGTCCTGATTTTACAAAATATTTCTTCATATTTTCATCTGCATCAGAACACACAGTGGCTTTTGTCCTCCTACAGAAAAACATAAAGGGACAAGAGCAGCCTATTGCCTTTTTCAGCAAGGCATTAAGAGATGCTCCTTTGAAGTACAACATAATGGAAAAAAAAGCTTTTTCCTTGGTCAAAGCCTTAAAAGACTTCAGAGTTTACATTTTACACTCACACATCATACCATTGTGCCTCATTCAGTGGTAAAAGACATCTTGACACAGGATCCTGATGGCAAAAGAGGAAAGTGGATTGTTGTAATACTAGAATATGGCTTAGAAATCAAGCCCACTAAGCTCATCAAAGGTCAAGGGCTAGCAAAACTTATGGTTGAATCCAACTTTCAAGCTCTTGATATAAACATGTTTAATACATTAGATGAAGAGGCAGAATTGGCAACTCCACTTATTGAAGATCATTTTCTGAATTCTTCTTGGTATGCTAATATTTTTCATGTGCTTCTTAATCTAAATGTCCCTCCTAGTTTGTCTAAAACAAAGGCAAGGTTTTTAAAGTTAAAGGCTGCAAATTACTGTATTTTAGATAAATGTTTATATTGGAAAAATCCTAGTGGATTATTGCATAAATTGTTTCCTGAGAATGATGCAGATAAGATCAAGCATGATTTCCATGAAGGAGAATGTGGAGGCCACCTCTATTGGAAAACTACTGTGAACAAAATCCTTAGAGTTAGATATTACTGGCCCACCCTCTTTCAAGGTATCCACAAAATGGTCATTGCCTGTCATAAATGTCAAATATTTGAAGGCAAAAGGATTTTGCTTCCCTTACCTCTGCATCCAATCATTGTTGAAGCTCCTTTTCAATAGTGGGGTCTAGAATTTATTGAGGAAATCCATCCTACCTCATCTACCCAACATAAGTGTATCCTCACAGCCACTAATTACTTTACCAAATGGATAGAAGCCATCCCTTCTAGTAATTCCATAGACTCAGTCATCATTTCATTCCTTGAAAATCATATCCTATCTAGATTTGGTTGCCCTAGGAAAATAATCACCGACAATGTTGTTGCATTTGGATCCAAAAAGATGGTTGATTTCTGTCATAAATATCAGATTACATTGGGTCATTCTACAGCTTATTACCCTCAAGGTAATGGGTTGGAAGAGTCCTCAAACAAGAGTTTGGTAAACATAATCAAGAAGTTGCTGGAAGAGAACAAAAAATCATGGCACAACAAGCTAGTACATGCACTTTGGACAGACAAGTTGAAAGTCAAAAAGTCAATTGGAATTTCCCCTTATCAACTAGTTTATGGAATAGATGCAATATTTCCAACCAGTCTAAGAGTGCCAGTCATGAAATTGATCCAAGAAGTACAATCTGAAGAAGATGAAATGATGAGAAGAATAAACTAGACTGTACAGTTGCAGCAAACCAGAGAGGAAGTTTACAACAGAGCACAACAAGTACAAGAAAACATCAAGAAGCTGTTTGATAAAAGGACAAAATCAAGTGATTTTAAAATTGGTGACAAGGTACTGAAATGGGATTCTAGGAAAGAAGATAAGGGAAAACATGGAAATTTTGAAAATTTATGGAAAGGCCCTTATCTCATTCAGCCTGCTATAGGAAACAATGCATTTTTTCTTCAAGAGATGGATGGAGATGAACTTTTTGGAGGTTTTGCCAATGGCAGGATGCTCAAACATTATTTTTATTAAGGTTTTTGTTCAAATTTCTTTTTAATTCCTTATAAATAACATGGCTTGAAATAAATTTTGAAAAATATGGAAAACACTAGAAAAAGAGAAAAAGAGGGCAGATTAAAAGAAGAGGTACAACCCCATACCAAAAAAGAGAAAAATTTGAAAGTGTGCAAGTAAAAATGCCACTTCTTGAAAAGAAACTATTATTCATTCATACAGCCTAATCATGACTAAGTAAATTTGAATTTGGTGCTGATAGGTTAGTGAAAACAGATTTTCCAATAAGTGTAATCTTGGCTTATCAGTACAATAGATTAGGATAGAAAAGAAATGGCTCTACAAACTCAAAATATAAACCAAGAAAATAAAAGAGAAATGGCTCCAAAAAGATCAAAACCCGAGCCAAAGAAAGAAGGAAGGATTCTTAGAAAATTTCAGATCTCAAGACTTCACAATTTTGTTTTAAATCTTCTGAAAATAAAGTCTATGTGCATCTTATACATAATTCCATATCTCCCATAGAAAATCAGACTGTCTAATCCCGATTTGATTATGTTTTAAATTTCCTGTCTTAGAAATAGATAATAAAATCTATCAAACACATTAATATTGACACATAGTTAGAATAGGTAGAGAATGACTGAGTTCAACTGTTTAATCTGAACTCATGGAAGATATAAGGGTAGAAATAGATTAGTTTACTGCTTTCAAATAAAACAATAAAATGGCATTGAAAGGGTTTTCAAGTCCAAATGCACCCACCGAAGAAAAAATGTTAGGAAAAGTAGGATGTGTAGGCAGAAATTTTGGGAGAAAAATCATCTTGTTATGATATCGCAGATCATCTTTTTAAGCAACATAATCATCAAAGAAAAGGAGATTGTCAAAGTGCAGCAAAACACAAGGCACTGGTCTACTTTCTAGAGATCTATTCTCTGAGGTTCTTGACACCTCCAAGGAGCTGCCCTCCCCAAGTGGAGCCACTGTTAGCCATCTATAAATTATGTTATACCTCATGATGGCTAAATAGGTTCCTTAGTTTTCAAGACACAAATTTTATGAAAAATCTGTGAGTTCTTGAAACCTCACTCTATTCATTATCTACAAGAAATCATTTCATTGATAATCTTCATTCAAAATCCTTCAAGTAGTCCTGTTGTTACAAAAGAAGACTGTTTTCAGACCTTTTTCATCATTTTCACCTTCACAATTTCCTCCCAAGTCCCTCCATTTCACCCATTTTTCACCTACACTAAATAATCTTTTCCTTATCTAAAAATTCCCTTTTCTCCCTCATTTTCCCTCCATTTCCCTTAAAACCCCTCTAAACCTTATAAAAATTCCTTCATTTGGTTTAAGGAACCCTTTTTATCTCTATCGAAACATCAAAAAAAGGCTCAAAACCCTTTGTTTTAGGCCTAAATCCACTCCATTTTAAAATAAGGCCTTAAGCCCTCTTGGCTTAAACCTAAGCCCCTTTCCTCCTCATATGACCTAGCGCCTCTACCATGTGCAAAGACCTCAAACCCCTCTCACCCTAATCCTCGGTCCTATCCTATCCCCCACAGAACCTTACCTCTGCGCTTACCTTTAACCCCCTTTTCTTATATATTTCCTCCGCGATGATGTTTCTCCCCCGATCAAATCATAGTTTTTGATCCCCTCTGATCCAAAGGCGGTCGTTCTCCCCCTCTCATCCTCCATCCACCCGACCATAACCCATTCATTCACCCTCCAAACAAATCCCAACCGTGGATCACCTCAGATCCAATGGTCCACGTGAATCCCACCGTTAAACACCCCCGCTGGCACACCCCCGCTGGCACACCCCCGCTGGCCCACCTTCCACTTTCCTCCCACCGTCTAATCCTTTCCTGCCACCTGTCCTCCACCATCCCCTTCCACCGAGAAGTTTCCCCAACCGTGCTCATCCTCCACCGTTGATCTGCCTCCTCCAGATCTAATGGTCCCCAATTAATTTCACATGCAATTCCCCGTAAGGAGTTAACGCCCCATTTCCATGCGAAATGGGTTGTTTTCCCATGGAAAGGTATCATTAAATGAGTGGAATCATGTTCGTTCAGGCAAATACCACTTACTACTTAGCCCTCATGTGAATACCACCCTGGTATTGTGCAAATCCGCCTCCACTATTTTGCACCAATTTTAAAATTTGCCCCTGTTCCGCATAACTTCGTCCATGAAATCCTTCCCTCTGCACATTTTTTCCTCCTCTGTAATCGCTCCTCCACCAGCCTGAAGCCTCTAATCACAGTTCATCCAAGAAATGTAGGTTTTTATAATATTTTTTTAGTTTAGTTGCAGGTTTAATGGCGGCCATATGGACCGGCCCTCCCACAGCAAATATTAAGGTGAAAACACCCAGGATGACGATCCTCAAGGCGAGATAATCAGAAAAGGGACCCAGGGTTTGAAATTCAAAGGTTTGATCAATGCCTCACGAACACTGGTTCATTAATGAAACCCTCCAGCGCTGCAAAAGGAACACCTATACATAAAACAAGAAAAGCAGTGAAGGTTAAAGATTAAGGAATAAATTAGAAGATTAAAAGCCTAATCACAGCAGATCAAGGATAAAGACACAGTGCAAAGATAAATGAATTAAAGGAAAAACAGTCAGCAAAAGTGACAAAGACAGTAAGATGATTTAAGATGGCCTAAAAGAAATATCAAAGGCCTAATCAGAGTTTAAGTCACCAAACAGACAGATCAGCAAGAAGGAATGCTTCGAATGACAAATCAGTGAAGCAATTACTTCTCCAAAGGACCAAAAATGCCACCTGCCAGCCTAAATTGCCTCAAAGACACATAAAGTTATTACAGTCAGAGATATTTCCCAAATACATCTCAGAAATTTATTTCCAGCTTACCTAAAAAGCCTAAAAGTCAACAAAAGAAACTAAGTAGTTCAAAAGAGTTAATGTAAAATTCATTATGCAGAGTTAGACTAAAATACATTTTTCCTTGGGGCTTGCATGGTCTCAAAGGTCAAAAACATTTACTCTGTCATTTATGAACCATTAGAGACCCTTTATTTCACTCCACCTCCTCATTTATCTATAAATACTGTATGAGGATCTCATTGTTATTTTTGGTTGGATTATTATTAAAGTGTAAGATGGTTGTTGAAGTTGTTGAAGTGTTGTTGAGTAGTTGAAGAATACTAGGCTGAGAAGAGAAGTTTTGAGTTGTAGAGACCTGTTGGACCTGGAGTATGTAACTAGTTTGAACATCAATAATACAAGCTGATTCATGCGATCCTGGTCTATGTTAATGGTGATGTTATTCCTCATTGTTTTTGTCTTTCCTTATGTTTTACATGTTGTCCATTTTCTCTAATGAAGAACAAAAAATTTAGAGTAGGATTTACTGAAAAGTACCATATTTCTGCCTGAAAGCTTTATCTTTATGTTTTCTTCTGCTAAGGTATGTTTAGAGGATTCTTAATGGACCTCTAGGTTTATCCAGCTTGTTTTTTTGAGAATGATTCAATAGAGTATAACCAGTGAAGAAATGTTGGTGAGCCCATGTCTTTCTAAGTACAACTTGAGATATTGTTTTTGAATGTTATTTTCAAGGTTTGCTAAGTAGATTTAACCCAGGGAAGTTTATGGTTTTCCCTGTCCTCTGGCTAGTCTTTAACAATTGCCTTGAAAGATCCCTTGAAGGTATGCCGAAAGCAGGCTAGATTCATAGTTTCTGTCTTATCTTAGGCTATTTTCCTTGTTCTCTTATATGTTTTCTCCTTTCTGAAAGTAGTCTTAGGATTACTGGATTGTTGTCTGAAAAGTGTGCTTTAATAAAATTTTGTCCAAATAAGTCTATGGTTTGTCCTGTCCTTTGGCTTGCTTCAAACAGTTACTTTGAAAGGCTTTTCTTCATTTAGTGGAGTTAATAGATTCTTAATTGGTTGTTAGCTTTACTTCTCTCACAATATCTTAATGTTTCGTATCACAATTCAATATAAAATATCCTTTGATATAGATGACTTGCCCTATGGAAACCCTTGAATAATTGTTCTACAATTAAATCCTTTTTTGAATCCATAGCCCAATGGATTAATACTACTTCATGACGTATCTTTTCAGCCAAAACATTCTTCAATCTTCTCTCACCTTCACCCTTGAAATTACCTCTTCAGTTAATGATATCCATCCCAACCAAACAAACAAGTTCTTTGAGCTTCATAACTAGCCTAATATCATAAATAAAGCATAAAGATATATCCTTTGAAAACACTTAATAAAGAGATCCCTCTCTGAATCCAGGAAGGCTAGGTCCTAGGATTCCAAAGTGGTTCTGATGTGCCCCCCTGCAATGTTTATTCTTGCCAATCTTATAAATCATAGCGAGCCAACAGTTCCAAGGCTAATGGGTAAATCAGTGGTAGATTCAAAATGGATGTACAAGGTAAAGCAAGCTGCTGATGGGAGCTTTGAGAAGTATAAGGAAAAATTTGTTGCTCGGGGCTTCTCATAGATCAAGGGGATTGATTATGAAGAAACCTTTGCACTTGTCGCACGGTATTCTTCCATAAGGACCATCCTTTCTCTCTCAGCACAGATGGGTTGGCACATTCATCAGATGGATGTGAACACTGCGTTCCTTAATGGGATCATTGAGGAAAAGGTGTACATTGAACAGCCTAAAGGATTTGAGATATTCAGCAGTGATTCGCATGTGTGCATACTCAAAAGAGCGTTGTATGGGCTGAAGCAAGCACCACATGCTTGGTACACACAGAATGACAATTATTTCACTAGACTTAGCTATTTCACTAGACTTGGCTTCACCAAGAGTGAGGCGGATGCAAACCTGTACCAAATTGTGGTGGAGGGTAAGCTGTTAATCATTGTTCTTTATGTTGATGATTTAATACTAACGGGTGATGAGTAGTTGATACACTCATGCAAGTCAGATCTTGCAAAGGAGTTCAAGATGAAGGATTTGGGCCTCCTTCATTATTTCCTTGGATTGGAAATATGGCAGCGAGAAGGTGAACTATTTGTGTCTCAAGGCAAGTATGCTCGGGAGATACTTGGTAAGTTTCACTTGGAGGAGTGCAAGCCCATGGATACTACTCTTCCAGGAAATTATAGGAAAGAGGATGCTACATTGGCATAGGTATTGGATGCCACTATTTATCAACAGTTGGTGGGTCCGCTCATGTATTTATTTAATACATGACCGAACATATGCTATGCGGTGAACTAGGTTTCACAAGCGATGGTTAAGCCTACCAAGCTTTTTTGGAAATCAAACAAGCATGTCCTGAGGTATCTCACGGGCACATCTGGGTATGGCTTATGGTACAGATAGACGGATGAGGTGAAGTTGCAAGGCTTCACGAATGCAGATTGGGCAGGCAGCCCCACGGACATAAAGAGCACATCAGGAGCGGTTTTCAGTATCATATCTACTACAATTTCTTGGTACAACAGGAAACAAAGATCCCTGGAACTCAGTTTAGCAGAAGCAGAATACATGGCAGTAAGTCAAGCTTCATGTGAGGCTATCTGGATGAGGAAGATCTTGGTCGGTTTGTTCAGTTCACATTTAGATCCTACAATGATACATTGTGATAAACAGAGTTGCATTAAAATCTTGATTAATCCTGTGTTTCATGATAGATCTAAATATATTAATATCTGGTATCATCATATCAGATATTGTGTGCAGCGGAAGATCATGTTGCTTGAGTACATTCCTACAGAAGATCAGGATGCAGACATTCTGACGAAGGCGCTCGGTAGGAGAAAATTCGAATACCATAGAGGCAGGATCAGGGTGAAGGATAATCCCTATCTTGGTTAGAGGGAGTGTTGAGATTCAACAAGATGATGAGCTTAGTGAAAAGTAAGCACCTTCACTAAGTGGGGCCTACAGGCTATTTTTAGGTGTATGTCTATTTTTAGACATGGTGAGCATATTCTTTAAAAAGTTGTAGGATGCTATTTGTAGATGGTTGGTAAAATGTGGAAAATAGATGAAATTATATTATTAGAATATTTGGCAAAGTCTATTTATATATCGTCAATCTAAAAATAGATGCATGTTGATTATTATTAGCTCTTAATAATAATCTGATAATAAACATCAACTTATTCTCTTGGACCACTTTATTTCAGTGAACAGATTTGGAAAATAAGTGGGCTGAAGGAATTACACAATTCCTAGGGTTTATTGGTGGTTCATGCATTGAAGACCCAATTATAACTGAAGTGGCAAAGTAAGTGAATTAATTATTTAGTTAATTCAAAACTAATAACTCACTAACAACTGAACAAAAACAATTGTTAACTACAGTCCATGTCAGTGCCAGTGGAGACCCAATGGAGAGATAGGTGAAAGGGTGAGATGGACTATTTGTTGTGACTATAGTGATGCATTCAATGCATCTGACACACGTTGGAGTTTCCAATGAGGATTGCACAGTCAAGGCAAGGCCAATTCAAATTCATTCAGGGGTCTTCTTCAGAAGGGATTGCGCAGTGGAGGCAGGCTGTCAGGAGGCAAGAAATTGGTGCATAGATATGCAAATTTCTGCATGACAGTGTGTAATGATTGTTGATTGTACTAAGAGCTTAATGTACTAAGCTTTGTATGAGATTATTTCATGATTCCATTGATATACATAATATATGATAGTTGGGGTTTTTAGCTTTAAGCTTTCCCGTTAAACAATTGTGTTATGTGCGATTGAATTTATTCACATGTGTTTGCAATTGAGTTTTAAATTTCTGCAAGTTTAACAGTGGAAGGATTCTGTATTTAGAAAGAAGATAAATATTGTTAGATCGGGAGAATTCGGTAATACATCTATATTAATAAATTTCTACACATATGTCTACTTGCATTAATCTGATAAGTTGAGATGTATTACAATTGCTAGCTCAATTTAAGCTAAACCTGAAAGTGAATCACCTATCTCTCTGTTCACTGAGAATTTTTGACCTAGGCTTAGTCAATTTCTGCCTCTGCTTGAGCCCCTATTTCCTTGCGCAATTCTGGAAAAAATTAGGCCCCTATTATTTAGGAATTTCCTCCAAAATCCTTTCACAATTCCCAAGGTTGATCATATGATTGCATGTAACACATGTACAGTCAAGACTAGTCTAAAAATGATGTTACACTACCTTAGAATCTCCACCACAACTGCAGAACTCGAATTCCACCACAACTTTAGAATATCCACTAGCTTAGAATCTCCACAACAATATGACACTCTTGATTCAAAGAGGGGATCTAAACTCCCTCTGAAAGGTGACTATACCAATCTTGGTCACGTTGTACCTATTTTCATCCCCCATCTCAATGTGCATCTGGAGATATTTCTCCTCCAAGTCACCGAAAAACTATCTACAACTTGTCATGTGGAACAATGCACCTGAGTCCAAGTACCACATGCTCCCCATTGTTAATCAAGGTTGTCATTTATGTCAATATGGCACTGACTGAGATGTCAATATTCTTGAGATCTCTGGTTCCAGATGATGATGTCATAAATCTTGTTTGATAAAAAATTTATCAATTAATATGTCAAGCCAGTGGCCACTAATGAAGAAGTCTTAAGAAGTGCCAAGTGCCAAGTGTCAATCATATGCCTTGTTTGATGATCTAGATATTAAGTACCACTGAAGTATCTAATAGCCCTTGATGACATATGGAGAGCTACACTATGACATATCACTGCACTAATATATAATGACATTATTGATACGTGATGCTACATGAATGATGCACTCCTACATAATGACTCTATGATCCTATGATAACATTGATAACAATGAAGAAGCCAAAGAATGAAGAAGCCATGATGTCCCAAACGTTCCTCATGTTGTCCCAAACTTTTTTATGCATAAAATCTAAGGAAAGTCACAAAAAAAATTATTTTTCCCAACCTTAGAGGTAATCTTTCAACACGGGACCTAGACCATCTTAAAGAGGATTTTTTTCGCTTTCCAATGAGCCCTTATTTGTCCTAAAACTCCTAGTAGTTTGTGAGATATTGAATTTTTAAGACTAAGAAAATTATATTTAGCAGTGAGCTGACCTACACTTTCTCTCTCAAGTCAGCTCCCCCCCTCCAAAAAGTCACATCCCTTCATTCCAATCGAAAATTTGTATATATAGGTTCGTACTCCCCCCTTTGGGTCAAGAATTTCGGTGAAAAAAACATAGAAAATCAGGAAAATGCAGAAGTGTGAAGGAGGCTGAGGAAGATAAAAGACGTAGACTATTTTGGGAAATTTTTGTATTCAGACCTGTTGCTACTACATAGTCAAACTCAGATTAGACATATAAAAATCAGACCTGTGGTTTATTGTTTTGGCATATCTTCAAATTCAAAAATTCATACCTCATTTTTGTAATGTGTCAGAGTGATATGGACCTATAGTGATCAAAAAAATTGGACCAGGGTTATTTTTGTGGAACAATCAGCATTTTAGATTTATATTGTGAGATTAGTTTAGATTTATTGCAAATTATAGTTCAATTAAGGTTTGGACCAAACCTCACCTCAAGACCTGTGACAAAGATTTCAGATTGTTGGATTGAAATGTGACAGGATACAGGAGCTCGTTTTCCAGACCTTTTCAAGGTTCAAACCTATGGGATTGCAGCCTTGTGAAGGATTTCTTAATCTCTGGTTCAAACTTGTTAAAGTCTACACCTCGAACTACAATGAATCTTGAAATCTGGACTATGGTTAAATTTGGACTGTAGTGACTCCTATGATGGATTATAGTGACTCCCGTGGTGGACTGTGGCAGTTGCAGATTACAATGACTCCTATGGAGGACCTTGGATGTTGAAATTTCTTTGACTGTGTATCATCATTCTTGGCTTGGATTTTACAACACAGTATTGCCATTTTCCCGAGCTGTGAGAGTGGTATAGTAGCTTGGTCCCTCTCTTCAAATTGTGGACTGGATAGTGAAGATCTCAAGAAAGATACCTCTTGGTGTGGACTGTAAATCATCATTTTGGATCAAATTATTCTCGGACAATAGCTCAAACCTTCTATGTTTGGACTACCTGTGGTATGATCAAGTGCAGTGAACAATTTCTCATAAGATTCAAATTGTATGTGTAAATCTTTTGAGAATGTTGGAAATACGGTATTCCTTTCAATTAGAGCATTAGTTAACCTTCAATTATTATTAGTGTTTGTACAATGATAGCAGAAAATAAGAGGAACACAAATGAACACATTTTAAGGTGGAAACCCACTCCGGGACAAAAACCACCTAATGCTTTTCTAATAATTCTTTAATATTAAACTCCAATTGAAAATAAAGCTCCAACTTCCTAGAATCTAGAAAAGCATTCTTCTCCAGCTCCCACTGGATGGACGCTCCAACACCCGAGATTCTTCAATATTCAACTAAACGAATGCCCCAACACCCATTGAGCTACAACTCACCCTAGCACCACCCTACCACCCTATAGAAGAATAAAAGAAGAATGGACTCACGTACCAGGGAAAATGGTCCACTTTACAATGATATAGAATGATGTAGAATAAGAAGATATACTAGACCATAACTCCAACTTTGACACAACCACCTAATGATGATCCTAGAGCTCCCAACACTGTCTCTTCAACCCTTGGCAGATAGACACTAGTACAATTTTTACAATAATGTATTTACAATGACTTAGTACAATGATACCTTTACAATGATTGTATACAGTGCTGCCCACTTGAAGACTTCATATGATGAAATTATTGCTGATGTTATGCACCTTGGTTGCTGCTCTTGTCATGCTACCTTCTTCTACACCTTTCTTTTCTTTGCTACCATAGAAAATTTGGTCCTTTGCAACCCTTGACAACACATGATCTAGCTTTTTCTTGCCTTCTAGAAGCTCGATATTGAATCTGGTGTATCTCTGTTATTTCAGATCCTCAATATCTGATTTTTGGTCCTGTAGTAATCCTATGAGTATTCTTTCCAATGCCATAGGTCAGACCCAATTTTGATTCTTCAAGAGAGAGGTATACCCAATCTCTCACAATTCCCTAATTATGGACTATTTCAGCAGAGCGAACTTGTATGGCGTGCGACGTGTCACTGTTTCTTCATTCGGCTCTAACATTGATAGAGAAAAAACTAAATTATATGCACTATCTATCACTTTTTACAAAATTCCAATCCGATACTCATAGAGAGAGTTATGACGATTTTACCAAGGTCAATTCTTTAATATTAATTTCAGGAGCCTGCAAAAACCCTAACTTCCACAGATCATATCTCCAAAAATATTGTGCACCTTGATCTAAAATTTTTACAGCAGCTTCCTCAGGATTTTCACTTCGCCACATAAAAATTTCAGCTTCTGAATCTTCATAGAAAAAATTCAGAGCGAAAATGCCATGATGACCTGTTTCAGATGGTGAAATCCCTTGCATAAGGAGAAAATGAGGATCAAAATTTATATAAATGCTTAGTTTGAGAGGGGCTTCAACAAGTGAACGTGGAAGGGATTTTAAGAGCTTAAAAAATATTAATTATGACTTTTCAATGAACCATTCCCCAACCCCATGGGGTTTTAGCCCACTAACTGTGGGTACAAACTTCAAACATGAATATCTCTCAAACCGTGAAGAATTACATGGCGTGCCATATATCAACGAAAACATCTCAACAAGTAGAAATCATCAAAAGCATTATTGAACTATAATATATTAATTTGGTAGGTCAAAATTCCTATGCAATATTGGGTTAGCCCCTGGTGCTGCTTGGGTTGAAATTAATGACAACCACTGATCAACAGTATGAAGCATTGTGTATCTAAAGCAACTCTCAGATTGTAGAGATCAAGCCTATCTCACACTCCCATATTTAGAATTGATTTGTGTGTATGGTTTTGGATAGTTGGACTGAATTCTTTGTGGAGTGACCTTGAATAAGGTTCCAAATTGAAGATATTTTTTTGAGAAGCCTTGGGTGATCTTGGAAGACGATGATGCATTGATGAAGACTGAAGCCATCATGAGGTAAATTGGAGAATTTTTTTGGATACGATGAAGAGCAGTGGTGACATATTTTAAGAAGAAAAGGTTGTCATTGATGATGTAACGTGGAGACTAAGTGTAATAGGGCTCGTTGAAGAAGACTTTGGGAGCCGTGAAGAATAACCAAACATATTTTGACGAAGTGAAGTTGAGGGTTGGAGCCCAAGAAGTTGGAGCCTTGTAGAGACAAGGTCAATGATTTGGAAGATAGGGTTGGAGCCCTAGAGGATAGGATTCCTCAAGAGACCAGGCCGGAGTCTGTACCAGAGTTAGGGTTGGAGCCCTAGAGGTTGGTTCCTCAAATTGACAAGGTTAGAGCCTTGGAAAGACCAAGTAGGTGCTTCGCACAATATAGGTTGGTGCCTGGAAGATTGGAGTCTTCATCTAGGTTTGGAGACCTATATCATTATTGTACGTTACTTATTGTAAAGAAGAAATTAATAAAAGTATATATTCCATCATTGTTCATTTTGTGTTCTAAATATAAGTGATCTAACTGGTAAAATTAACAATTGAAAAAAAATACTGATTCACCCCCTTCTCAGTATTTCCAACACCCATCACTGTGTTGGCCATACATGCGATAAGGGTGAAGTCAAGCTCGAACTATGAATTCAATGCCCCACTCGTTCCTCCTCCTGATTTCTTCTTGGTTGAATTTGTTTGCAAAAACTTTGTGGAATAATTCCAGAATTCATGACAATTGAAGAATTTAATTTTGGACAAGTATTTCTTCTTGCCCCCTTGGCTAGATTCTGGTTTGGTTTGATATTTTTTCCGTTTTACCTTCTTTACATTTCAAACCAATGTAAATTTTTCTTCATCCTCACCCCTAGATGAAGTCCCATCTCTGGTGTTCCGCCTTATCTCCCCTTGTACCAAATCAGACGATAAGAGTTCTCAATTCGGCAATTTCTTGCTCTTGTTCACCGAGTCTTGGTAATTATGCCAGCTTTTGGGAAGACCTAGAAGAGCTAGGATTACGAGATCATATTTTGCAACATTAAAACTAACCCAACCAATTTCATCATGAACTTGTGTAAATATTTTCAGATACTGCGGGATAGTTTCATTCTTCTACATCTTGATATTTCGAAGTTTATCCTTGAGTTCCAGTTTCCTGTGGTGACTATTATTCCATAAAAACTCTGTCATTTCTTTTCACATTGCGAAAGGAGTTTCTTTACCATGGATATTTAAGACAATTTGGTCTCGCACTCCCTCCAATATTATTCTCCTCACCTTGGCTACATCTTTCTTCCATTGGGCTAGAATATGTGCATCATATGCCTGTGGTTTTGCAATATCTTTCTTGGCATATTCTAGAAATCCATTTTCAGCCAACACAGCCTACATGTCATCCTTACATGTAATGAAATTGGAGATTCCTTCCAAGGCATACTCTAACCTCAGCATGTTTGTTGAAAAATGCAGCAAGAAATTCTCAAGAGAAAAAACCTTGATTAAATTGAGAAAATTTGAATTTCCGCATGAACAAACAACTTTGATGCAGTTAACTTGTGTGACGTGGCTTGTGTCACCCAGTTTACCTATTAAATTTTATTTGGAGGAGTTAGAGTTCAGTTAAGCATGTGTGATTTCTAATTTGCAGTAATCAAGGTGAGTTATCTTAGGTTGCTTTCAGTTAAACTAATTCCAACTTTTGGAGGAACTAGTGGAAGGTCGGTTAAGCAATGGGAATTCCGTCAAAATCAATGATTATCCAATTAAATGCTAAATAATATTGAATGAGAATAATATTAGAGGGAGTATTTACATAGTACAAGATCACATTGTCTCAAATATTCATGGAAAAAAAACTTTGTTCGTAATTTGGAAAGAACTGATAGAATTGTTCAAGAATAATAGTGACCACGGGAAGTTGGTGCTCAAGGGTAAACTTCAAAGTATCTATTGGGAAAAATATTGAGACGGGGGGTGAATCGGTATTTAGGGAATACTCAAATCTTTTTACTTTTTCATGCTCTAAAACCCATACGCTACTTTACTTGATCAGACTCGCGTATATACGCGGATACCCTTCACAAAACTCGCGTATATGTAGAGATCTTAATATGCAATTAATTCATTACTTAGATCCTTGCATTTATTCATTCATCAGATGTTTATATAGCAACAGACATGTGCAGTAATAACAGAGTAAATCATCACACATAAGCATCACACATGAACACCAGGATTTTAGGTGGAAACCCAAGTCGGGAGAAAACCACCGCTGCCATTGTCTCAGCCTTCAATATTTTATTATAAAGAAAACATCTTACAACTATGTACTGGCACAGACTCATACCAGTACGCAGGTACCCACCTACGCTCGTTTACCAGCCTCTCCTGGAAGGGAGCTATGACCCCCTGCTCTCATTTACCAGCCTCTCCTGGAAGGGAGCTACGACCCCCTACTCTCGTTTACCAGTCTCACCTAGAAGGGAGCTACAACCCCCTGACTGAAGGCTACAACCCTCAACACCACCATGGACCACGTTTCATCAATTTTCACACTGGATCCAAAAGCTTTCTTTAGAGCACAACTTGCAGGCCACTTTTCATCATATTTTCAGACTGGACCCACTCCACACATTTAAGCTCAATCATACATCAAACTGATACTTATCAATTTAGACAACCCAGATTTGTAGAATACATCATTAAGTAACACAGCAGAACAGATCATACATTTCATACTTCATACTTCAGCAAACCTTAGTTTTCATACGCACTTTCCTTTCACTGATCCGGCGTATATACGCACCTTCATTCATATAAACCCACGTATACCTCTGCACATACTTCAGAAATGATTTCACAACCCATACGCACTTTCGCTTTATCCAACCCATGTATATACGTGCTTCCATTGTTATAAACTTGCGTATATATCTTCAAACATTATAGAGCAGCTTACTTCTTCAAATCATATATTCAGTTCAGATTTTACCCTTTTCTTCAGACAGATGTTCTCCTCATCTCAGATCTAAGCATTCCATAAACAGATCTAGAAGATACAAATACATTTCAGATCTAGATTCCCTTCTTCATCATTTTCTTCATAGGTGCATCACAGATTCAGATCTATCATCAAATTGTTACCCTTTCCATTCAGACATATTTCAGAGTGAAGTATTCATTCAAACCCAGACACTTGCACACCTATTGCACAATGATTTTCTTCTCCTTATATAGATCTAGCCTTTGACAATACCATGAGCCAAAACCACACAACTTCCGATGGTATTCCTGGACGGGATCACATAGACAATCCAGCGCTCAATACAATGGGTCAATACCATGGTAAATTCCCTTGGTTTTAGTAATTTAGAGCGCAATTAAGAATACGCGACTTGGCACGTACTTTTCCGCGTGCATACGCACCTTCTATTAAGCAAACCCGCATATGCTTTATGACATACACTTTTCATCATTACTCTTGCACATACTGATATTCCTTTCTTCTACAACTTCTGTACTACTTGTAGAACATCATATTTACATCATTAATTAGTATATCAAGTCAGTTTCCATCAAGTACAACTTCATCAAGTAGGTTGCCATCATCTTCTTCAAGTGTTGCCATCATTGTCATCAATTTGGGTTGCCATCAAGGACAACACGTTGCATCATATTGCCAACAGTATCAATATGGAGAAGAATGACACTATGTCACTATATCTGGGAAAGTTCACACAATTCCGTGATGAACTTGGAGGGGTCAGTGTAAATGTCCCTAAATAAGATTTGGTAAGACTAGCCCTTCTAAGCCTTCCCAAGATCTCACATAGCTATCATGATGCGATGAACGGGAGGGAGAAACTATTGAATTGGGAGTGCTTACGATATGATTTGGTACATGAGGAAATAAGACGGAATATCAGAGACGATAATTCTTCCAAGGGCAAGGACGAAGAAAAATTTACATTGGCTGGAAAGGAAAAGAAGGGAAAAGGGAATAAATCTCAATCCAAAATAGAATCGAGTCATCGGGACAAGAATAAATATTTGTCCAAAATTAAATGCTTCCATTGTCATGAATTCGGGAACTATGCCACTAAGTTTATACAAAAAAAGGCAAGCAAAAAGACCTTAGGAGGAGTAGTAGGTGAAGCCTTAGCTTCATAGTTCAAGATTGAATTTACCCTCATTGCATGCATGGCCAGCACAATGATGGGGAGCATTTGGTACTTGGACTTAGGTGCATCGTTCCACATGACATGGTGTAGATATTTTTTAAGTGACTTGGAGGAAAAATACTTGTATATGCACATCGAATGGGGGATGTGGAAGGTATAGCATGATCAATATTGGTATAGTCACCCTTAAGAGGGAGTCAAGCTCCACCCTCGTGCTCAAGGATGTCATGTTCATTCCCGACCTAAAGAAAACTCTCATCTTTGTTGCAGTTTTGGGAGACCGTCGTTATGATGTGATCTTTAGCAAAGGAAAGGAATTAATGAGACACATAGCGACAAGACAGGTGAAGCAGATCAGGGTTCATGTGAAGAACCTGTATAGGTTAGATGTGGAAGACTGTGTTGCATTAAGCACAAAGGAGGATAAGGTGTAGAGTCGCGATGTCGTTGAACTTTAACATAGAAGAATTTGGCATTTACATCATGGCACCATGAATATTATGCAACAGATAATGAGAAGCCTCGCCAAAGGAGAAATTAAGTAGCAGGATGTATACAAAATATGTACCTTGGGGAAGTACACAAAATATACATTACATGATCGGGACAATAAAGAAAATGTAGTCCTAGAAAGGATCCACTTTGATATCTGTGGACCTTTCTCGAAAACTTCCACTTCGAGGCACAAATATTTTTTCATTTGTATTGATGACTTCTCACAGAAGTGTTGGACCTTCTTCACATGGAAGAATATGAGGCATTCAACAAGTTCATAGAATTAAAGCCAGTGGTTGATAAAGAAAATGATAAGAAGGTGAAGGCTCTCATGAGCGATAATGGAGGTAAGTATGTGTCAAATTAATTAAAAAAATTATGTGAAAATGAAGGCATTCGACAGGAGTTGACAACACCCCACAACCCAAAATAGAATGGGGTGGCTAAGAGGATGAACCGTAGCATTGTGGGAGAAGCAAGGTTGATGTTGCGTGACCATCTGAATGAAGTAAGTTAGTAATGTTGTGCTAATTCCTCTTTCAAATTTTGAAACCAATGTTTTACATGTGCTTAAGGGTTCAAGTACTCTTGCAAGTTATTGAGCCTCATGGGTGATTTTTATGTTATTTTTATGAACAATTTAACATAAAAGAAAGACTAAACAATAGAATATAAAATTACAGTACATCACCATACAACAAATCAACACAGGGATTTAATGAAGGAGTTCACTCCTCTTGGGATACATCTCCTTGGTCCAGCTTCCATAGCTTGGGCCTCTTTATTAGGCTCAAATTTGCAAAATGATGTGTTTACAATGCTTTTCTGTTTCTGAAACCTACACCAATGAGTTAATAATACTCAAAAATGGTACATTAGCCTCTTTTTTCTCCTAATTTGGTCGAAACTTGATTGAGTTATGACCTCTACAAGTCTGCTCCACAATTTCCTCCCTAAATTTAGTTAACTGCCACTAATTCGGGCTAGATGGCACCAAAAATAGCAATTCCACCAAAATTATCAGATTTCCAAGTTAATCTGCATTAATTAAATAAAACCACATTAAGTTAATTAAGTGATATTAGTGCTTAGTTAATGGTTTTTAGGGTTAATAAATATGAATTAAGGTTTAAATCTTCACGCTTAGGGTAAGCCCCTCCGCTGCTCTGTCGTGGTCTCCAGGTCTAGGTCACATGTATTGGGGGCTGACCCCCTCTCCCCCCAATGGCATAAAAATTAAACGTTAAATATATGTCATGCATGATAAGGTTAAGAAACAAATGGTAGGCGGACTAGTGGCGTATGTTGTTGGTAGGGTGAAGGTCTTGTGTTCGACCCCTCGCCTGGTCCTTCTAATTATAACAAATATTTTGCTACACTGTGAGGAGGGCACGTGGCGGCCCTATGCTAAGCCATGTGTCCCCTCCTCATTGGCCCATAAAAACCCAATGATAAAATGCCAACACACCATAAATTCGAACCAATCAATAGCTGCCACTTGCAGTTTCCCATTAGCCAGAAGATAAATTAACTAAAATTTGACCTGCCCAGTAAGCATACCATGTCAGAAGTATGGACTGCTGACTATGCTCCCTATCTTCATTTTTTTTCCTATTTAGTAAAGTGAATAGAACTCATTTTCGAAGGCATACGGAGTCCATTTCGCGTGAAACGATCTGCGCCAGATTCACAACAACGAAGACTACGCGATCATTCAGGTTTCGAGTCATTCTGAGAGCTTTTTTTTTTAGAAAAATTTTGTGCACGTGATCATTCCTCTCCACTAGAAATTTTTGGATAGAAAAATATCTTTCATTACTAAACATGTAGATGAGGGTACATTTCCCTTACCCTTCCAGTCTCAATCCACTAGAATTTGCCTAATTTCAACATTGAGATTTTCATAAAAACTAATCTTTTTCCTTGATTCTGGAGACCCTGTATTGCTGTTGTAGACACCGTCATAGTATAATTTCAAAGAATTTTTAGAACTGTAAGATGTACTTGAAGAAAAAAAAAATTATCCACCTTGGTCATCAATCAAAGGAAACTTGGAAATTTTCTCACCTCGAACATTGTTTACATGGCGATTTTTAGCTTGTCTCGCCTTGTGCTTGGCTTGACTCTTGATCAAATGTGATCGCCATCACCATGCAAAATCCCATTTAAAATATAATACTTTTTGAAACTCACAAGAAGAAATTTTGAACCCAATTCCATCTTTGTCAAATTATTTTCACCCTTTATCTTTTACCTTTAGACTCTCTTGCACTGGCATCTTGTTTCCATCAGTGTTCAACACTGATGTGGACTATTGCAAATATTTCACATCTTGTTTGCCTCTTTTCAAAGGAAAAATGTTAGAGCCCTAAAACATCTTATTACAAAAATTAGCAACCTTAATTAAATCATCGTTTTCATTTTATGAATCATTTTGAAAGGTCTCAATCAAAACATCACTATGCTTGAACATTAACAAAGACAAATTCCGACTTGCATTCACTATTCTCTTCAGATATCCTTCATGTATAAGAGACAAAATTCTCTTATTATTATTCTCTCTAACTATTACTTAATTACATCCCTGAACAAGTGGTACTTATTCTCATGGTGATGAAATCTCAAGCGGAACTACATCAAGTTAAACTTCGTCTAGAAATTTTGAATTGATTGCAAAACTTAGGATGCACTTCCTTGTTACCTACAAGTTTTCATTCTTGTATATCCAGCCTAAAGAATAAGGTCTTGGATGTGTAACAGTTTCTAGATTTAACCTCTTAACTAAGTCTTCAGAAATCAAATTGGCTTGAGAACCACTATCAAATAGTGTGTCTATTTTGGTATGTTTTGAAACAACTCTAATATGAAAGAGTTCAATTTGTGTATCAACATCTTGAATTACATTAGAAAAACTTGAAGAAATAGTGCTTTCTATGTTCTTACCTTTCAAACCCATTGCCATAATCTTGGTTTCATCTCCTGAATCTGAACCTAATTCATGTTCAATGATTGCAGTTGTTTTCTCCTTCTCTTTGGTTTTAAGTTTGTTTGGGTTCAACTCTGGATGGAGTTGCCAACAATGGTATCCATCATGGCCACTTTTCGAACAATGTTTACATTTTATTTTCTCTTTTTCTATTTTAATAGAACCATTTTTCTTTTCTCTTCCATTAAAATTTTCCTTTCCTTTACCTTCATACTCAAGGAAACTATCACTTTTCTCATCTGCACTATGTTTCCCTCTTGCTTCTAGATGTGTGGCTTGAACACAGACCTCATCTAAGTTTGTGGGATTGAACACGATAATAGTATGTCTAAGATAGTTTTGAAAACCCCCAATATACTTTAACAAAGTTTCTTGAGAAAATAAATTGACACCCAAAACTAGTGCTCTTCTCCTAAACTCTTGTATATAATTTTGAACACTTTGTCCCTTTAGCTGTCTAAAATTCTTCCATTCCATAATGGATTTTTTCATGTAATATAGAGGGTAAAATTTCCTTTTAATGGAAGCAATAAAATTAGACCAAGACATTGAGATCTTACCGTGGGTTTTAATCTCATCTTGTGTCCTTTATTCCCACCATAGAAGTGTTGCACCCTCCATTCTCAAGGAAGCCTATTGAATCTTTATGTCATCCTCTTGAAGGTTCTGAAGTCTGCAATAAACCTCCAATTGATGAATCCAATTATCCAACTTCTTTGTATTCACTTTTCCATTATACATCGGTAGCTAAAAATTAGCATCAAGTTTAAGTAAGGGTGATTTACTAGTTCCTTTTGAAGTATGTGGATGAACAAATTGAAGGGTTGTGGTCATGGAAGATGATGAAGAGGAAGGTGTAGATGGTGGTGAGGATGATGGTGGATTGGATGGTGGTTTCATACCATCTCCATGGCCTCCTCCTCCTAGATAACCCTCTCCTCTTGTAGGCCTAGAACTTTCTCCTTCCATCCTTAAATTCCTCTTCACATAGAGGACCTTTACCATATCACTCATATCAAAAAATGAATTTATGAATGCTCTCTCATCTTCTTTCATGGTAGGTTTTTCTTCATGAGACAGCTCACTAAATACTCAACTTCAGCTTGAGGATGTGCTGGTGTTGAATACTTTTGCAACCTTTCCCTTCTTCCTCTTGACCCAACTGTAGGGCTTTCAACCAGCTTCCCTTCTCTTTTCAGTTTTAACCTTGTAAGCATGACACAAACTTGAAAATAATTAGATCCCTTATTTCACAACAAACCTAAAGATCTGATACCAGAAATGATCTAAATGAGGTATGTTAGTAATGTTGTGCTAATTCCTCTTTCATATTTTGAAACCAATGTTTTACATGTGCTTAAGGGTTCAAGTTCTCTTGTAAGTTATGGAGTCTCATGAGTGATTGTATGCTAATTTTATGAACAATTTAACATAAAATAGATACTGAAAAATAGAAACTAAAACTACAGTACATAACCATACAACACATCTGTTAACACTGGAAAATCGTACAGCAGAAAACGACAGCAGTTAACGTCGAGCCTAAGGATTTACAACACAGGAATACATTATGGAATCAAGAATCTCTAAGGTTTTGAGAAATTCAAGATTGAACTAGTCATAGATGCCCGAATGCGTGATTTTTTCTTCGAGAAGAGTGCCTTCTGTGTGCACTAGAGCCCAATAAGCGCGCATTCCTAAAAGTGGAAAAAAGTCACTTTCCGGGACCACAAGCAAGCAAAGGACAGTTTCTCCTTATGTGAAAGTTACCTAAGGACAACACCAGCGCCTCCTTGGGCCTTGTGTGAGCACAAAAAATCATATTTCAGCCCACAATGGAATATTGCCTCTCCCTTGGGTCACCATTCACCATGTACCAAGGGAGGGAAGGAGGTTTGAAATTTCACCTATATAAACCCTCAAAGAGATGAACAATGTATGATCACAAGGTTATGCTGGCCAAAGTTTCCCAAGCAACACCAGCTATTTGTGTGAACCAAAGAGCAAGAGCTAAGGAAGAGGACTCGATTTTTGGCCACCCAACAATCTTAGCGCATTGCAGCAGAGAGAGAGAGTTGAACTGCGTCAGAAGGCAGAATTTGAAGGACAAACATCCTTGCATCGGGTCCTAGAGCCACTTCCTAGGCCCTTCGGCAAGTGGGTAATATTTTTTTTCATTCCAAGCATTCAATAAGAAGAAGGCCATCGATCCAATGTTTACCTTGTTATTGTTTGGAACTCTCTATAGCTTCTTTTGTGTTTTTTAGTTTTAGTTTTTTAACAGAGCATACTTAAGTGTATTACTTCATTTTAAGTCATATACTTCTGAGCTCCCCCCAAATACTGCTTGTTACTTATGGTTTAGGGAAAATACCACAATCTCTAAACGCGTGTGATTTCGTACACCCATGTGTCGAATCCACCACAACAGGATTGGCGACTCCACTGACGCGTTTCAAGTTTATGTGGTTGTGCCATTGTTTGCAGGAGACCCTTAGTCTATGCTGGAGTGGATCTGACAATCCCCTGACCCATATTGTAGTCCCTAGACTCACTAAGGTGACAGACTGAAGAAGGCAACTCCTAATTTTTTACTTGCAGGAATTTTGCGTGTTGCTTTTACACACAGATGCGTAGGGCGCAAGTTCATGAGTGACCTGTGAGCAGGAAAGCGCACCTGTCAGAGGATTTTGCGCGCAATTTGGAGAGAGATTTTTTCTCCCTACCTTCTACATTTTTTTTTCTTGTAAGTGTTTTTTGCAGCCCCTAATGTATTTTCCAATACCTGTGTTGATACCCCATAGCTTCTGAAGACTGATTTTTGTTTCTTTTTGTAGGCATTTAGTTAGTTTTCATTTAAGTTGGTTTTTTGAAAAAAGTGCTCACATAGTTTAAGTAGGGGGCGAATTAACCATTGCTTTCCGAAAAATTTATGTTTGCAAAATCTGCAACACTAGTCTGAACTGTCCATTCGACACACCCACTCATGCAACATCATATAAAATATCACTTAATTCTCTAATTTTTTATTTAGAAATTGCAACTGGGATTGAATCGCAATAGAGGCAATCTCTCTGCTTTCTTTGTGCCATCGGGGTGACCATAGACAATCATATTAACACTCTACATTTTTTATTCTAGATCATTTCCCTAGTCATTCACAGGTCTAATCAGAGGTTTTAAGTGGCCCATTATCCGCAAATGATTTTTATTTGAGAAAGGAACAACGCCATAGTTTAATTAGGGGAAATTTAAGGACATGTGGCGAACATAACCCCATCCGAATAGGACGAATCAAGAAGCCCAAAGAACTTGAATTAATTTATATGCAATAAGGATACATATACAACATCCTGCCTAACACCCCACCCCTACAATCTTATCAATAATTTCCAAGTGCGTCGAACTCTGTAGACAGACTTATTAGGTCAATGACTCAAGGGTACCTAGGCAGCAGCAGTCAGAATCCCGGTTACACACATGGGTCTACCCAAAACATGTCTCAACTCGGATTTCAAATTCATCATATGCAGTAGCAAAATTTGACTAATAGGGTGCCAGCGTATCACCAAGGAGGACCTTACCTCAAGCCGGGGACCCAAAGACGCAGAAGAAAACGATGTAAAGAACTCCGAAGACGGTCAAAGTGCAAACATGGGACAGCAGTATGCTCAGTCCCAAGCACATAATCCACCATCGCAAAACAATGCACAGGTGAACTTCATGCAGCCATCCCAAGATCAAACACACAAGTATGATCAAGAGAATTACCCTCCCAATGTGGTCAAAATAAAGGTAAAAAAAAACTCAAAGGTAACCCTGGACAGGGGGGCAGCAACCAACAGTACCCACCACGGCCCCAACCGGGAAATAACTCCAACTGGAACCAAAACCAGGAGCCAAGCAATGCTCAAAAGCACGTTAAATGGCCACCTCTATGAACAAACCATTCATGTTCAATATGTGGTGAGTACGGGCACTATACTCACCACTTTCCCAAACTCCCTGAGCTTAAAAAGCTTTAGAGTAACCGAGGACAAGGAGGATCTTCCCAGACAACTGCAGTTATGCAAGAACTGTTCTCCCATCAAGGAACGGTCAGCACTCAACAGAAAAACCCCAATGATTCCTAGAAAAAAAACCATGAAATTTACATGGCTGGGGAAGAAATGTTTTTCCAAACCTGGAATCGCAGCTACGACACCCCACCAAACACCGGTACATCAAGGGCTAGTACAAGCGTGCCGACTACACCTTTGACAATTCCAAAGATTCCTTTGGAACCATTGCCAAAAATGGTTAAAGGGCCTAATAGGCAAGAAGGTAACTACTCTAAAGCAGCCCACAATTACAGCATCGTAGACGATCTAACCCAGTCACCTGCTGCTATGTCTGCTTTAGAGGTATTACATTCGTGCCCAAAGCAGTAGAAAGCCTTACTTTCTGCCTTAGGCACCGTCGACCCCGCCTACACATGCATGATGGCTTTTTATTTAGACAAAGCCACCCCTAGGCTTCCCTCCATGGTTGCCTTTTAGATACCAATATCGGTACATAATATCACTATTCACCGATGTGTCATTGACGAGGGTGCGTTGACATGCATCATGTCAAAAAATGTATGGCAGAAGTTAGGAGCCCTAGAACTCAAACCTTCCGTCATCACACTCATAGCATACGACCGCCGGCCCTCAACCCCGTCGGTCTCTTCTAAAATGTACTGGTCTGCTTAGCCAGAAAAATGGTCCACATAGACATCGAAGTCTTGGACACTCACTTGGATTACAATATACTCCTTGGGCGGAGTTACATGTACGCCATGTCTGCCATAGCATCCTTCATTTTCCGCATCATGATGTTTCCCCAGGAGGATCGAATCATTACGGTAGACTAGCTAACGCACACTAAAAAGTGGCCTTTGACCAACACAGATATGGTTCTACCCTATGTAGACACATCCATTGATGGTCTTGTATGGTATCAAGAATATGGCCCTGGCCAATTCAAACCGTCATCCATCCTAGGCTCATTCCTAGGATATCCTCCTATTATCCCTGAGGTATCACCTGATGCCATAGGGGCCCCGGTGTGCATGATGTCCACATCAAGCACCAAGGCTAGTTAGGACACAAACTCAAGCAGTAACGACACCGAGGCATCAGCTACTGTAGCCTCTATAGTCTATGCCGCCTCCAAAACTCCTTTCCTATTGTTGGTGTCCCATGTTTTGATAGTTTGTCAAATCAAAAGACAAGGCAACATCAGAACCAATCTTTAAAGTTATAGGATCTAGTCCTCCTGTTCTCAGAGAGGGATCTCTCAAATGTTTGTTTGCAAAAGTTTATCTTGTGTGTTTATAGTATTTATTTTAGACTAGTTATTACGTGCAGGTGTTGTTTGTTTGGTTGGATTGAATTGGTACAGCAGAACATGAAAGGTCTAGGAAAGATACATAGAATGGAGAATCATCTGGTTCATTGGGCAATGGAGTAAAAAAAAGGTCATAACAAACTCATCAAAGGATATGGGATATCAGAGGGAAAATCTAACTTGGCCACAGGATCCTTTTGTTTTTGGAATGGGATGAACATTAATGATTTGGAAAGAGAGTTTTAATTCTCAACAAAGAGAACCTGAAAACATAATTTAAACAATAAAGAAATATTTGATAGACAGGGCTAACCATAAATTCTACAAACATTCTTTAGGAAAAAAATGATTTCAAGACAACTTTTAAAATGAAATCTAAGATTCGGGGAACACCCTATTTCCTCAAATATTTTATTCTAAAGGACTTAGAAAACATAAAATATTTATTGATAATTACAGTCATAGAAGAGGGAACACCTAAAAACATCTATGATCATAATTATAACGACCTTTAAGCCAATTGTTTAAGTGAGGACAAAGGGCAAGATCAAAACAGACCTCTCTGATTCACTGTAAGCAAATAACTTCAAAGGGAGACTTCGATAACAGTTTTTAAGTGGCAGCAGACAAGCAGGGAGAACCATAAATCATGTTGAAACCAACTGTTCAAACTATTAAGGAAATAAACAAGCATGAAGACTAAAGAGAAAGATTAAAGCCTCTAAAATAATTCAGCAGAAGAAAACATGAAACAATGAAGGATGAACAAGTCTAAGGTGCTTCCAAGAGTCATTTATTAGCCTAAAACTTTCTATCCTACTGTAGTAAGAAATTATGTAACATAATGAAAACAAGGGGAAAACATAAGACAGTTCAAAATACTTCACCACTAGCCAAGCTCATGGATCCAATGATAGAGCCTTCTCAGGAACAAGCATGCAACAACATCATCAAGATCTCCAAGACTTCAATTTGTTCTTCAACTTCAACAGACTATGTATTTACTTCAAAGAGTTTCAGTATTACAACTTGTGATCAAAACAATAACCAACCAACCAACAAATTTTCATCTTCTACAGAGGTATTTATAGAAGGATGAGGATGTGAGATCTGATAAAAGATCTCTTAAGGTAATTAATACAGATTCAAGACTTTTGGGCCTTTTGAGGGGCTCGATGAAGAATTTTACATGTGGTTTTCTGTATTAACTGTTTTACAATTAATATCAAAGCTCGATGGGAGCTTTGTTGAATTTGAGGCTCTTCATAATGTGGAGTAACTCTGCAGATATTTGTTGCATTAGTTTTCCTGTGGCAGAATTAACTTCATGGCAGTGCTGGAGGCAAATATTTCCTTAATCAATGACTTCGGCCTCTGTTTTGAATGGTTTGAGGCAGCAGGTGGCTCTTGTAGTAGTTGAGGAGTCAATTCACCTCAGTTGAAGCGGTGGAAGCCTTTCTGTCAGTGAAACATTTATGATTTTCTGTTGACTGTGTTTTAATCCAGGGAATTAGGCTTTTGATAATTTAGTTTTAGCTGTAATTCCCCAGATCTATCTTCAATCTTCTTCTTGCTGCACTCTTCTCTTCAAAACTTGTACTCTTTTTGAAATCGCATTAAAACGTAGTGTCTTGTCAATGTGCAGAGCCACGCAGGGCCTTTATAGTATCGGCGCCCATGGAACGTTGATAAAACGTTTGAATGGAGCCCTATGAATGGTTCTCTTTATGGGCTGAAAGCACGGGAATCATCATTCCCAACTCCTGGTCTTTCTTCAATATAACGACGGAGACCTTTTAAAACCTTCATAAAACATAAAATTATAAATAAATCCTGCATTTGTTTGGATAAACTGCTTTAGAAGGTGGGGGAAGGAGTGTAGTCGTTGGATGAAAGCATCCAACGGTGGAGATCTGCGCAAAAAGGAAAAAGAAGAGCAGGGAGAAGAAATAAGGTGGGGTGATTTTTGGACCGTCCGATCTGGACACGTGGATGGTCCAAATTCAATCGACAGATCGAAATTAGGGGATCGCAATCGGGGGTGGCATGCAAATGGGTCGATTAACACATGTGATGTGATGGAGCGCAGGCCGTCAATCTAAATATTAGATCAACGGTGTAAAATGAATCGAGGTAATCGCAATCGACAATCGGGAATGAGGCGATGCGATTAGGTAATCGGAGAAAGGGCCGATGCGATGTGTGCGATCGAAGAAAGTTGCGATGTGATTGCGATCGAGCCATCACAATCGGCAGTGGTAAAAACTTTAAACCGCAACATGAAAAATTTCCGATGCGATTGGCGCCCGGTTGCGGGGCCTGTTTATATAGAACTCTGATAGGCCCGAGCTTGTGTATATATGGGCTTATCGGAGTCGGGCCTGGGGCTTTTCAATCAACCGATTAAAATTTTTCCGATGCGATAAGAGACTCAGCCTTTGTGCTTGGTCTTACAAAGAAAACAAAAGATCGAGGGCTTTATGGATATAAGACCCAATCGCATCGGAACTTTTGATGCGGGTCCTTTCGATCAACCCATTTGAAATTTGCCGATGCGATTTGCGCATCGGTCTTGTTAATAAACCAATTTTAATATTTAACACGTGATTTTGGTTTTTAGACCAAAACTTCGGAAAAGTGGGTTTTATATTTTACAAGGGAAAAAGGTGATCGAGAAGGAAAAAATAGAAAGGATAAGCGTCGGAGGTGGGCCCACGTTTAATATGAAAATGACAATGCGATCGGGGTCTTTAAACAGAAATGTTCAATCGCATCAGAACTTTTCCATCATGGCAAAAGACTTGCGCAAATTGAAATCTTGTGATGCGATAAGCACCATGAGGGGCTTAGCACATGGTTCCAGGGCGAAGGCATGTGGGGGAAGTGGTTATGGGGTTTTGGCCAAAGGGGCTAAAGCCTGTCATAAATACATGAATTTTTATGGTTTTTTCAATGTTTTCAAATGAATTTGAAGGTTTCAGTAAGGTTTAAAAGTGGGTGCCAAACCTTATAAAGTGGATTTTTTATGAATGGAAGAAGGAAACTCATAAAAATAGAGGAATAATATGGAGAAAAGGGGGAGAAAATGAAGGTTTGAGAAGGGGGAAAATGAAGGTCTTTCAGCAGTCTTTCATTTGGAATCAGCAAATTTTTCTGAGTATAAAATGGAAATAGTAATGAATATTTTGGATAGAGGCATGAGGCCTTTCAAGAGTCTTCATGAGCCAATAATTTTTTAGCAATAAAATTGTTCCTTGAAGGCTCCAAAATCATTTAGCCACCATTAGGTATGACAAATTTTATAGGTGGCTAACAGTGGCTCCACTTAGGGATGGTGCCTTTTTTGAAGGCATCAACAATTTCAGACCTGCATTCTCTGAGATGTTGATCATTTGCCTCATCCATTGGGCTGATTTCTTTACTTGAATGATCTTCTTTTGTTCTGGAAATAAGCTAGCAGCCATGGAAAAACATTGGATCTTTTATCAACAAGCTTTCTACCTACCCAATCCTATAGGTCTAACATTTTTTCTTCATTAGAGTGCACTTGGATTGGCAAACTCTCTTACAACATTTTATTATTTTTGAAAGAAAAAAATCTAATTTTTTTCTACTCCTTATTTCTCCATGGATTCAGATTAAACAGTTGAATCCATATATTTCTCTACCTAATCTACTATCTATTGGGATTAAACAGTCCAACAAACTTTTATTCTCTAATTTTGCTAAAACAGAGATTTAAAAAGCATTTAAGTCAGGATTAAACAGTCTAACTTGATGTTGATCTATGGCATAAGAACAAGTTGCACATAGATTATTATTTGTAGAAAATTAAAACAAAATGATGAAGGCTTAAGATCTGAAATATTTTCATCATTGCCTTCTCTTTTTACAGCTCTGTTTTGACTCTTTTTTGAGTTGTTTCTTCCTTTTTATCTGGTTCAGATTTTGAGCTGATTAGAACTAGATTTTTACATCTCTTGACTCAGAATTTGAAACAGATTTGAGTCATTCTCTTTTTTGAAATGTTAGGTTCAGATTTTGATCTTGTTTGAACCTTTAATTTCTATCCTAAACTATCTACTGATAAGCCAAGATTAAACAGTTTGGAAAATCGAATTCACTATCCTATCAGCAGAAAATTTAAAGCTAATTAGTCAAGGTTAGGTTGTTTGACTAACTAGAAGTGTGTCATTTAGGAGTGGCATTTTCGCTTGCACACTTTCCGAATTTGTTTCTCTTTTTTGGTATGGGGCTATACCTTTCTTGTTTTACAATCTGCCCTCTTTTCTTTCTTTCTTTGTTTTTGTATTTTTTGAATCTTTGATTTTTCTTCAAAGCAGAAAACAACAACTAACTACATGCTTATAACTGAGCTTTATTGACATTCTAACCTATTCTAAACATGGAGTATTTACATTTATCATATAATACAAAAATTCCAATGCAGCCAGCTGAGTAATGTCAAGAGGAAGTAGAAACTATGGTTGCTCGTCAGAGGTATCCATAGAACATATTGAATATTAACCTTCAATATCAAGGCTATCACAGAAGGTGACAAATTTTCATGTCTCTGGCTCATGCAAAGAATCGTTGCTTGATAATTTGAGCCAGTTGGGATTTCCACATACTCTTCCATAGGATCAACAAAGAAAAGATGAAGATTCTCTTCTTTTTGGTCCTCTGTGTCTGGTAGATTGTCTGCTTCCAAGACTTCAGCTTTGAGGAGCATATCTTCAGAAAGTTGTTTGGAAGCATCATCATCTGAACTAGAGGACTCGTCATATTTGGCAGTGTTGTCCTCTTGTAGCCCTAGTATGCTCTGGTTTAGTGAACTGTACTCTATGAGGAGGTTATTATATTCTTGAGCAAGGGTATGTTTAATTGCTTCCTCTTTTTCAAGAGAAAGCTCCGTGATTTCTACCTGCCCAAAAATTTCTTCGTTTCTTCCCTCCTCATCCTTTGAGCTGAAATTCTGCTGATTCCCAATCACATGGAAACTATTACTGATGATTTGAAATGAATCGGAGAAAAGATCCAATGAATCTTCACTCACTTCTAGGCTTTGAAAACTTTCATCACCAGTATCATAAATAGTCTGCACTGGCTCATTACTTCTTTGAAGGAACTGATCTTCCTCCCATAAATCTGCTAATGATGATCCTGCAAAATTAACTTCTATTTGGGAAGCATCATCACTAGATAGATCAAAGTTAGGAGAATTACTAATATAAGTAATACTACCAATCAAACATACTGGGTTATCAACAAGTCCTTCTTCATTCTGATCTACAAAAGAACTTTATAAATCTGTACAACAAAGTTCCCTATGTGAATGGGCAAGAGTGTTTGTTTTTCAAAAAGTTTCAGAGACTCACTGTTTATAAATAGTCTGATCTATCTCTTTTTCTGTCAAAGGGAAGGATGTTTCTACGTTCCTTTGAACAAGAGTATAGCAGTTCTCTGTCTCTTGTGAAGACTGATTTCGAGGCTGGATGTCTTCTTGAGCCTCAGATATAAGGGATGATGAATCAATTTTTGAGTTTTCAGGGATATCTTGAGGAATGTTATTTATTTCTTGGATCTCTTACTCAACTGATTCATCTATTTTCTTAAAAATTTTCAATAGGATATTAAACTCATGAATGGCTGTTAAAATATCTTCAGGATGCATCTCTTCCAAAGCTTCCTCATTATCTATAATGTGTTGGGTAATGTTTTGTGATGGATCATAATATATTTCACCCAATGATAATGATGTAGTGTTTTCTTTATAGTTCTCATAGAACACATATTCAAGGTCTCTTAAAGAAAACAAACTACTAGATCTTAAGCATTCATACCAATCCCTAGATTTTCCTTCTAATGTTAACATGAACATTTTCATTATGCAGTCTTCATGCCATTCAAATTTCAACCTCCATACATTTATGTGAAATTTAATGAGATGTAATAAAGGGTCATCAAAATTTTCACCTTGAAAAACAGGAAGGTTGTCATCCCAATTCACCTGGGGCATCTTATGTGGAAACCCAGGGATATGATCTCTACTCATTGGGGCATATCTTCATTGTATTCTTGGAATCATGTTTGTAAATCAAGAAAGAGGTCATTGTGTCTATTCAATCAGTTCAGGGTCTTCTACCAGTGGATTCATTCGGTCTTCTGGGAGTTTCAGAGTGTGGAGAGTGTGGAGTCACTAGGTGGAAGATTTTTAGCTCCTAGGGAGGTAAAATGTTTTAATGGTTCCACCACCATGTGTTTCTTGTAGAGCTGCAAGGTTTTTAGGAAATGAATTAGCTCTCAAGGGTGATCTGAAAACAGTTGATAATTTTATCTTAGGAGACTTCCTAAGAATACCTTCTGGGTTATCAATTACTTCAGGTGGATTAGGGTCAGGATAGGCTCTAGTGTGAATCTTTCTAGGAGCCACTATGCTATGTTTTTTAGATCTGGTTAGAAAGAGAGTTTAACCAAATATGACAATCTTTAAGAGGCTAACTGATCTTTTCAGAAGAAGGAAATTTTAATCTTAAAACCTTCTAGCTGAGTTTATATGATGCTATCAAGATTTGGGGTCTTCCCAGTGAAGTCTTAAGGTCCGATTTTAGGATTGTGGAGTCGCCAGGTGGGAATTTTTAGCTCTTTTGGAGGTAAAAAGGCTTTATAGTCCACCACGAAGTTTATTATGAAGCCAAACTGAAATTGTTTTTGGGTTTTCTGAGTTATTTTGGTCTTATAGTTTAAGAGAGTGTTATAAGTCTGATTTAACACTTAGCTAGGGTGTCAAAACATATAGAGTTTACTCTTATGGATTGGTAACTGAAATCTTCAAGGTTTGACAAGGCTTCATGAGAATCCTAAGGGTTACTTAGTTTGTCACTGATTCAAAGGTGCTATCATGATTACCATTGCTTGGTAGTGCCTGAAGAAGGTTACTTATGTTATACTTAGACAATGAGTGTTTTGTTTTGTAGATTTTACTCAACGTCCCACCGTGATCGCCATTATGTTGGTGGTGATGAGGTGGCTAATAATCACTGGATAGTCTTTGAAAATAAGGAATTTCTGGAGTCCTAAGGAGTACTTAGATTGTTACTCACTCAAAAGGTCCCACCATGATCACCATTATGTTGATGTCTCGTGTTTTGATATTTTGGAAAATCAAAAGACAAGGCAACATCAGAACCAATCTTTAGAGTTACAGGATCTAGTCCTCTTGTTCTCAGAGAGGGATCTCTCAAATGTTTGTTTGCAAAATTTTATCTTGTGTGCTTATAGTATTGATTTTAGACTATTTTTTAAGTGCAGGTGTTGTTTGTTTGGTTGGATTGAATTGGTACACCAGAACATGAAAGGTCTAGGAAAGATACATAGAATGGAGAAACATCTGGTTCATTGGGCAATGGAGTCAAGAAAAGGTCATAACAAACTCATAAAAGGATATGGGATATAAAAGGGAAAATCTAACTTGGCCACAGGATCCTTTTGTTTTTGGAATGGGATGAACATTAATGATTTGGAAAGAGAGTTTTAATTCTCAACAAAGGGAACCTGAAAACATAATTTAAACAATAAAGAAATATTTGATAGACAGGGCTAACCATAAATTCTACAAACATTCTTTAAGCAAAAAATGATTTCAAGACAACTTTTAAAATGAAATCTAAGATTCGAGGAACACCCTATTTCCTCAAAGACTTTATTCTAAAGGACTTAGAAAACATAAAAGATTTATTGATAATTACAGTCATAGAAGAGGGAACACCTAAAAACATCTATGCTCATAATTATAACGACCTTTAAGCCAATTGTTTAAGTGAGGACAAAGGGCAAGATCAAAACATACCTCTCTGATTCACTGTAAGCAAAGAACTTCAAAGGGAGACTTCGATAACAATTTTTAAGTGGTGGCAGACAAGCAGGGAGAACCATAAATCATGTTGAAACCAATTGTTCAAATTATTAAGGAAATAAACAAGCATGAAGACTAAAGAGAAAGATTAAAGCCTCTAAAATACTTTAGCAGAAGAAAACATGAAACAGTGAAGGATGAACAGGTCTAAGGTGCTCCCAAGAGTCATTTCTTAGCCTAAAACTTTCTATCCTACTGTAGTAAGAAATTATGGAACATAATGAAAATAGGGGGAAAACATAAGACAGTTTAGAATACTTCACCACTAGCCAAGCTCATGGATCCAATGATAGAGCCTTCTCAGGAACAAGCATGCAACAACATCATCAAGATCTCCAAGACTTCAATTTGTTCTTGAACTTCAACAGACTATGTATTTACTTCAAAGAGTTTCAGTATTACAACTTGTGATCAAAACAATAACCAACCAACCAACAACTTCTCATCTTCTACAGAGGTATTTATAGAAGGATGAGGAGGTGAGATCTGATAAAAGATCTTTTAAGATAATTAATACATATTCAAGACTTCTGGGCCTTTTGAGGGGCTCGATGAAGAAGTTTACAGGTGGTTTTCTGTATTAACTGTTTTAAAATTAATATCAAAGCTCGATGGGAGCTTTGTTGACTTTGAGGCTCTTCATAATGTGGAGTAACTCTGCAGATATTTGTTGCATTAGTTTTCCTGTGGCAGAATTAACTTCATGGCAGTGCTGGAGGCAGATATTTCCTTAATCAATGACTTCGGCCTCAGTTTTGAATGGTTTGAGGCAGCAGGTGGCTCTTGTAGTAGCTGAGGAATCAATTCGCCTGAGTTGAAGCGGTGGAAGCCTTTCTGTCAGTGAAACATTTATGATTTTCTGTTGACTGTGTTTTAATCCAGGGAATTAGGCTTTTGATAATTTATTTTTAGCTGTAATTCCCGAGATCTGTCTTTAATCTTCTTCTTGTTGCACTCTGCTCTTCAAAACTTATACTCTTTTTGAAATCGTGTTAAAACGGAGTGTCTTTTCAATGTGCAGAGCCACGCAGGGCCTTTATAGTATCGGCACCCATGGAACGTTGATAAAACGTTTGAATGGAGCCTGTGAATGGTTCTCTTTATGGGCCGAAAGCACGGGAATCATCATTCCCAACTCCTGGCTTTCCTTCAATATAACGATGGAGACCTTTTAAAACCTGCATAAAACATAAAATTATAAAGAAATCCTACATTTGTTTAGATAAAATGCTTTAGAAGGTGGGGGAAGGAGCATAGCCGTTGGATGAAAGAATCCAATGGTGGAGATTTGCGCAAAAAGGCAAAAGGAGAGCGGGGAGAATAAATAAGGCGGGGTGATCTTTGGACTGTCCGATCTGGACATGTGGATGGTCCAGATTCAATCGGCAGATCGAAATCGGGGGATTGCAATCGAGGGTGGCGTGAAAATCGGCCGATTAACACATGCGATGTGATGGAGCATTGGCCGTCGATCTAAAGATTAGATCAACGGTGTAAAACGAATCGAGGTAATCGCAATCGTCAATCGGGAATGAGGTGATACGATTTTGCAATCGGAGAAAGGGCCGATGCGATTTTGCAATCGGAGAAAGGGCCGATGCGATGTGTGCGATCAGAGAAAGTTGCGATGCGATTGCGATTGGGCCATTGCAGTCGGCGGTGGTAAAAAATTTAAACCGCAACACGAAAAATTTCCGATGCGATTGGTGCCCGGTTGCGGGGCCTATTTATATAGAACTCTGATAGGCCCGGGCTTGTGTATATATGGGCTTATCAGAGTCGGGCATTCAGGCCTGGGGCTTTTCAATCAACCCATTAAACTTTTTCCGATGCGATAAGAGACTTGGCCTTTGTGCTTGGTCTTACAAAGAAAACAAAAGACCGGGGGATTTATGGATATAATACCCAATCGCATCGGAACTTTTGATGTGGGTCCTTTCGATCAACCCATTTGAAATTTGCCGATGTGATTTGTGCGTTGGTCTTTTTAATCAACCCATTTTAATATTTAACACATGATTTTGGTTTTTAGACCAAAATTTCGGAAAAGTGGGTTTTATATTTTACAAGGGAAAAAAGTGATCGGGAAGGAAAAAATAGAAAGGATAAGCGTCGGAGGTGGGCCCACGTTTAATATGAAAATTACAATGTGATCAGGGTCTTTAAACAGAAATGTTCAATCGCATCAGAACTTTTCGGTCATGGCAAAAGACTTGTGCAAATTGAAATCTTGCGATGCGATAAGTACTGTGAGGGGCTTAGCACATGGTTCCAGGGCGAAGGCATGTGGGGGAAGTGGTTAGGGGGTTTTGGAAAAAGGGGCTAAAGCCAGTCATAAAAACATGAATTTTTATGGTTTTTTCAATGTTTTCAAAGGAATTTGAAGGTTTCGGTAAGGTTTAAAAGTGGGTGCCAAACCTTATAAAGTGGATTTTTTATGAATGAAAGAAGGAAACTCATAAAAATAGAGGAATAATATGGAGAAAAGGGGGAGCAAATGAAGTTTTGAGAAGGGGGAAAATGAAGGTCTTTCAGCAGTCTTTCATTTGGAATCAGCAGATTTTTCTGAGTATAAAATGGAAATAGTAATGAAGATTTTGGACAGAGGCATGAGGCCTTTCAAGAGTCTTCATGAGCCAACAATTTTTTAGCAATAAAATAGTTCCTTGAAGGCTCCAAAATCATTTAGCCACCATTAGGTATGACAAATTTTATAGGTGGCTAACACCTAAACCCACCTCCTGGCTTCACCTCCTAGGAGGTCTTGGCAACAATAGTATTACCCAACATATCATTGGCATTCCCAGTGTGGTATCTTTTTCCCCCTCTAGGATTGCCAGCTACCAACTGTTTGGTCAATTTAGTGTGTCCTAAATTGCTGCATTTAATTTGTCAATCCGGGAATCGTAAGCTGATGAAGTGCAGTGCACTATATGTGCAAGATAACCTATTTCTTAACTTTTTGTCGTTTTTGGTTTTCTAAGGTGAAATGGAAATTCTAAGATGAAAACAAGTTTGGTTATGTTTGTTCAAGGAAATGATATCCCCTATAATGATTTACCAACTTGAAACTTTAAAAATAAATTTGAAATTTACAATGACAAGACTTGAAAGGAAATGAAAATGTGCTGCTGAAATGAAAAGGTGCTGCTACTCTAATAAATCAAAACAGTGAACTATTGAGCATGAAAACCAAACTATTCTTGCTGCTGACTAAACACAAAAGAAACTATGCTTAAGGAAATTCAAAATTGCAACAAAATAAATCTAAATCAGATTACATCAATTTATCTTCTGATCCTTCATCATTAGTCCAGCTGTGATTTTCGGAAGTAATCATAAACAACTTGAGTAACTGATATCTAACTTGCAGAAAGTAAACTAATATCAAACCATACATTCATGATTCAATCCCTCACCATCAGTCCAGCTGTGGCTTTCGGAGGCAACTGAAGATGTCATGCACAATTTAATATATCTAATTTTACAAAAGGAAACTAATACTAAACTACACATTTCATAATACAATCCCTCACCATCAGTCCAGCTGTGGCTTTCGGAGGCAACTGAAGATGCTATGAGCAGCTTAATATATCTAAATTTGGAGAAAAGAAACTAATACTAAACTACACATTTCATAATACAATCCCTCACCATCAGTCCAGCTGTGGCTTTCGGAGGCAACTGAAGATGTTATGAGCAGTTCAATATATCTAAATTTAACTACTGAAGCAAATGAGCAAAACTGAATTAAACAAAGCAGTACTGAAATTAAACAGAAACTAAGAAAAACAAATTAGCAGCAGAACAATGTTAATTCCATGTCATTAGTCAAAAAGCTATGAAAATGCCCGGGCTGCCTATCTATAACCTAAAACAAGAACACTGATCAGTGATTAACAACATAAAACATGAAAGACAGAAGTGAAATGGAAATTATGGAAGTTTATAAACAGAAATGAAGCAAATGCAATGTATAAACATATGAATGGATTATGGCACAATGAGCTTTAAAGAAACGAAATGAGAACTTTACACTAATGCACAAAACCTTAGCTGAGCAGGGGCCCTCTACACCAGCCTTGGCAATGATCTTCAAATACGAATTTCGGTTGAAAACAGAGTCTTCTTATATTAAAAAGCAGTCATTACAGAAAGGTGATGTTACGGCACAAGTGCAGCGTAATCACATTACAGAGCAGACTAATAAAAGATAACATAGACTAACATCGACTAACTCTATATGCGTATTTAAACGCATTATATATAACAAAAGAAATATAACTGTCTCCTAAAGTTCATGCTGGTGGAGAACACGTCGACCATTACGTCCACGGATCTAGGATCATGGCTGTGTTGGAAAGTAAATCTATGAGGAGTGGATGCTTGAATTCGACTAAGGAGCCATGTACAGATGTCGATTTATCCTCCGCAACTTAGAAACGGCCGTATGAATCTTCATGTGACACGAAACAGAGTCCTGCCAACATGAGACTCTATGGTTGACTTCCATGTGGACGCCTTTGACCGCGGCTTCTTTAGATGAGTTTGCTCGAACCAATAGGACACGAACCATGTCCACATCATTCCTGACTTGCCCATGTGGCTCGTTTTCCCTGTAGAAACCTGTAACATAGAGTTTCACAAAATAGCTACGGAAAGTTGCAGTAGCTGCGGAAAGTGGCAAGATTCCGCAGCTGAATGAACAAAATCTAAATAAAATAGCAAACACAAAAATATAATTAAAAACCATGTTAGATGCTCTTTTGCACATGATATTGACAACTTGGGAGGTTCAGGTGAGTGAAAAAGGTATAGAAAAGTGTATGGAAAAGATGCAGATTTGAGACTCAACATACCCCCATTGTGAAGGTGTTGCATGTCCTCATGCAACCAAAATTTTGATAATATTTCTTCAGTTCATGTGCCTTGGCACTTTAGCTAGCACATCCAATCCTCTCCTCTTCTTCCTTGGTACTGCCAACATTCTGGGTTTCTTCATTAAGCACCTAAATTTGATATTAACGAGTGCTCTGCTCAACTTCTGGCATTTCCTTTTCAATTTCTTATTCTTCTTCTGCCATATTCCCAAATGTAGCATGGTATTATCATGGATGATTTTGTCCAGTTTGCCTTGTTCTTTCAATGTCTCATTTTCATTTTTGATGTGCCTATTTAAAAACTCTAGCTCAAAAATTTCCTGTTTTAGTGATTGGACTAAATCATCCTGTACTGTATGAGGCTGAATGGACGAAGTACTGGGACCTGTAGCTGCCTTTTCCAAAGATTCTATATAGTCATATACTTCCTGCTGCTTGGGGTCTATTTCAGGTGTCATTTTTGTTGGGCTGTCCCCAAAATTCCGTGAAGGAGAGTTATTTTCAAAATCTGGTTGAGAAGGGCTTACATCAACATCTTGCTGAGAATAGGATGGAGTATGTTCAATGTCTGACTGGGAATGAAATGAACCAGGTTCACTAACTGACTGAGATGGACTATGGTCAGCTGGGGACTGTTCAGATGTCTCCTCACCCAAATCAATGAAATGAGGACCCTTAATTTGTGTTTTCCTCATTTTCCCTTTAAGTCTGCTGCTTCTTCTCACACGCTGTGGTACACTATCCTTTTGTTTTTGTTTTCCTTTCTCTGTCTTCTTAGGCATAGATGACTGTTTTTGAAGATAAACTAATCTTTCAGATAACACTTGATGATCTTCTTCTTCAGAAGAAGGAGTTTGATGTATGGCCTCAATAGTTTTTCTCTCTTTTGGTGTTATTGGCTTCTTACCCTTGATTTCCTTCTTCTTCCTTTTTGACAGTCTCTCTTCCCTATCAGTTCTTTCAATAGTAGTAGTAGGAATATTTTGGATTTCATCAATTGTTCTTTTTCTCCTACTTCTTCTTGCTGTGCTACCTACAGGAATTTCCTGAGTAGGATTAATTTGGGTTTCAACATTTATTATTTTTCTTCTACTTCTTCTTGTTGTACTACCTTCAGGAATTTCCTGAGGTTCCTCAAAGAAATTTCTAACCAGAAATTGTTCCCATGTGTCTTTCTTTTCCTTTAACTCATTTTCAATCAAAATTTTTACAAGGTCGTGGTGATATAGATGTGGTTCTACATCTCCTAAGTGTTTCTGAACAGTCACAACCATTTTCTTCAAGCTATTTAACAGAAAATATGGAAGATTGAGAGCTTGATTATCTAGAAAATTCATTAGTAACCTGGTATGGTACATGTACATGGACCCAAAACGGCCTACACATGTAATGAATTTCTGAATAACTAGTAGCAAAGTAGCCCATTCCTCTTTCAATGCATGCACAGGAATTCCTCTTTTAAAAACAGTTATGTCCATACCTTGGTTTCATAAGATTGTTTTCCATGCTTCATCACTGATGCTTTTATTTTTAAACCAACGCTCACCCTCTTGAAGAAGTTCCGTGGCTGTTGATATAGATGCTTCATTGACCGCAAACTTAAGGTCTCCAATCTCTGCTTCCAAGCCATTAAACGACCTTGCAAATTCTTTCGTAACTTCTTTGTGATAACCTCTGAATTTCTGGATAAAACGTAGCCATTTTGCTTTCTTCAATATCTCCCTTATTTGCGGATATCCCTCCATAAGCTTCGGTCCTTCCAGTTCTACTCTTAGCAATTTACCCATTTCTCTTTTCTGCTCTTCACAAATTTTCCTGCGTGAGGGTTCAAATGGAAATAGAACGGTTGAATGCACAGGAACGAGCACAATGACTATGGGAAGGTATCATAAAATGGGAATGAGCACCATAAACGGAATGGAGTGAGACTGTGGGTAGATATCCGAGAGTGAGAATGAGCACAATGAAAGGAATGGAGTGAGACAGAACAGAAAGGGGTTTCGTGAGCATAACAAAGATACGACTGAAAGATTGATAGAATATAATACACTCGGCCGCATTTTGAAATTTGGTGGCTGCGAAATAAATGTGAACACGTTTCAATCAACGGTTATGAATTTATGCGGCTGTAAGAGTCCTTGGTCAAATCAAATACGTCTCATTGTCACCGGTGGAATATTGGATCATGAGTGAAAATCGGGGGTTTAATGATGAAACTGTTTGAGAATGAATGTGAGAGGATAATATGGAGATCGTGAAAGGTTACGGAATTGTCAATATAATTATTGCACATAATGGATAGAGCTCATGGTTCAGAACTATATAAAAATGTGTTTTTCAATGCTATTTGAAATAAATTTTATTCATACCTTTGGAATCTTTTCCTTTTCCCTTGGTCTTCAACTATTTGCTCTTCATTGGTGTCTTGAATGCTCCATATCTTCATTTTTGATCCTCTCACCTGCATTTTATTTCATAATTATGGAAATAACATCTGACTGTACATTCTTTTTGAAAACAGAGTAGTAGCTGCGGAATCGGCTTCTGGCTGCGGAAACTGGAGTCAGCTGCGGAAACAGATGTCAGCTGCGGAAACTGACACAGCTATTACTTGGATGAATGAAAATGAACAGATGACAAATGACCAGATGGAAATGGTCATGAAAAAGATTTTTATTGATGGAATGGAATGAAATGGATAAAATGAAGTGGAATGGAGTGAAATGAAATGAAATGAAATGGAATGAAGTGGAATGAAATGGAGTGGGTGGTGACAAAACTTGTGAAATGAAAGAGAGAGATTTTTTTTTTTGGAAAATATAGAGTGTCAGGCGTTCCTGATTTTCACCCTATATTTTCTGTATAAGACTGCCAATCAATGATTGGTTTTCAGGCTTATACCAATTTTTTTTTTTTATAACTGAAAAGAACAAAAGCTAGGCTGGTGGAGAAGAAGAATTCTTCTGTACCAGCCTGATTGCAGAACTTTCTTGAAACAATTTGACAAAATCCTCTTTTGAGAGTGGCTTATGATAAATTTTCAATCTATGGCCATTCACAATAAGAGGAGTTTGAAACTCATGAATGGTCTTGATTCTTACCGCTTCATTGCTAAAGATCTTGTCAATTTCATATGGCCCAAGCCAATGAGTCTGAAATTTTCCTTGAAAATCTTTAAACTTGGAATCAAATAACAATGCCCAATCTCCTTCTTGAAACTTCTTCTCTTTGATATACTTGTAATGCCATTTAGCTCTTTGATATTGAACTAGATCAGTTCTTAGAATTGCTTCTTGTCTGATCTCATCTAGCTCATTCAACTGCTCCATTCTATGCTTTTGGGCTTCTGATAAGTCCATCCCCAACTGAACTGCTATCTTGAAGGTCTTGACTTGGAATTCAATGGGGAGCAAGACTTCATTCCCATAAACAAGTTCATAGGGAGAATGTCCTGTTGTATTTCTCCATGTAGTTCTGTAGGCCCACAAGGCTTCAGGAAGCCTTTCTTCCCAATCTCTTCTATGTAGATGAACAGTTTTGGTGATGATACTTTCAAGAACTTTATTTGTGGACTCCACTTGACCATTTTCTTGCGGATGGTAAGGAGTAGATCTTCTGTGCTTGATTTTGTATTATTCCATCAACTTCTCCACCAAATTGGATGTGAATTGGCTCCCCTGATCTGTCACAATTTCTCTTGTAACACCAAAGCGAGTAAAAATATCCTCATAAAGAAAATGAACAACTGAATTTTCAGTAGCAGATACTAATGCTTTAGCTTCTACCCATTTAGTAACATAATCAGTACAAACCAATATATACTTCTTTTGCTTAGATGGTGGATTAATAGGTCCGATGAAATCTAAAGCCCATTTTTCAAAGGGTTCAATGAGTACCTGTGTTTGCAATGGCATTTCATTTGAAAGGGTAGGTTTCCCTACTCTTTGGCAGCTGTCACACCTTTTGACATATTGTTTTGCATCTTTGAAGAGGGAAGGCCAATAATATCCTAAAGAAAGGATTTTATAGGCCATCCTTTTGTCTGCAAAGTGTCCGCCGCATGGTTCATCATGACATGCCTTAAGAATATCAGGCATTTCATCTTCCCTGACACATATTCTGATCACAAGATCTGGCCCTGTTTTAAACAATTCGTTAGAAATCCATGAATATTTTGAACTCTCTTGAATAATTTTTCGTTTTTCTCTTGGAAATAAATGTGAAGGTAGTTTCCCTGTAACCAAATAGTTAGCAATATCTGCATACCAAGGGGTCTTAATAGTTACTGCAAACAAGTATTCATCAGGAGATTTATCTTCTACAGGAGAATCTTCTTTAGTATTTTGAATCCTAGACAAGAAATCAGCTACTATATTCTGTTTTCCTGGTCTATCCAACACAGTAATATTGAATTCTTGCAAAAGTAAAAGCCATCTTGTTACTCTGCCATTAGTAACAGGTTTGTTCATTAAATATCTAATTGCAGAATGGTCAGTATGAATAAAAGTTTCATAGCCTGTTATGTAATGTCTAAACTTATTAATTGCATGAACAACAGCTAAAAACTCTTTTTCAGTCACAGTATAGTTCAACTTTGTGGGAGTCAAATTTTTATTGGTATAATAAATGGCATAAGGAACTAAATCTTTTTGACCCAACACAGCTCCTAGAGCTGTATCTGAAGCATCCGTAGAAATATGGAAAGGGAGTTTCCAATTTGGTCCTCTCAAGATAGGTGCTTCAGATATTCTTGTTTTCAAAGTTTCAAAAGCTGATTGACAATCAGGATCCCATTTAAATTCACGGTCTTTTGTAAGCAATTTGAAGAGTGGAGATGCAATTTTAGTGAAGTTTTCTATAAATCTTCTATAGTAACCAGTAAATCCTAGAAAACTTCTAACATCTCTTTGACAATTTGGAATAGGCAACTTGGAGATGACTTCAACTTTGATCTATCAACCTTAATTCCATCTCCTGAAATATGATGTCCTAAAAAAATCCCTTCAATAAACATCATAAAGCATTTTTCATGGCTTAATGAAAGGTTTGTTTCTTTACATCTTATAAGAACTTTTTCCAAATTTTCTAATGCCTCTTCAAATGAATTACCATAAACTGTAAAATCATCCATATAAACCTCTACACAATCATGGATTAGATCGGAAAAAATTCCTAGTACTGCTCTTTGGAATGTTGCTGGTGCATTACATAACCCAAAAGGAAGCACTCGGTAGGCAAAAGTTCCCCATGGACAAGTAAATGTGGTCTTATCTTGATCTTCAGGTGCTACCTAAATTTTATTATAGCCACTAAAACCATCCAAAAATGAAAAGTACTTTTTACCTGCTAATGTATCTAATACCTGATCAATAAAAGGCAAAGGAAAGTGATCCTTCAAAGTTGCTTTGTTCGATTCCCTGTAATCAATGCATACTCTCCATTTACCATTCTTTTTAGGTACTATAACCAAAGGAGAAACCCATCGGCTATCTGAAATTGGATAAATGAAGTTTACATTGAGAAGTTTTTGGAACTCTTCTTTCACTATCTCCCTAAGATTTGGATTCATCCTTCTTTGAGGTTGTCTGATTGGTCTACTGTTTTCCTCAATATAGATATGATAGATGCAAGTCTTAGGATCAATACCTTTCATGTCAGTATACTCCCATGCAAATGCAGTAGAATGTTTTTGCAAGATTTTGGTTAGTTCTTCTTGTTGTGACTTTTCCAAATGTTTGTTGATATTCAATGTTTTTCCTTGAAAAATCTCAATAGTAGAACTACCAAACTCTTCCATAGAGTAAAGAGACATTTGTCTTGATGATAAATATTCTATGTCAGATTCCAACTGAAATTGTGTGGGGTCATATTCTGAAGATGTCTCAAAATTTTCTAATGTGTTCGGAATTTGACTATCCTCACTGATTTCAGAAATGGTAAAGACAGGTTGTATAATGTCCTCATCATCGACCCATTCATTGTCTCCTACTTCTGTGATTGCTTTTGCTGGAGGATACAAATTGAATTTCTTTGTTGAATTACCATTAGAAATGTACATGTCCCCAGATCTACAACTAATAAAAGCATCAGCTGTGGCTAGCCAAGGTCTTCCTAAGATAAGTGGGTGCCCTCCTAGATTGCTCTTGGGAGTCAAAATCATAAAATCTACTGGATATTCCCAAGAATCTAAGGAGACTGAAATATCTTCTAATACACCATCTGGTTTAATAATTGATCGATCTGCAAGTTGCAGTAAAGTAGGTGTAAAAAGAAGGTTGGGAAGTTTTAGCTGGTCCATAGTCTGTCTACTCATAATGTTGATAGCAGCCCCTAAGTCAATCAATGTGTTTGGAATTTCTATCCCATTTATATGTGTCTTGACAATTGGACTTCCTAGATCTACATACTTCTGCATGGTAATTTTTCCCATCATAATATCTGCAATCTTTCCTACCAGGTGAATTCTTCTTGTGTCTTTTAGTTTCCTTCCTGGTCTTTTGAAACTCAACTCCTTTATGGTTTTTGCTAGAATAGGAATCTCTCGAATGGCTTGTAGCAAGGGAATCTTGATACAAACATTCTTCGATTCATCTAGAAAGTCATAGTTAGGCAACAAGATTTGTTTTTCCACCCCCTTGTCAATTTGTAGTCTTTCAGGAAAAGGAGGTGTAGATGAAGATGCAGGTTGCTCAACTATAGGAGTTGTGGGTGTTAACTTTTCTTTTTCTTTTTTCATGCTTGGATTTTGAAGAGATGCTTCCTCAGAACCCTTATTGACTTGAAGAGAATCCTCCTCAGAGGTATCTTGCTCTTGGATATCTATAGAAGGTTTTTCTAAAACTCTACCAGATCTGAGTTGTACATCGTTGAGAGGAACAATCATATAGGTAGGAAATTGTTGTCTTTCTACCATATAAGTAGTTTGAGGATTCTTATTGTTAGGATTTGGCAATGGCTGAGCTGGAAGTTGATTTGTCTTCTGTTGGTATGGGAGCATGAGTTGAGGATTTGTATTTTGTTGAGAAGGTTGTTGTTGTGGAAATGGCAATGAAAGTTGTGGATTTGGGTTTGGAAATTGTGGAGCTTGTTGATTTTGAAAAGATGGAGGATATTGATAAAATTGAGCAAATCTCCCATAAGGATTTTGCATCCCTTGTACCCATGTCTGATATGAATTTTGATGTTGGGGCCAAGGTTGTTGCCAAGGATTCCAATTTGGTGGGGTTTGGAGATTCATAGGGTTGTTAAACCCTTGAGTTTGTTGTCCCTGCCAAGGTCTCCTTGCGACAAAACAGAGAGATTCTACTGAATTTGGGTCTTCTTGAAAAACGGCTTTGAGTCCAGGAATTGAAGGACAATCCTTGATCTCATGATTCTCTGAGCAAATCATACATGTTTCTACAACTTTTGCATCCAAGGGACATTCCCTTAAAGCATGTTTCTTCCTACATTTCGGACAAAAAATGGCTAAAGCATCTGTTTCTGCTTTCTGCTTGTTTTGGATTTTAAGGGTGTCTAGTTGTTCACTAAGGCTCCCTAAGATATCAGTTTTGAACTCATCAAGCATATTACCAATCTCTGCCCTACTTACTGATCTAGTTGCAGATTTGTTAGCCCTAATAAGAGAAGAATCCCTAGGCCCTTTTCCTATTTTAGATTTTCCCCTTGAGAGATGGACACATAATTCTGTTATGTCACGAAGTGGAAGTTGAGAAATGTCTCCTTTCCCCATCATGTTTAAAATATCTATCCATTCATCTCTAATGGCTTTTAATATGAGGGCTTTCAAGGTTTCATCATCTGAGTTGCTCATCTTTGCTCTTTTCAAGTTGTATTGAAATCTTTCAAGTAAGTCTTCCAAATTTTCATCTTCTTTTTGCATCATTTTGAATACCTCATCCTTCTGATTGGTGGGCATACAATAGTCCAAGTATCTATCCAAAATTTTTTGTTTCATATCATTCCAAGTCCTAATAGATTGGGTGGCTAATCCCATGAACCATTTCAAAGCAGCTCCCTTCAATGTTGAAGGAAACAGTTTGAGTTTTTGAGAGTCTTCCATATAGTCATAAGTTCGGCACATGACTTCAAACTCAAACAGAAATGTTTCAGGATCCTCACTTCGCAATCCATAAAAATTAGGGAGAACAGATGGTGAGATATTTTTCATTGTTGCATGACTTTCCTCATCAACTATAGGGAATCCAAACAAGTTGTCTCCTTCCCTATTTCTACCATTATTTCCTTCACCATTGTTGTCTCCATTGTTTCCTCCTCTTCTACCTCTACCTCTACCTCCATCTATTACTTCCTCTGTCATGATAGTTTCTTTAGAGTCCTTAAAGTCCTCTAGTTCTTCTACCAAGGGAGGATGAGAGAGAGTCTCTTTGTTTTCTAAATGGGATTGAGTAGATGGTATAGGAGAATCCTCTAATTCAGCTGCTCCTTGAGTTCCAAAAATCTTAAGGCTAGGGGTAGATGGTGGTGAATCTGGTCTATGCCTTGAAGAAGATGGAGTTGTGAAAATCGAACTCTTGGCTTTAGCTATAAACCTTCCCCTAGAATATCTTGCTCTATGCATGTCATTTTTTTTTATTTTTTTTATTTTTTTAAAAAGTTGGGCTTATAATTCTCTTTGTGATCTTCCAGGTCACACTAGGTGCAAGAAGAGAGCATACTTAAGAAATTACTAAACCAATAACCCTCTTTTCTGATCCTCCAGATCACACTAGGTGCAAGAGGAGAGCATACTTCAAGAAGTTATCAAGTTTTCCCTTCTTTTAGAATTTTTGTGTTTTTTTTTTTTTAAGAAATTGGCTACCTAGTTACACTTCCCCGGCAACGGCGCCAAAATGTTTGGTCAATTTAGTGTGTCCTAAATTTCTACATTAATTTATCAATCCGGGATTCGTAAGCTGATGAAGTGCGGCGCACTATGTGTGCAAGATAACCTATTTCTTAACTTTTTTTCGTTTTTGGTTTTCTAATGTGAGATGGAAATTCTAAAATAAAAACAAGTATGGTTATGATTGTTCAAGGAAATGATATCCTCTATAATGATTTACCAACTTGAAACTTAAAAAGGAATTTGAAACATACAATGACAAAACTTGAAAGGAAATGAAAATGTGCTGCTGAAATGAAAAGGTGTTGCTAGTCTAATAAATCAAAACAGTGAACTATTGAGCATGAAAACCAAACTATTCTTGCTGCTGACTAAACACAAAAGAAACTATGCTTAAGGAAATTCAAAATTGCAACAAAATAAATCTAAATCAGATTACATCAATTTATCTTATGATCCTTCATCATTAGTCCAGCTATGATTTTCGGAAGTAATCATAAACAACTTGAGTAACTGATATCTAACTTGCAGAAAATAAACTAATATCAAACCATTCATTCATGATTCAATCCCTCACCATCAGTCCAGCTGTGGCTTTCGGAGGCAACTGAAGATGTCATGCACGATTTAATATATCTAAATTTGCAGAAAAGAAACTAATACTAAACTACACATTTCATAATACAATCCCTCACCATCGATCCAGCTTTAACAAAAGCACCGGAGAACAGCGAAGATGTTATGAGCAGCTTAATATATCTAAATTTGCAGAAAGGAAACTAATACTAAACTACACATTTCATAATACAATCCCTCACCATCAGTCCAGCTGTGGCTTTCGGAGGCAACTGACGATGTTATGAGTAGCTTAATATATCTAAATTTAACTACGGAAGCAAATAAGCAAAACTGAAATGAGCAAAGCAATACTGAAATTAAACAGAAACTATGAAAAGCAAATTAGCAGCAGAAAAATGTTAGTTCCATGTCATTAGTCAAAAAGCTATGAAAATGCCCGGGCTGCCTATCTATAACCTGAAACAAGAACACTGATCAGTGATTAACAACATAAAACATGAAAGACAGAAGTGAAATGGAAATTATGGAAGTTTATAAACAGAAATAAAGAAAATACACTGTATAAACATATGAATGGATTATGGCACAATGAGCTTTAAAGAAACGAAATGAGAACTTTACACTAATGCACAAAACCTTAGCTGAGCAGGGGCCCTCTACACCAGCCTTGGTAATGATCTTCAAATACGAATTTCGGTTGAAAACAGAGTCTTCTTATATTAAAAAGCAGTCATTACAGAAAGGTGATGTTACGGCACAAGTGCAGCGTAATCACATTACAAAGCAGACTAATAAAAGATAACAGAGACTAACATCGACTAACTCTATATGCGTATGCAAACGCATTATATATAACAAAAGAAATATAACTGTCTCCTAAAGTTCATGCTGGTGGAGAACACGTAGACCATTACGTCCACGGATCTAAGATCATGGCCGTGTTGGAAAGTAAATCTACGAGGAGTGGATGCTTGAATTCGACTAAGGAGCCATGTACAGATGTCGATTTATCCTCCGCAACTTAGAAACGACCGTATGAATCTTCATGTGACACGAAACAGAGTCCTGCCAACATGAGACTCTATGGTTGACTTCCATGTGGACGCCTTTGACCGCGGCTTCTTTAGATGAGTTTGCTCGAACCAATAGGACACGAACCATGTCCACATCATTCTTGACTTGCCCATGTGGCTCGTTTTCCCTGTAGACACCTGTAACATAGAGTTTCACAAAATAGCTGCGGAAAGTTGCAGCAGCTGCGGAAAGTGGCAAGATTCCGCAGCTGAATGAACAAAATCTAAATCAAATAGCAAACACGAAAATATAATTAAAAACCATGTTAGATGCTCTTTTGCACATGATATTGACAACTTGGGAGGTTCAGGTGAGTGAAAAAGGTATAGAAAAGTGTATGGAAAAGATGCAGATTTGAGACTCAACACCAACATTACTGCTTTTGGGTTAAAGCCCCTTGGTTCTGAGGAGCCCCAACCTACCCAAGTAGTAGTTGAAACTGCCACCACAAGGGAAATTCCTGCTGTGAAATCGGTGACCATGATAAAGAAAATCGCCAAGAAAGGAAACAAAGTTGTGACCCCCAGCATACAGCGGGAGTCATCATCCTGCGCTATATGTGATGTGATAGGACACCCTACTCACATATGCCTGGATTTGGACGAATTAAAACCACTCCTCAGCTGCGAGGCAGGCACCTCAAAATGGAATTTCCATAAAAAGGAACTTGCCGCAAAAACTACAGGAAAACCGCTGCATACCAATCACGCATGCACCCTATATGACACCTATGGGCACTATACCCACCATTTCCCAGAAATACCACGATATAGGGACACCTTACGTGCAGTTGAGTGATCCTATCAAAAGGATCCCTCCATTTAGGCATCTGGAAATGAACCATGCACCATCCGGTAATTATAGGAGGAATGAAAGTCACTAGATCGACAACCATTTTCCCCTCCTCCACCAAAGCCACCATACACCAACCAAGGAAAAGGAAACCTAGCTGCCTCATCTTCTTGAGATCCAAGCACATCGATTATTGCAGATGGCTTGGTCAGGTCTTTGACCTCAGGTCACCTAGGTAGCAGTAATCTATATTCGGGGCGATCCTAGATGGGGGGCAGTAACCGGCAACACCCACTCCCCCCCCCCCCCCCATGATCTCAGTCTAGGGACAACCGCAGCTAAAATCAAAACTAGGAGCCAAGTAACAAGTTCTCAACAAACAAAGGCAATGCCACACATTTGCACACTTGAAGAAATATTTTTTCAAGTGCCGGTAGGTATGCACCCTCCCATCTTCCTTTCCAAAATTCATGTTTTTCAATACTATTGGATGAAAAGAATATTCTTTCACTTGAGGTAGTTGTTTTTGCAGGAAGAACCCGCAAAATATTCACAACACTAACCACTGAAAGTTCCGAAGTAGGTATCATTATACCCTCATCATGATAGAGTCCCAGGAAAATTTGCATACCCTGACATCATTTCTCCATCAGAAATAAACCATAGGGTCCTCATACCCGACCACATTTATCATCACCTCACCCTACATATGATAAAAGTGCGATGGTCAGTAGAGCCTCCCCTCCATGGCGATTGTCATCTCAAGTATACCACACATCACTCCACGAGTGACGCCATGGCCATACCATTTTAGTTCGGAAAGCACCTCATGCCCATCCATATATCATGCATAAGGTCAAGTTCACCATTCAAACTCAACCCCCTTCCCAAACAACCGGGTTGTACAAGAAGAATGAAAGCGCACCTTCGTGCACCGCATTTGTCCCACCATACCTCCATTAGCATTAACCCATTTGCGACATCTTCTGCTTCATCAACCCCACACATGAGACCAACCAATGGGACCCCTACCCCCAACAAAACACCATCCTCACACCATCAAGTGAGCAACCCTCTTTCATGTTTTGGGGTACCCGTCTCTGTGTTTTGTACAAACCAAACCCCATTATTTTATTCTTTTGGTAAGTGTAAAAAGATCACAATCAACACCCTTCACCTCTTCGCCCTCATATTTCACTTTTTCCTCCCATGGCAGCAGTCCCCCATCTCCCTTGGTCGAAGTATTTCATACCCCCCCATGCACGCACCATTACGAAAATCATAGTCGGTTCATACCCGCCCTGGAATTCCTACCGACTCCAGGGATTTTTCCCTTCAAAAATACCTATGACTGTCGCCAAGCCACTCAAATATACTTTGACCTCGGGCCATTGAATCCCCATCATCCGTTTTTAGCTACCGCTCACCAACATGCCTATGTTAAACCCATTATGGTTTAGTTAACGCTTCCTTTTTTTCGACATCAACACCTCTTTTCCAAAAAGGAAGCAGTACCTTGGATGACCCCTCCCCATGCAAAAGGGTATCCTCGGGTGGCACTATGGGAGACATCATTGTAACATTCGACTATAGAAAAAGCTTTCGTGTCACGATGGTATCGTACCTTACAACCATTGCACTTTGATCAAGATCCGTCGAAGACCCGTGCCTTTATAAGCGTCTCTAACAACAATGCTTACATGGGAAGGTCCCAGCCAGTACATATGCATAAATGGCATAGAAATATGCCATACCAAGATTACGCATATGGGTACTACATTCCACCTATCGTCAAAGAAAAAAATGCCCCTAAGGGCGTCAGTAGTCGTCGTCAACAACCATCAACATCACTACCATAGTAGTGGCATAGACAACACATGTATCTGTAAATTTTATTTAACTGGCCATAGCATCACGAGCATGGGACATGCCCGCCTCGTTGAAATTTTTGAAAATATGTTGTATATTTTTTCTGCTTGCAGGGGGTCCCCTGGGCCATGGTTATCTCAGAACCGGTGCAAGGTGTTGTCTCTTCTACACGCAAGCCTCACTCTCTCTCTCTCTCTGCATACGATACAGAAAATAAACTATAATGTATTTCGGCTATATAGTTCTTCCTAGGCCTCACACATTAGGGGGCAACTGTTAACACTAGAAAATTGTACAGCAGAAAATGACATCAGTTAATGTCGAGCCTAAGGATTTACAGGACAGGAACACATTATGGAATCAAGAATCTCTAAGGTTTTGAGAAATTCAAGATTGAACTAGTCATAAATGCCCGAATGTGCACTTTTTTCTTCAAGAAGAGCGCCTTCTGCGTGCATTGGAGCCCGATAAGCGTGCATTCTTGGAAGTGGAAAAAAGTCACTTTCCGGGACCACAAGAAAGCAAAGGACAATTTCTCGTTATGTGAAAGCCGCCTAAGGATAGAACCAGTGCCTCCTTAGGTCTTGTGTGAGCACACAAAAGCATATTTCAGCCCACAATGGAATATTTCCCCTCCCTTGGGTCACCATCCACCATGTACCAAGGGAGGGAAGGAGGTTTGAAAGCTCACCTATATAAACCCTCAAAGAGATGAAAAATGTGTGATCATACGGTTATGGTGGCCAAAGTTGCCCAAGAAACACCAGCTGTTTGTATGAACCAAGGAGCAAGAATTGAGGAAGAGGACTCGATCCACCCAACAATATTAGCCCATTGCAGCAGAGAGAGAGAGTTGAACTGCGTCAAAAAGCAGAACTTCAATGACAAACATCCTTGCATCGGGTCTTAGAGCCACTGCCTAGGCCCTTCGGTAAGTGGGTAAGATTTTTTTTCCTTCCAAGCATTCAATAAGAATAAGTCCATCGATCCATTGCTTACCTTGTTATTGTTTGGAACTCTCTATAGCTTCTTTTGTGTTTTTTAGTTTTATTTTTTTAACAGAGCATACTTAAGTGTATTGATTCATTTTAAGTCTTATACTTTTGAGCTCCCCCCAGATACTACCTGCTACTTATGGTTTAGATAAAAGACCACATTCTCTAAATGCATGTGATTTCGTACACCCTTGTGTAGAATCCACCACAACAACATCCACACAAGGATTTGATGAAGGATTTCACACTTCCCGGGCTACATCTCCTTGGTCCAACTTCCATGGCTTGGGCCTCTTTATTATGCTCAAATTTTCAAAATGATGTGTTTACAATGCTTTTCTGCTTATGAAACCTATACCAATGAGTTCAGAATACTAAAAAATGGAAACTTAGACTCTTTTTTCTCCTGATTTGGTCGAACATTGATTGAGTTATGACCTCTACAAGTCTGCTCCACAATTTCCTCCCTAAATTTAGCTAACTGCCACTAATTTGGGCTAGTTGGCGCCAAAAATAACAATTCCTCCAAAATTATCAAACCACCATTTTAATCCGGATTAATTAAATAAAACCATAGTAAGTTAATTAAGAAATATTAACGCTTAAATCCATGCTTTTTGGTAATATTAATTAACGCTTAGTTAATGGCTTTTAGGGTTAATAAATACGGATTAAGGTTTAAATATCCCCACTTAGGGTAAGCCCCTCCACTGCTCCACCTTGGTCTCCAATTCCAGGTGACATGTATTGGGGGCTGGCCCCCTCTCCCCCCGACAACATAAACATCAATCGTTAAATATATGTGGTGCATGATAAGGTTAAGAAACAAACGGTAGGTGAACTGGTGGCGTGTTTTGTTGGTGGGGCGAAGGTCTTGTGTTCGACCCCTCACCCGATCTTTCCGGCTATAACAAATATTTTACTACACCATAAGGAGGGCATGTGGCGGCCCCAAGCTGAGCCACATGTCCCCTCCTCATTTGCCCATAAAAAGGCAATGATAAAATGCCAACACGCCATAAATTTTAACCAATCCACAACTACCACTTGGAAGTCTCCCATTAGCTGGAGGAGAAACTAACTAAAATTTGACCTGCCCAATCAGCATGCCACATTAACATTATGGACTACTGACTGGGATCCTTGTCTGCATTTTTTTTCCTGTTTAGAAAAGTGAACATGACTCATTTTTGAAGCCATACGGTGTTCATTTTGCACGAAACGAGTTGCGACATATTCAGAATGATGAACACAACGCGATCGTTCAAGTTTCGAGTCATTTTGAGAACTTTGATATTTTTAGCATAATTATGAGCACCTGATCACATGACCCAGGCTTACCTCTACATTTGTGGGCTGAGGCATGCAACATAGCAGTCTATTTTTAGAACTGGATTCCTCATCAAATTATGGGAATGATTGCACTGGAGGAGGATTTCATTGGGAGAAAGACAGATGTGTCACACTTTAGGATTTTTGGAGCCTCTGTTTACTGCAATGTCTCCAAATAATCAAGGAAGAAGCTTGAGTCGAAAAAAAAAAATTGGGGGTATTTGTGGGTTACACAAAAACTTCCCACAACTACCATGTGTACTTTCCATCCCTTAGAATGATAGCTGTGCAAAGAGATGTAAATTTTGATGAGGAGAAAGCGATGCAACGCTCTCTTGAGAGGGAGATTCAGATCCCACTAGAAGAATAGATTTTATCCAAAGGAGGAACCTCAAGAAGTTGTGGTGAAACCACAAATTAAGGAGTAGAGAGTGGAGACAACCACTCAAGAAGAACCATCTAGAGAAGGAATAGAAATAACTAGGGAAGTTGAGAGACTTCTGTAGGACGCGCGCGAGAATATGGGTGATCCTTCAGATTTTCACCAGCAAATAAAATCACCATTCGGTACACTGTCTACATGGATCTAATGACAGAGCTTGTAGAGATTGATCCATCCTCTTTCAAGGAATCAGTAGAGAAACCTGTATGGGTTGATGCAATGGTGGAAGAATATGAATCCATGGTAAATAACAGTGTTTGGGAAGTGGTCCCAAGACCAGAAGATAAATTATTTATGGGGTTGCGATGGATATTCAAGGTTAAGCAAGCAACTTACAGAAGCATAGAGATGTACAAGGCCAAATTTGTGGAAAAGGGATACTCTCAAGTTTAGGGGATTGACTATGATGATACATTTTATCATATAGCAAGGTACTCATTCATTAGGTCAATTCTTGCTTTGGCTATGTAGATGGGGTGAAGATTCACAAGATGGATGTAAAAAAAACATTCCTCAATGGATTTATTGAGGAAGAGGTGTACATCGAGCAACTAGTAGGCTTTGATACTTTTTATTAAGAGCCTCATGTGTGCAGACTCAAGAGATAATTGTACAGTCTCAAATAAGCACCTCATGCTTGGTACACCAGGATCGATAGCTATATCACCAGTTTGGGCTTCACCAAAAGTGAAGCGGATGTAAACCTCTATTATATTTGGGTAGAAGGTAAATTATTGATTATCGTCTTACATGTTGATGATTTTATTTTAACTAATGATGAATAGCTGACCAGATATTGCAAGGATGACCTTGCAAGAGAATTTTAAATTAATTACATGGGTCTCATGCACTACTTCCTCGGCTTGGAAGTAATGCAAGATGATGGGGAACTATTTTTCTCTCAAGGAAAATGTGAAAATGAGATACTAGATAGTGTAACATCGTCCTCCCACATCTACCTAAGATAATTGGTCCACTACGGTAGACATGTGACAAGAGGCTACTATGATGTGATTCAACTACCCATGTACAGCTAAGGAAGCGGAATCGAAGAAAAAAAAACTAATCTGACCTTCCTCAGGAACTATAGACCCTTCAATAGGTAACCAACCCTTCCAGGTGCTTAACCCCTTAGACAACTTATCATTTTTCTAATCTAGACCCTTAGTCGCTCCCATGACATGCCATGCATGCGACTGAAGCATTGCATTCATTCCCAGAGAAAGGTATGCCAGTGAGTGTGGAATTTTCTAGTCAGTTCTGAGCTAGCGACCCCAGATTCTGAGCCACCTTTTTAGAGACATGTCTCATGCTACTTCTGATAACTTCATGAAACTCCCATAAATGAATAATAACAATAAAGAAAAGCTAGTAATGCAATCATTAGTACATGACCCCTACTAACCATGACAAACATTTCGTCAAACATGTCACAAATATGTAATCTACAGGTCTTAACAACATATTTAAGCATAGGGGTGTTATACTTATCTAAGATTCCTAAAGAAGCATTAATTCCTTATCACAATAGTTTCATTATCATCTATTAGGTCATATGTTCTTTGTACATTCATTTTCTAACCAAAACATGATGAGATCCATACATCAAGTCTGTCATAAATATACTCATAACAAACATATAACCAACAAAATTAACAAGGGTATAACAACCATAAAATCACATATGAACCAGTAAATTTACACATGAAATACAAAGGATAAGGAGCTCTTATTGGTGAATCCAAAATCAAACCAAGTCAAAGACTTCCACGAACCAAACGACCATAGATTTGGCTGAACCAAATATTTCTTTCAGCCAATCACCCCCATACCATATTCCAAGCATGAATGTGGGACTCACAACAACACCAACCAAGGCTTCCTCAGGATTTATAGTATATCCAACAAAGGAATTCCTCTCGAAATCTCATAAAAAAAAATAGGCTTTATCGTAATACCCATCGAATCACTGGGCCAATACAAGCATGGATGCCTCTAGATCTCTGTGCCTAAACTGTGAGGAATTTTTCCTTCTCAACCTCTCTACTTTACCATGTATCCTGCCATTATTGGTCAAGGGATTCCTATGCCTACAAGGTCACCACCCTCAGGGATTTACTGTGTATCCCGACATTACCCTTCAAGGGATTCCTGGGCCCAATCAAGGGTATTCACCTCTGAGATTTATCGTGTATCCCACTATTCACTGGTAGAGGATTCCTAAGCCAATCGAGGTGTTCACAAGTAGGCTTTACCATGTATCCCGTCTTGGGAATCCTAGGCCTTGTGAATAATCCTAATACCACCCAACTCAGCTTCAAATCCATCTAACAATTTATCTCAACCAAATAAAAGAGAACCCTCCACACCATGGCTATCCAGAAATGGCAAGGAAAGGTTGCAGAACACTGTCACATCTAGAAAAACCCATGTCAATGAGAACAAAAGACCCAAAACCACTCATGCATGTACCATGAATGCCAAAATTAGAAAGGAAATCACACATGCAAATCAATAACTACAAGTAATGTTGTTGTAGTTTATTTACTTTTCTCTTTATTGTTGAACTTTGCTTCCATTTTCCTTATTTTCCCTTCCTTTTATTTTCTTGATCCAATTCTAGAGTGCTCCAAGAATGGTCTCAGTGTCCAAGAGTGAGATAGAGAGAGTAGGGAGAGAGAGCTCCAAAACTGAACTGACAAAAGGTACCAACTGATCCTCATAAGCCTTTTTATTAATGAGGCCTCTACTTCCTTCAATTTCCTCCTCACATGTAAGATGTGACCTTTCACCTTTCTTTTCTCCTAATTTCCATTATTTTCATAAATAAGTTGCCAAAACTTACATTTTTCCTTTCCAAAACCATTTCCATTTGCCTTTGTCAATTTCCTTAGCCATGATAAACCAAATGAACACCCACTAGGATGTTTTTCCCAACATTAAGCTTGGAATACGTGTCCCGTGACCTTGGTTATTATTTTTCCTTTATTAACTTTATTACATGGATCTTTTACCAAGGCTGCTACAAAACCCTCCCCCTTGGTGGAACACCATCCTCGATGTTCAATGACACCTAAAACCAGCAAACCACTAAAGACAAAACATATTTCCCATGGATATTTAAAACTTAGCTCGATGCAGTATTTATAAATATCATCGTGCTGAGAAGAAAACCAACATAAAAACATAACAAACATAACGACATGATAGCCATACTGCTTATTAGAGATTTATAACATGGCTCATGGTAGCATTTACATCCATATACATATATACATAAACCAAAACATCAAACCAAAACATATACCCAAAACGTTTTCTTAATCAGTGAATAGAGAAGGATACATAACCCGCATCTGTTGTGTAGGCCAATCCCCTCTGCGGATAGAGGTAATCCCTCTAGCCCTAGGGTGGGTCTAGCAACAAGGGAACATGCTAGTTTCTAAATTCCTAGTTTACAAACGAAATGTAGATTGGAATAGATGTCCTACCTTAATCCAACGCTCTTGACATAGTATGTTGCATTGATCCCCCGATCTTTTTTCTTCAATCCTTGCACCCCGGTGGTAGCGATATTCACACACCTACACAAAGATCAAGCAAACATTAAAAGCATCCAATCATACATATTCATTTATGACTATCTAACTAGTCAAGGAGAGTCATAAACTTTGAATATTAACATAAAAAAAGATGGAACTAGAAATCAGTCATGTCATATTAATGTATAAAAGGGGGTTTAAAACCTACGCCTTCACACCTTCACACTGTAGAACTCCTTTGATGGGTTCATTTGGGCACATCTCCAAAGCATTCATTCGTCCATTTGTCTCAAAGAGGTGAAAGGCTCAAACTCTCTCTCACAACTATGAACTATTCTTTGTTATCTTCTGCAACCCAACTCTTGGTCTATTCTAGCTAGAAGAATTAATGGGATGAGAAGGAATTTATAGGAGTGGAGGAAGAGCTTTGGGATCCACTTATGGTGGAGGAATGCTCTATCCCTTTGGGAAGTTGCATTTTTGTAGGAACTAGAAGGCCAAACGGAGAAACTTGACCACATCCAGTCGAACAAACATCCATGATTCCGCCCATGAAGCTGTTAGATCTTAGAAACTTAGTTTCCATATTAAAAAACCTTCCAAAATTATCTCGACGCAGGGGTTCTTCAGAGACAGAGTGACCACGGCGCGAGGCCTAGTGCAAATTTGGCCATGGGTGCGAGGAAATAACCACACCACAACACCAACCCAAAATTACATGTTTTTAAGGGTCTACTTCCGAATTGGTCCACAGTGATTTTGTTCCTTGCATGTTAAGGAATGAAATGACATTCATTATGATATGTGATAGTACATAGGGGTCACTATGATGGTCCTCCAGTATTCAGAATAAGGAATGCAGGGATGGTGAAAAAATGTTGTGTAACAGATGCCCCCTAAAACATGAAGTCCGAGAGAGATGAAGGGGTGAAATTATTTACGAGAACATGCCCAAACCAAAACACCGCCGCTGGAGGAGCTACAAGATCAAGTATGATTGATATCTTTGATACATGAGTGTGAGGTATGGGCATAGCCATCCATAATAGAGAACATGTAATAAGATCCATGGTATGGTCACAACCATCTAGTGAGAAGGATCATAAAATAGACTCAGGTATGGTCACAGCCATCCAATTAGAAGAGTTGTGTTTACAGTCATGACAAACCAAATCATCCCGTAGTCTGGATTTCATCAGATAAAACCCAGGGTCTTGTGCTCTGTTCCGACCTGAACAAGTACAAATTCAGGCATGTGAATGAATGATCTAAATTCGAACACACAAGAAATTCGCTTTATTTCCATCCGATGATGGAAGTTGTTAACAAGTGCGAGAGAGACCACCAATAATGACAATGGTTCTCAAGGTACTACTAGTACAATCCACGAAATGTGAAAAATTAAATGGAGTCGAACATCCATGAAATCACCTGATTGAAGGCCAATGATGAGAACCTGTCGTCGAATGTGAAGAGCTTTCCATTGAGGCATGCAAGCTCTAAGGTACCAGAAGGGAGTTTCTGGATCAGCTTCCTACATAATGAGCTAAAGTCGATAGGAAGTGATCGGTTGAAGGAGGGCCATCATGTTTCCCACATCATCGACATGCGACAGAGGAATAATATGATAGTCAATCAAGACTAAACTTAGGTTCAGGGATTGAAAAATGAAGAAGGGACTTCTCTTGAACATATTGGTGACACAAATCTGGAATTTGGGCAGTATTTGACATTCAAGGATCTAAGGTCATAGTGACTAAGCAAAGAGAAGATGAGAGGTCAAAACAGATAACCCATACCCATGGAGGAAAAATTATGAATGTGGGATGTCCCTAACCTAACACAAATTGTAGACCAGTGTCATGTTCAAGAGCGACCTACTGCCGACACAGCTGACAACTAGTTCCATTTTCCCCCACCATTTCTGGTGAGTACCCAAATTATTTTTGGAAACAAGCTTGAAGGGGATAGCATATGCTTGTCATGCAAGTTTGTCCTGCGGAAAAATCCATCCTAGCACATTTTACAAGCTCTAGGAAGGAGGAACTCTGTAACGTCATGGAAAAGGCTCCAATGTGATTTAGATTTAATGAGTCTGATAAAGGGAAAACTTAGCATCTTTTCATGTTTAGAGAGTTTGAAAAGAGGTAGAAAAGAAAACCCCAGAAGGTTCTTTTCGTATTTTGTCTCTCAGACCCGAAAAGGTAGAAAACAATATCTGAGAGAACCTCTAAGCCATGTTTGACTAAGGTATTCATTTTTCATAAATAATCTAGCGTAGACTAAAAATGGGGTAAACATATACTGGGAATATGACATTCGCAACCTTTAGCGAGTTCAAAAAGACAAGAGCTCGGAAATCTTTTCATATTTTGAGAGTTAGAAAGGAGCTGAAAGATAACTCCAGGGGGTGAATTTTTTGTTTTATTACTGAGTCTGAAAAAAGTAATAAAATACAACTTGTTTCCTCATCGTTGTTAGTTTTATGACCTGTTGTTACATAAGAAAAAAACGTAAACCCATTTTCGAGAAAAACTAATAAAAAATAACCAAAAATGTGTCCAAAAACCTAATTAGGGTTAGAAAAGGTTATAAAATAACTCAATAGTAAAAAACAATTCACTTTTACCTTTTCACTTTCTTGTGAGCACTTTCACCGGTTTTCACTATGATTTTGGGAAGCCGACTGCAGATGATCTAGGAGGAAATTGATGAATCCACTTTTTCCAGGTTAGAGCCATGAACTTCTGCTACAATTTCACACATTTTTCATATGTTTTCATGCTTCGATGCATTTTATATAAGAGTTTTAAAATTCATATCTGCGGTGGTCAGGGTTGGTTCTCGGCACAGAGCTGCGCCAACCTCCATGATTTTTATACAAGGAGAGCATTGCTTGGCACTGATATCTGAAAAACAACTGCACTGAGCGTCACACATAATTTTTTCAAAATATTTTCCAAAAATTATTATGAAAATCGATTTAGTTTTTAGCAATATGGCTTATGGAATCTTGTATTTTGTTTTGCAGGAAGAATCAGTAGTTGTAATGGAAATATAATGGAAAGAGCGGGAGCATTGGATAGAAGATGCATAGGCCATGGAGGACCATGCATGTTTAGATTCTCTGCGGAACTGGGGCTCCTTAATTTTCATGGTGTTAGGGTCCTATACTAATAGGATCCACAATTTTTTAATTGACTTTGATTAGTCTTGTAATATGTACATACTTTTCTTTCTGCAAATTGTTTTCCCATATCAGAAAAATAAAATAAAACAGGGTAAAAGTCCTAAAAGAAAAAATCAAAGGACTTAAAAGAAAAAATATAAAAAAAAATAGAAAATGGACCCAGGCAAATCCAAATGCCACTACTATTTACTTTTTCTTCAAAAATAAATGATTATGTGCAGCTTGTTCAAAATGCCATAATCCATGATGAGTTAAATAGCTTAATATTAACTTTTCATGTTTTAAATTTCATGCTGATAGATAGAGAATAAAGATCTAGCTAAACACTTTAATCTTGGCATATCAGTAGTTAGGTAGAGAATAAATAAGGAGCTCAACAGCTTAATCTGAGCCCTTGGAAGAAAAAAGGATAGAATTAGATAGTTTATTGTTAAAAGAAAAATGAACAAGGGTTTGCAAGCTCAAATGCACCCATGTAAATGAAGAAAAAATGTTAGGGTATCATATGGGTAGGCAAAAGCAGATTTTACAATCATGGATAAGCAGAAAATTGGGTCAATTCAATCACTAACTCCCTTCAAAATCATCCCCTTGTAAAATACTTCATCCCCTCAACTTTTTATTATTTCCCCTTCATTTTCTTTTTCCCATCATCATTCAATTTTATTTACAAAAATCCCCTTTTGCTAAGTGTAAAATTCATTATACTTAGGGAAAGTAAAAAACCCTTGACTAATTCCCCTTTTACCCCAAAAATACCAAAAAACATTTTATCCTAATTTTAAATGTAAAAATATTATATTGGGACTCTCAAACCATGAAATTTATCCCTTTATTATGTTTTACATTAGACTTAGTTTATTTTTATCCCTCATCGCACTTCATTATTAACCCATTAACTTTATATATTAAATTCTTATATCACCTTTACCTCGTATTATATTAAATTCCTTTTTATTATTAACTCACACCCATATTTTTACTTTTAACATATGGTTTGTTTTCCCACGTGATATAAATCCCCACTCACCCCATAGGTTAATACTATTAAAACTATCCCTATATATAATAAACCCGCCTGTGTTAACATTACATTCATACGCATTTCATTTTTTAAATAAAACTTTAACACACCTATCAAAAGCACGCCTAAACTATGTATTAAAACATTATATTTTAATACATTTTACACTCCCGACGCATATATATCCCGGGCCCCACACCTTTGACCTCGCAACTTCATTGCTCAATCCCAACCGCTCGCTCCTTTCTGCTAGATCTAACAGTGACCATTCCCTATCGCAGATTTCATTACGTGATTGTTAAACAAGTCCGAACCATGAGATAAAAGTTGTTTTAAGATTTTATCTCTCCTCCAAACGCCTTGATTCTATTGGATCGCATCGATCCAATCAATCCCGCTTACCACCTTTCGGCATTGCAAAAACCTGCTCGGCAGTAATTTCCTCCCTTGCGCCCAAACCGCCCATATTTTGAATTGACCTATAGTAAATGCGTTCACTGTTCAAACAAACTACATATAAAATACTTGAACGCATTCATTTTAAACCTTATGTTGTTGTTTTCTGCTCATAAAACCTTCCCAGACTTAGAAATATACGTTTTCGCCTCTGTTTTAGCTCAAAAACAAACAAAATTCATTGAAATCAACTGCTACAATCACTGCAGAAGGCACCAAGTGCATATAAAGGCTAGAAGAAGCTACTAAAAGCTTTTCAAAACCCCAAGAAACCTTTCTTCACAGCATAATTCTGAATTTCACAAGTATTCTTCAGAGAAAGAGACTCATCTATCATTCTAAAAGAGTTTTTCAGTTCATTGAAGCCTTAGAAGCCTGTATGCCTAAAGAATACTCCGTTTTATTCATTAATTCTTCATATATACAAACCCTGAGCATTTTCCACAATTTCTGAAGCTTTGACCTGTTTTAGAGCAAGTTTGGAGTGAGTTTAGCCATCTGCAGACTTTAAAAAGCACTCTGAGACATCCAAAACCCCTTCTACAGTATTCAGGACCCATTCTGCATAAAAATTAAGGTTTTAAGATTGTTCTCCCACAGAAATTCTACTAAAAACCCTTGAAATCTTTTGTTAAGGCTATAAGGTCAAGAAATTGTTCTTTTTTGATACAGAATTGCTAGCTTAAGTCAGAGTAACCAAAATTATACCTTTTGCAACCAAAGATAGAACCTATGTTATATCTAAAGTCCTTATGTAAACAGTTTAAACTTACAAAAGTGTTTCACAGACCTAAATCAATGTTTTTAAGTTTATAATTATAAAAGTTGATTAATCAAACCTATCAATGGCTTCCAAAGGTACTATTGTGATCAACCCTCTACAACCTTCTGTTGTAGATGTAGAACATGTTCCCTTGGCAGATGTAGATTTCAAAATTACAGATCCTATTATAGAGTTTAAGCTCCTTGAGCTCCACTGCTGGAGCCAAGAGAAATCCTTAGACCAAGCAGATGAGGTGTTTATTTTGGAATCTAATTTTCCTAAATATGTTGTCCCTCACACTCACCAATGCCCAGAAGCTATCAGATTATGCCAATATATTATTCTCCAGATCAAAGAGCCATTGTCTATTCTGGAAAAGAAGTATTATTTACCATTACAGCATAATCTATCAACCAGATGCTTCAATTATAGCCTGAGCCCAATGCAGTTCCTTTATCAATTGAAGCCCTCACTAATTTCTAATTGGAGTTGTATTGTCCCAAGAGATTTCAAAATTTTCAAACTTTCATGCCATCCTATGTGGAAATTCCCAAGCTCAACCCTCCATACTCCTCTTCTAAATTCTTAGAAAGAGCCAGACACATCATTTCCATGCGATCTTTAATCCTTGGATATTTCACAGATGAACATGTTGATGCATCAGTACTTGGTTTCTTGTCCATTTTTTACCTGGCCAACCCCTTGCAGTTATCTTTAACTTTTCCTAATACATTGCTAATAACATCCATGAACAACTAGTCAAACTGCCTACTGAAGGTGTATTTAGGTATTCTTCATTTCTTTTCCACATGTTCCTTTATTTTGAGCCTGAAAAGTTTCCTATAGCTCTTCAGAAGATGGATGTGGAAGGAAATCCACAATTTGTTGTATTCTAGACTTCCTTGATCAGGACGGAGTCAGATGAATTCACTTATGCAGAGTTTATAGATTATTTTATCCATCCATTGGTAAATATGCTAAAAAAAAGTGTGCAACCTAGGATCAACAATGAAATCAAGAAATTTTTGCAACTATCTGAGCAAAGCAGGACAGGTGATTGGTATTTATACCAAAATCACATTGAAATCCAAGTTTATGGATCAAACCTAATTCCTTATAAATTGCCAAAATACCTTCCCATGAGGTAGTTTTCTCTAGAGTATATAAGGAAAATCTTAAACTCAGATGCTGTGAATTTCTTGGCTGCAAACAAGAAGACCCATTTCAAGATGAAGAACCAGGTTGGTCCATTCATATGTAATAATAGAGAAGCAGGTTCAGAGGCATAAAAGCGGTTTTTAAATTACAAATTTAGCACTAGTTTTCTTTGGTATTATGATCCCTTTGGTATAATCAGTAAAATGAGAGTTAAATTTAAATTAACTCCATACATTCAAGAAAAGAAGTCTGATATTGAAAAATTCTCAAACCAAACAGAATGGTTAGAGAATACACTGGTAGAAGCTAATAAGCAAAGCGATATTAGTCACATTTTGTAGACTCCAGCTCAGGAAGAAAAAAGTATGAAAATAAATAGGGAAGAAGGGTCTTACACAGCTGAGACCACTACAGAAACCAAATTTAAACTCAGATATAGCAAAAAACCAAAGATTAATCCTGCAAGCAAAGAAAAAGAAATAATTGAGGTCATTGACACAGATATTCCAGAGAAAGACATTGTGCCTCCTACAGTAGTTGAAAATGAACAAAAACCAACCACTTCTAATACACATTTGATTCAAAAACAACATACTATAGAAGTGTCATCATCAAAGAAAACATAAGAAAAGGATATGGACACCAAGGAAAGGTATAAGGAGATTAAGACTAAAAATGAAGAAATCAAGAATGAAATATATTCCCAGTACTTAAAGCAGACTCTTAGCATACAAAACAGATTGCTTTCAGCCTTTGATTACAAGAACAAAATATGCTAATGACAGTTCTCCAGCCCACAATGCCAACTCCTAAAACAACATCTGATTATAAAAAGGTTGATTTTGAAGTTCCAGTCCAGGATATTCATCCCCTGGACCAAATTGAATTCCATAAACAAGCAGGAGAGATGATTTATTCCAAAATGACTACAAAATAAATGAGTGCACAAAAGCTTCAAAATATTTTGATTAATGTAATAGATCAGCTCAAACTAGAGAAAGCATCATCATATGCTAAGGATATCAAAATCAAATCCTTGGAGTTAGTGATTGAGGTAGGCTATGATCCTCAAAACATAAAAGCTACAGAGGAAATGATTAAAAAGAAGAATGATGATATTGCTTCACTTAAGAAACAGTTGAAACTACCTCCTACTGAGCATCCTCAGGCTAAAGAAATTTTACAGGAGTCTAATAAAAAAGATGAGATGATGAGTCTCATTTTGCAGCTGACAGCCCAGATTAAAAAGATGGAGATTGAGATGGACAAATTGGTCCAAGAAAAAGAAGCCACCAAAGCACAGAAAGTCCCTACTACTATAATTCCTATAGTTACAATAGTAGTGCCATCTACTCTGACAAAAGAACTAGCTCCAGATGTTCCAATGGCTACAACAGTCCAAGTAACTTCATCAACAACTTCTGCTACTTAGTCTTCAACAATAGCACAGCAATCAGATTAGGCCACTAAACTGGTAAAGGCAATGCAAGACATGTCCATCCAAAATAATGAGATAAAAAGGTTAAAATAATATATTAATAGTCTTCAAGATGCCAAAAATCTTGCACAAATTAATGCTAAGAATGAAGAGAAAAATGCCAAAAGGTTGAATGAACAACTCAAGAAATTGGAAACATAATTGACTTTGAAAGAACCTATGGCACATGTAAAAAACCAGTTGTGGTCCAATATCATTGAATTAGTAAATGATACTTGGCCATATATATAGGTAATTTATGAACAGAAAGATTTACTGAAAGCAGCAAAAGAAGCAATACAAAAGACCAAAGAGGAGCTAGGTAAAAAAACTGAAGAGGCATTAGAAATTATAAAATTCCTCAATTCCAAAAATAAACAAGAATTGGATGAAATTGGAATTACAGATAGAACAGAGACCATCCTTGAAGTAAGGAAGGTAATATCAAAAAATAATTTAATGAAACAATTAGAGGAAAAGTGCCAAAACATGAATATGGAAATAATAATATTTGTGATCAAATTTGATATTTTAAGACAAAAGGGTCTTCCAAATCCTCTGGTAATCAATGGAAAATTGATGAAACAGGAGGATTATGAAAAAAAGATGAGGGAATTTGCTAAATAACAGGTAAATAAATCATATTTGCAAGGAATCCCAACAAGGAAAGTTTTGTATAAGAATTTTGAAAATTTGTTTTACTTGCAGCATGACGTAAAACACCTTTTTGTAAACAAACCAACATTTTCCAAATACACTGAAGCTGATGAAAACTTCAGAAGGCTAATGAAGATAAAATTTCTAGAATCTGAGTTATGGGAGAAGTTGACTGATCTACTGTAAGATCAGATTACAATGATGACAGAGCATGAAAGATAAAAACAGAGTTTTTTATTTTTTACATCAGCGGTGAAAAGTTTTGGCAGAAAAAGAGTATCAAGATGAAAGTGTATCAGTTAAAGTGTAACAGATGAAACATGAAGATAAAAAAAAATTGAAGATAAAATTTCCAGCGTGAGGGACACCTCAGTTGTCCAGCTGCAGCCTAAATCAAAACAACAAGCTATTTTATTTCAATAAATAGGACAGCTAGCAATTAGTTAGGCAGTTGTCACTATCTTCTTGCATAAAGATATTTTATTTTCCAAGAAAATTTCCTAAGATTATTCTAGGATATTTTGTACTATTTTTTGTATAAATACTTCATCATTTGAAGCATTGACTGTGGATTAATTGTTGAACATTTTTATAGCTGTAATATTCTGAACCTAAGGGTTTTTATATCAAGTTCAAGTTAGCACACTGGATCATAGGAAATAAAGCATCATATTACAGGATTCATGTGTTGGGCCACTGCAGTGAAGTATTTCACTTATCATATTTTCACTTTTCTTATGTTTTCCGTCTTTTCATGAATGTGTTCTAAATTTTGATGATAACCACAAATTGTTATTTCACAATTTGTTAAAAGCACTATGTTATTGACTGATTATCATTTAAATTTTTTCTACTGATATCCAGACTAGGGAACCCTTAATTGCTCCCTGATTTTGATTGACCTTTTCCTTTTCACTCCTTACCTGGATTTAAGAACCCTTAATTGTTCTTTATCTTGATCAAAATCATTTCACCATCAGCCTATCTTTCCCTGTAAACATTTACCTTTAGACCTTGATCCTGATCTGACTACTTGACAAGTTGACTCCATCTACCTAATAGAATAGAGATCTATAGCTATCGATCTAAGTAAGTGATTTCCCCACCAAACCAAATCAAAACCCTAAAACCATTTTTCCCTAAATAACTAGCCTAAAAAAAAATATAATCAACAAAGTTAAATCATATAGAGAGAGCCCTCTCTGAGCATTAGGAAGGCTAGATCCTAAAGCTTAAAAGTAGGTTTGTGGTTACCTGTGATATTCTTTAAACTATTGTTGGAATGGGGTCTCCTAAACAAGCTACGAAACCGGTCCATTTTGGTTATTTTTGTTATATTTATTATAGTTCTGGGGTTTTGGGGTGGGTCAAAGCCTTGAAAGCATTGTAATGGGGTTAAAGGGTAAAATAGGGGTTTGAAAACCATGGGTTGCGGACCAAAGGAAAGTTAAAGCTATATTGTTATAAATAGAGAGGCATTTCAGATTGTAAGAGGTAGGATTTGATGAGATATTGATGTGATCTGTTGTGTACACGATATATTTGGGTTTGGGGGAATGGAATCCTGTTGGCTGTGTGCGCAGAGATCCTAGTCCAGCTGTGTGCGGACCCTGCTGTTGTGTGCGCAGGTTGGGAAGGGAATTGTAAGGGTGATGAATGAATGAATATGCTAGATTATTAGATTTGAATCTGTGAGTACTATTGAATGGATTGCTGATAATTATTGTGTTATGCATTATCTGTCTTTGCGCTGCGAAGGTCTCTATATTGAGTGATTGGATCTATTCTGTTATGGTTATATCCTACTGCGAAAGTCTGTGTATTGAAGTAAATCAAAATCTGTTCTATTCGGGTTATGTACTATTGTGTGGATGTTATGAGAAGCACATAATTATAGATATAGTGCACGTGGATGCAATTGGATACATATTTAACCCTACGCAGAGACAAGGTAATCTGAACAGAACGCGGCCCTGCCTGCCTTACCCTTCCTTTCTCAGGGTGCGGAAACCTGGTTCCAGCACCTACCCATACTACTTCGGGTGAGACTGTGACCTGCGCAAGCAGGTCACTACCGAAAGGGCCAGTGGTATAGGGGTTTGTTGGCAAACCTTGCACACCAAAACTAGGTCAGGACCCCTCAAACCAACAAATGGCCCCGTTGTCAGGACCGGAAGAGATCTGAGAAGAGGATCGAGTAGTAACATCATAGATTTAGCATAGGGCTAGACAAGCCGAGGAATAGCACGGAACTGTGAGAAATACTGGAACAGGCGAAGAGGAAGATTGCCTTGCCTATAGACCATCGAAACCTACACGAAATCCACCAGCTGCCCCAATGCTAGGGCCTCAAGAAAATAAACCTGAGGAGCCCATGGCAGCACACTTAAAATTACCCACCTTTAAAGGAGCAGTCAATGAGGACCTAGAGCGATTCTGGTTCGTAGCCGAGTCGGTATGGACGACGCAAGGGGTGGTAAGTGATACTGTGAAAAGAGCACAACTATCCTTGGCTTTTGAGGAAAGGGCATTGGATTGGCATATGCGGTACATATCTCAAAACGGGAGCGCAACACTTCAAAATATTAAGGATGCCCTAAAAAAAAAATTCCAGAAACCGAAATCTTATTCCCAGCTAGTATCGAAAGTAAAAGAATTCAAACAGGGGGCATCTGAGTTAGTCTAGGAGGCTGATCAACGGCTAAAGAAAGCAATCTGGGAAGGCGGGTTCAAGTACGATGACAAACAACACACATAATGGTTTATCGCTATGCTCCTACCTCACTTGTGTACGCCCATGGGCCATCAAACTTTTGAATCACAAGAAAAATCCTTGGAAGCTTCCATGAAACTTGAAGCGGCACCTAAGGACGACACAAGGGAAGGCATACAGCAAATTCAGGAGCACCTCGGGGCCATGCATATGGAAATACAAAGCTTACGAATGGAACGAGGGAAGGGAGTAACCACGAACCTTTGGTGCGAGGATTTCCAGGTGGCAGGACTGCATGATATAACCCAATGTCCGCGGATATATAGAGGTGAATTGAAGCAACAATGGTGCAGGTTCTACCGATCTATAAGACACGATGAGCAGAATTTCCACACATATGACTTACTGGTAGATCTGGGAACCCTCAATAGGATACAATCTGATCCTACCTCTCTGAGATCCCCTGCAAGCTTTGGTGGTTCCCCTGCATAAGGCAGGGGGGGGGGGGGGGCGGGGAGGAAGTGCTAGACGAGGACGATGCCAACTGATCTGCTACAACTGTGGAGAGGTAGGGCACTTTTCCTGGGATTTCTCGAATCCCACTAGACAGACTTGTAAATACTGCCGATAGTTGGACCATGCACTTGAAGATTGCCTGATTTTGCTAACAAAGATGAAGGAAAAACAGTCTACTCCCACACGAAACATACAGAGAGTCAAAATGGAGCTAAGGAGCATAACGCGTAGCATAGTCACCCAAAAAGCAAGAGAGGAGCTTTTTGTTCGAAAGGAACCAGCTCCCAAAAAGCACGAATCACTGGGAGCCCCTACGCAGCTACCAAAAGAAGAAGTTGAAACCTTTTTGAAGACATGCTTGAAGCTCCTCCACAGCCCGCAAGTGGAAGAAAGTATTCAAGTATTACTACAAGACTGTGAAGCACAACCCAGCATGACAATTGAGGTTAAGTAAGTACACCAATTACATAGCTATAAAAGGTGCACCGGGAGAGAGATGCGCCTGACTGCACAGATTGGTGACTATGAGATAGATCAGGTTATTCTTGATCTTGGATTTGATGCGAATGTCTTACCAAGAAAAACCTGGCAACGCATGGGAGAACCTAAATTAGACTGGTCCACCATCCATCTACGAATGGCGAATCAACAAAATATCATCCCTCTAGGATAGTTGCCAAGGGCTATGGTTGATATTGCAGGAGTAAAGGTCCTAGCCGACTTTGAAGTCATAGAAATTGTGGAAGATACGGACCCCTACCTTGCGCTCCTGGGGATAGATTGGGCTATCGACGTAGGAGGTGTTATTAATCTAAAGAAACGTAGCATGGTGTTTGAGAAGAATGGGACACATGTAATAGTACCACTGGATCCTGCTGAGGGTGCACAGTATACTGAACCAAAATATGAAGACGAGGAGATCAATCACATCTACAGGATGATAACACGGGACGAGGACCAAGATAATCCTGCAATAGGTGGAGTACTCAACTGGGAGAAGAATAGGGAGTACTTTTCTGATCCATATGAAGAACTTGAGAAGTGGCAGACCCGGCTACATGATGTTTCAACCCTACGATGCCCTCGGATCGCACAGATGCTCTACTGCATCACTTCGAAGGTAAGGGACCTTCCCTAGTTTGATGGGTCTAGTACTGTCCAGGACTTCATCAAAACTTTAGAAGCTAGGGTGCCCAAGGATCAACAGCTCTGGGTGCTCAATCTAGCGCTACGTGGCACACCTGCCTGATGGTGGGATACCCACAAGAAAGCATTCCCAGACCGGGAGATGTGTCGAGATAGGATGGTGCTGCAATTCACACCCCCTACTGATGTACACATGAAGATATTCCTAGGGCCCGATGATCCCCGTGTGCATCTACGTATATGGACAACCAAGTGGGCCGACCGAACCCCAGACAAGTGGATTCATATGTTTATACATGCCCTGGGCCCCATCCCCACTACTTGGTACTTAGATACCGAATTACATCAGCGGACCCACCATTGGGAACTATTAAAAGAGGACTTCCTCGAAAAATTTAGACTCATTGGGGTAACAGAAATGCTTGACGAAGCCCTGCAAGATATTGATGCATTCGTTTTTAAGAAGCCTCACCCTCACACCCCACCAGTCGTTCTGACATGGGAGGCCCATATGCAGGACATAGACAACTGTCGGAGCTTGGCGATTAATGAAGAGGGGGATAACCCGCAGAATCTCACTGTTCCGGAATCTGAAGGGGAACGTACCATTATCATACCATCACTCTTAAATTTTGATGTAACGCAACCTCTCTGGCTACACGAGGTTAATATTGGGAAGGAAGAACACCCTAAACTAGCGAAAATTGGGGACTATTGGGATGAGGGAATTGTGGGAAAAATCGTCGAGCTACTCACAGAGTACCAAGACTTATTCCCTACAAAGTTTTCTGAGCTCAAGGGAATTACAGGGGACCTCGGCACTATACACATCACTCTAAATTTGGAGGCACGACCCATCAAGCAGCGGCCCTACCAGTTGAATCCTAAGTATAAACAAAAGGTTAAAGAAAAGCAGGACAAAATTCTGACCGTAGGTATCATTGAACCAGTTGAACAATCAGATTGGATCAGCTCGATGGTCGTTCTAGAGAAAAAAACAAAAGGATAAATACGTATATTTGTGGACCTCTGGAAACTAAAAGATGCCTGCGTACACGACCCCTTCCCTACTCCCTTCTCCGATGAAATATTGGATAGCGTGGGTGGCCAGGAGGCCTATTCCTTCACAGATGGATTCTCGGGATACCAACAGATCATAATTGCACTAGAGGATCGCAGTAAGACCACCTTTGCCACCAAATGGGGCTCCTTCCAGTACACAGTCATGCCCTTCGATCTTAAGAACGCACCTGCTATCTTTTCAACGGTAGTAGTAGTCGTATTCAAAGAATTTATCCATAAGTTTCTGGAGGTTTACTTCAATGACTGGACGGTGTTTGGCTTAGTAAAATATCATGTCTTGAACCTAATATTAATGTTGGATGCATGTCGAAAGCACCAGATCTCCCTAAATGTCAAGAAGTGCGTCTTATGCGTACCATTCGGAATCCTACTGGGTCATATAGTCTGTCGGCAAGGTCTAATGGTTGATCCTGCAAAGATAGTTGTAATAATCAACCTGGCAGCCCCTACAACGGAGAAACAGTTGCGCTCCTTTCTTGGTCACACAGGTTATTACAGGAAATTCATTCAAGGATACACCCTAATCACAACACCCATGGAATACCTGCTAAAGAAAGATGTCTCTTTTTTTTGGAATGATGAATGTCAGAAGAGCTTTGAACTGCTCAAGGAGAAGATGATTTATGTGCCCATACTGATATTCCCTTAATTTTCGAAAGAATTCCATGTACATGTTGATGCATCAGGGATGACCTTGGGTGCGGTCCTTACGCAGCCTGGCGAAGGGGATATTGATCATCTGGTTGCCTTTTCCAGTCGAAAACTCTCAGGTGCCGAACAGAATTACTCTACCACTAAACGCGAAGGACTGGCTATGGTGTATGCGCTACAAAAATAACTACATTATCTGCTGGGGGGACACTTTAAGATGTTCACAGACAATTCAGCTTTGAAATACCTGGTCAACAAGCCTGTGTTGGGGGGGGAGATTTTCCGCTGGTTATTACTGTTTCAAGAATATGATTTTGAGATCATCGTGAAGACTGGAAGGTTGAATGCAGGCATGGATCATCTGTCTCGTATTGATACAGGGGAAGAACCCAGTAACTTGAACAAAGGCTTACCTAATGCACAATTGTTTACCATTAAAATGGTGGATGACCACTTTTTTGATATCCTTGAGTTCCTTACTACGGGTATGGACCCTACTACGTATTCGGTGCAGCAAAAAAAGGAGTCAGTTACCCATGCAGCAGACTTTAATATCATCGGAGGATAGCTATATAAGCTAGGCGCAGATGAAATACTCCGTAGATATGTATTAGAACATGAAAAACCCGTCATCCTCGCAGAGGCCCATGAGGGAGTCGCTGGCGGCCACTACGTAGGCAGGGCTACAGCATAAAATATTTTGAGGGCTAGCTTGTGGTGGCCTACCCTACATCAGGATTCTTACACCTATTGTAGAACATGTGATACCTACCAATGAACCAATCGCCCCTCACGATGCGATGATATGTCGTTACAGCCTCAAATGGCCCTACAAGCTTTCGATAAATGGGCCATTGACTTTATAAGACCCATTTATCCACCAGGCAAGAAAACCAGCGCACGCTACATTATTACTACCACTGACTATGTCACACACTGGGCTGAGGCACAGGCTGTAAAGGATTGTACCACTGACACTGATGCACTCTTCATCTTTGAACAGATTCTGACCAGGTTTGGCTGCCAAAAAATCCTAATGAGCGATAGAGGTACGCATTTTATTAACCAAATGATTCAAGCATTGAACAATGAGTTATGGATCCACCATGCCAAGTGTACACCATACCATCCTCAAGCCAATGGGATGGTGGAAACTTTCAACAAAATTTTGGAACAAGCATTAACGAAGGTTTGTAATTTCAATCGTAGTGACTGGGATATTTGCATCCCCTCAGTCCTTTGGGCTTACTGAATGACCTGAAAAAATCTGACCGGTAGGACACCTTTTCAAATGGTCTATGGAAAGGAGGCCATCACGTGCATAGATTACATTATTCCTAGCCTGTGCATTGCAACATTCACAAATATGGTAGACTTCGATATCATAGAAGAACACCTGGCACAACTAGTAGCATTGGAAGAAGATCGGTTTATTGCTCAGTTTCAACAGCAGGTACAAAATTCTAGAGATAAAGTCTGGCATGATCGCCACATTCGCCAGAAGAAATTTGTCGCAAGTGATCTTGTTTTTTTATACAACAGCCAATTTGTGAAACATCATGGCAAATTTCAACAGCATTGGCTTGGTCCCTACATAATTCAGCAGGTTACAAATGGCAGAGCGGTCCGGTTAGCTACCCTGCGCGGTGACCCCCTCCTTGGTTTTTTCAATGGAGGTCAACTCAAACCATACCGAGCTACGAATCATGGGGTCGCAGCAGTGCCGTGACTCGGGACGAGTCACAAGATTGTGTTGGGGGACTGTTGTAACGGGGTCTCCTAAAAAAGCTACGAAACTGGTCCATTTTGGTTATTTTTGTTATATTTAGTATAGCAATGGGGTTTTGGGGTGGGTCAAAGCCCCGAAAGCATTGTAATGGGGTTAAAGAGTAAACTAGGGGTCCGAAAACCATGGGTTGCGGACCATAGGAATGTTAAAGCTAGATTGTTATAAATAGAGAGGCATTTCATATTGTAAGAGGTAGGATTTGATGAGCTATTGATGTGATCTATTGTGTAAGCGATCTGTTTGGGTTTTGGGGAATAGACTCCTGTTGGCTGTGTGCACGGAGATCCTAGTCCATCTATGTGTGGACCCTGCTACTGTGTGCGCAGGTTGGGAAGGGAATTGTAAGGGTGATGAATGAATGAATATGCTGGATTATTAGATCTGAATCTGTGAGTACTATTGAATGGATTGTTGATAATTATTTTGTTATGCATTATCTGTCTTTGTTCTGTGAAGGTCTGTATATTGAATGATTGGATCTATTCTGTTCTGGTTATATCCTACTGCGAAAGTCGGTGTATTGAAGTAAATCTAGATTTGTTCTGTTCGGGTTATGTACTATTGTGTGGATGTTATGAGAAGCATATAATTATAGATCTAGTGCACGTGGATGCAATTGGTGTTGGGAAAAATACTGATAGGGGGGGGTGAATCAGTATTTACTGCATATTCAAAACTTTTACTTTTTCCTGCTTCTAAAACCCATACGCTACTTTCCTGAATCAGACTCGCGTATATACGCGGATACCCTTTATGAAACTCGTGTATACACAGATATCTAATTATGTCATTAGTTTTTCACTTAACTCATTCCATCATTCATTTATCAGATGTTTAATAAACAGTAAACCTGTGCAGTAAGAACAAAGTAAACCATCACACAAAGCATCACACATGAACACCAAGATTTTTAGGTGGAAACCCAAGTCGAGAGAAAACCACCGCTGCAGTTGCTCAGCCTTCAATATTTTATTATAGAGAAAACATCTTACAACATATGTGCCGGTGCAAACTCTACCAACATGCAGGCACCCACCTGCGCTTGTTTACCAGCCTCTCCTGGAAGGGAGCTCCAACCCCCTGACTCGTTTACCAGCCTCTCCTGGAAGGGAGCTACGACCCCCTGCTCTCGTTTTCCAGCCTCACCTAGAAGGGAGCTACAACCCCCTGACTGAAGGCTACAACCTTCAGCACCACCTTGGACCACGTTTCATCAATTTTCACACTGGATCCAACAACTTCAATAGAACACCACTTGCAAGCCACATTTCATCATACTTTCAGACTGGACCCTTTCCATACTTTTAAGCACAAACATACATCACCAACAGATACTTATCAACACAGATCAGATAGCAGAAACACAGCAGAACAGATCAGATATTTCATACCCCTTGCTTCAGCAAACCCTAGTTTGCATACGCTCTTTACCTTCACTGATGTCGCGTATATACGTGCTTCCGTCCACACAAACCAGCGTATACCTCAGTGTATATTTCATTGCGCATACGCGATTTCTCTTCAGCGAAGCTGCGTATATACGCGCTTCCTCCGCGGTGAAGTAGCGTATAGATCTTCAATCATTATAGAGCAACATACTTCTACAGATCAGATATTCAGTTCAGATTTACCTTTTTACTTCAGACAGATGTTCGCCTGATCACAGATCTAGTCATTCCATAAGCAAATACAAGATCTAGATCCCCTTCTTCATCACTCCTTCATTGGTGCATCATACATTCAGATCCTTCATTCAATTGTAACCCTTTCCATTCAGATATACTCCAGAGAGAAGTATTCATTCAAGCTCAGACATCTTGCACCCACTCTCATGATTTCCACAATGAATTTCTTCTCCGTATATAGGTTTACCCTTTTTCAATACCATGAGCCCCTTTTTCAATACCATGAGCCAAAACAATATTACTTCCGATGGTATTCCTGGACGGGGTCAATTAGGCAGATCATTACCCAATACAATGGGTCAATACCATGGTGGTTACCCCTGGTTTTGTACTTTTTTAGCGCTTTTGCCCATACGCGACTTGGCACGTTGTTTCCCGCGTGCATATGCGACTTCCCCTAGGAAAATACGCGTATGCCTAGAGACATACTCTTTTCATCATAGATTTAGCACATGCTGAATTCCTTTCTCCATTGCCTTCTGTACACACTATAGATACATCATATTTAGTTCATCAAGACATATTCTATCAAGCACAACTTCACCAAGTAAGTTGTCATCCTCTTCATCAAGAGAGTTGCCATTCAAGGACAACACTTAGCATCACATCATTTCATATCAGATTTACATCAATTGCTAAGTCCATCAAGTCACAAATAACTTCAACAGGTGGTTTGCCATCAAGGACAACACATGTCAACAGTCGCATGTCTTCATCTTCATTCAGTGGGTTGCCATCAAGGACAACACTCTGCATCATATTTCCAGCAATCTCCCCCTTTGGACTTGATGGCAACCACAATGGTGTTTGGTTACCGCAACAGATAGGTACATTAAGAATACAATTACACCATGTCACTCTCCCCATTTTGACACCATTCTTTCTCTTCATACAAACACCATGTCACTCTCCCCCTTTGACATTAAGGGCAAAGGGCGGATCAAAAACCAACACACTCTCCCCCTTTTCTCTCCATGTGGAAGAAGCGTTCTGCAGATCTGATGTATACTGAAGTGACCAAGCTCCCCCTGAGTTCATGCTGAATCTTCAAAACATATTTTTCACTGATGTACATGACTCTATGAACTTCCTATCACAAAAGACTCATACTTACATCAATTATCCATCCAAGTGGATTTACAAATTTGACAAGTCCTTACATGACTGAATATTACAATTTACATCATGGGTCTCCACATGACCTTTTCATCAAAAATACAAATATGAATTTTCATAACCAATACCAAGAAGACCTCAAGAGAGATCATATAACAGAATTATCATAATGCATTATACTCAGCAAAGCTAATGCTCCCCCTGAATCTGTGCATCCATGCATCCTTTTCATATGACTAAGGCTCCCCCTTAGTTTGTGCATCCTGAACACTTTCACCAAAAAATCATCAAGGCATCTTTATCAAAACATTAGAATGGAATTATTAGAACTGGAACACCACCAGAGATACCAAACAGTATCAGAGATACCAAACAGCACTGCAGCTGTGCTGAAGAGAGCTGACTCCAAATAGAAAAATGTCAGCAATCAGACATACGCGGTTTTCTGTGCATGAACTCGCGTATATACACGACTGTGTTTCATGAAACCCGCGTATCCAATAAAATCTTCTATATTTATGTAGATTTGTTCTTTTGAATGGCAGAGAACACTCCCAACTTCTGTCTTAGATACTCGAACGCTTCCCTGGGCAGAGGTTTGGTAAAGATATCAGCAACTTGTTCTTTGCAGGGAACATACTCCAACTTCACCTTTTGCTCAAGCACTTGTTCACGTAAAAAGTGATACTTGATGGGAATGTTCTTGGTCTTCGAATGCATAACAGGATTCTTTGAAATACTGATGGCACTTGTATTGTCACACTTAATGGGGACAGGCGGTGTACATTTGATTTGAAAATCTTGTAAAAGTTTACACTCAACCAAAGAGTTGATGCAACAAGATCTGGCTTGACCACATGTTTCTAGCCTACTTTGTAAAATAGACAATAGAATTTTGCTTCTTCTTTGAACAAGATACTAACATGAAGTCCCATATGATGCACCACCACTAGTGGCATTACCCCAGATCATCAACACTTCATTAATGCCATCTGATATAAGCATGAAGAGTAAGATCAGCATTCTTTGGATACCATAGACCAAGGTCTTGAGTTCCTTGTATATATTTGAAAATTCTTTTCACAGCCTGAAGGTGAGACTCTTTTGGATTGGCTTGGAATCGTCCAACAATCCCAACTGCATGCATAATGTCTGGTCTAGTCCCAGTGAGATCAAGTAGACTTCCTATCATTGATCTGTAATCTGGTTGATTCACCGTGGGAGAATCATCATGAGAACTGAGATTGCATCAGAGTTAGCATTGTTAGGCTTACGAACTTGCATTCTTTCCATGCCATACTTTAATTTGCTTAGAATATTTTGTTGTTTGAGATAGGAATATACCATCTGCAGTTTGATGCACTTGTAAGCCAAGAAAGAATGTTAGTTCCCCAAGTAAAGACATTTCAAATTCTTGCTGCATGACAGAAGCACATTTTTGACTCATAGATTCTTCGTTACTCCCAAAAATGATATCATCAACATATACAACCACAATCAATAGTTTATCATTTTCAACTTTTGTGTATAAACTGCTATCAGCAGACCCCTTTGAAAAACCTTGTTGATGAAGATATTTGTCAAGACGATAATACCATGCCCTAGGAGCTTGTTTGAGACCATATAAAGCCTTTTTAAGTCTACAAACAAGATTTTCATCATTGCCCAAAATGAATCCTTCTGGGTGTTCTATATAAACTTCTTCTTCTAGATCACCATTAAGAAAAGCAGATTTAACATCCATTTGATAAACTTTGATTTGTTGATAACTTGAAAAAGCAAGAAACATTCTTATGGCTTCAAGTCTAGCTACAGGAGCAAACATTTCTTCAAAGTATATACCTTCTTGTTGAGTATACCCTTTGCAGACCAGTCTAGCTTTGTTTCTTACAACATCCCCATTCTCATTTAACTTGTTCTTGAAAATCCATTTAGTTCCAATGACATTTTTATCATGAGGTCTTGGTACCAACTCCCAAGTGTCATTCTTTTCAATTTGATCAAGCTCTTCATTCATGGCATGCTTCCAACATTCATCTTTGCTAGCTTCATTAACATTGTGTGGTTCAATTGTGGATAGAAGTGCCAGTTGATTAGAAGATCCCACAAGAGTTCTCCTTGTTCGTACACCTGATTCCTTGTCTCCCAAAATTTGAGATTCAAGATGATTATTTTGAACATATCTGGATGGAGCCTTTTCAGATAGATCATTTTCAGGTTCTTCATTGGATCCACCGTCTATATCATTTCCATTTGATGTAGAAGGCCATATGTCACTATCATCTTCTTTTGTTGTTTGTTTTTCTTCTTCTTTAGGAGCTGCAGAAGACTCATCAATAACAAAATCAATACATTCAACAATATTTCGAAGCCTTTTATTGTAACATGTGTATGCTTTGCTTGAAGATGAGTAACCAAGAAATATCCCTTCATCTGATCTAGGTTCAAACTTGCCAAGCTTTTCATCATTATTTTTGATAAATCATTTACTTCCAAAAACTTTAAAATGCTTTATAGTGGGATAATTACCATACCAGAGTTCATATGGAGTTTTGTCACTATTAACCCGAACATGAGCCTTGTTGAGAATTTTAACTGCTGTAAATGTTGCTTCACTCCAGAACATGTCAGAAATCCCAGAATCAGCAAGCATAGCTCTAGCCATTTGAAAAATTGTTCTATTCATTCTTTCTGCTACACCATTTTGATGTGGAGTGCCTGCTACAGAGAATTGTCTTTTTATGCCATGTTGTTCACAAAATTCAAAGAATTCATTTGATGAATATTCTCCTCCTCGATCAGATCTAAGACACTTGATTTTTATATCTAATTCATTTTCTACCAAAGCTTTGAAGCTCTGAAATTTTTCAAATGCTTGATCTTTGTGTTTAATGAACCCGATCCAACACATTCTAGAGTAGTCGTCAATAAATAAGATATAGTATTCTTCCCCATGTAATGACTTTTTCCTCATAGGTCCACAGATGTCAGTATGAATGAGTTCAAGAGGCTTACTTGATGATCCTTCTTTGGCATTAAATCGTACTCTGGTCTGCTTACCAAATTGACAAGATTTTCATATGATACTTTCTGGAAGATTGACGTTGGGAAGATCACGAACCGCTTGAAGTCTGTTTGCTTTGTTGATTTGAGAGAAGCTGAGATGCCCCAGCCTTCTATGCCATATCCAATTTTCTGAAGACTTGCTCAAGTAACATTGATCTATGTTGTTCAGTACATACAGGTTGCTTGGATTTATTTTTCCTTTAATAATGATTTTACCTGTATCAAGATCACGAACCACACATTCTTTTGAACTAAAGACCACTTATGTTCCTTGATCACACATTTGAATTACACTTAACAAGTTATGCCTTAATCCATCCACATACATGACATTTTTAGCCTTTACCTTTTCTTTCAGAAAAACTGACCCTTTTCCTTTAATTATAGCAGGAGTATCATTTCCAAATGTAACTTTCTTTTCCTTTTCTAGAGCATCATATGCAAGAAGTTTGCTTTTGTCACCTGTCATGTGTCTTGAGCACCCACTATCAATGTACCATTGATTTTCTTCACCTTCTGCAAATAACGCTATCCCACAATTTTCAACCGGTATTTCTTTCTTTTTCCACACTTTAGAGCTTGAGGGAACATGTTCTTTTGGCTGGACCTTGCTCCTGCATTCAGATTCTTCATGACCAAAGTTATTGCAATAAGTACATTCAACTTCGTTTTGAAGAGGCGAAAAGTTGTTGTAGGTGTTCTTCTTTGGTTGGATATTCATCCTTTTATTTCTTGCTTCTCTTGTCATGATGGTTTTATATGCAACACATTGAACAGCTTTATGACCAAAATTGTGACATGAGAAACATTTTCCATTGAAGTAGAAATTTCTGTGATCATGAAATCTTCTATTAGAATTTACCTGTTGGTTGTAGCTTCTTTGAACGATCTCCTTGTTAGTGTTCTTTGAATTGAGATGATCATGCTTTACCTGTAAAGATCCTTTGTTCCCTTGCTGAGTGGCTGAATGTAGAGAACCAGCTGTGGTTGTTTTTAGAAAATTTGGTGCTGAAGTCTGGGAAGATTCCCCAGTATATCCAAGACCTGTTTTTATAAGAGGGGACCGTTGTACCTTGATAATTTCATCTAAGGTTTCTGAACCTTTAGCAAATCTAAGATTGAGAGATTTCACTTTCTCATTATCTTTTCTTAGACTTACTACTTCACACTCCAATTCCTCAATGCGTTTTTCTTTTGATTCAAGCTGATTTTCTTGAGTCTCTATGATTCTGTTCTTTTATTCTAGGCTTACTTTGAGATGATTATTTTCTTCAAGCAAATTATTGTCTTCTAGCATATCCACAAAAGTATCCTTTTCTTCTCTAGATTCTAGTTCACATTCTTTCATGATTGCCCATACCTTTGCACCGAGATTTTGCAGATAAGCTTTTGTTCGTACCATCCCAAATATCAGATTGCTTCCATTGAATGGAGGTGGCTTTACAGACATCACTCCTTCTGGACTTCCCATTGCGACGGATCTCCTTCAAGCGATCAAGCTTCTGCACAAGGACCTGCTCTGATACCAATTGTTGGGAAAAATACTGAGAGGGGGGGTGAATCAGTATTTACTACATATTCAAAACTTTTACTTTTTCCTGCTTCTAAAACCCATACGCTACTTTCCTGAATCAGACTCGCGTATATACGCGGATACCCTTTATGAAACTCACGTATACATAGATATCTAATTATGTCATTAGTTTTTCACTTAACTCATTCCATCATTCATTTATCAGATGTTTAATAAACAGTAAACCTGTGCAGTAAGAACAGAGTAAACCATCACACAAAGCATCACACATGAACACCAGGATTTTTAGGTGGAAACCCAAGTCGGGAGAAAACCACCACTGCAGTTGCTCAGCCTTCAATATTTTATTATAGAGAAAACATCTTACAACATATGTGCTGGTGCAGACTCTACCAACACGCAGGCACCCACCTACGCTCATTTACCAGCCTCTCCTGGAAGGGAGCTCCAACCCCCTGACTCGTTTACCAGCCTCTCCTGGAAGGGAGCTACGACCCCCTGCTCTCATTTTCCAGCCTCACCTGGAAGGGAGCTACAACCCCCGGACTGAAGGCTACAACCTTCAGCACCACCTTGGACCACGTTTCATCAATTTTCACACTGGATCCAACAACTTCAATATAACACCACTTGCAAGCCACATTTCATCATACTTTCAGACTGGACCCTTTCCATACTTTTAAGCACAAACATACATCACCAACAGATACTTATCAACACAGATTAGATAGCAGAAACACAGCAGAACAGATCAGATATTTCATACCCCTTGCTTCAGCAAACCCTAGTTTTCATACGCACTTTCCCTTCACTGATGTCGCGTATATACGCGCTTCCATCCACACAAACCAGCGTATACCTCTGTATGTATTTCATTGCGCATACGCGCTTTATCTTCATCGAAGCCGCGTATATACGCACTTCCTCCACGTCGAAGTAGCGTATAGATCTTCAATCATTATAGAGCAGCATACTTCTACAAATCAGATATTCAGTTCAGATTTACCTTTTTACTTCAGACAGATGTTCGCCTAGATGTTCGCCTCATCACAGATCTGGTCATTCCATAAGCAAATACAAGTATATTTCAGATCTAGATCCCCTTCTTCATCACTCCTTCATTGGTGCATCATACATTCAGATCCTTCATTCAATTGTAACCCTTTCCATTCAGATATACTCCAGAGAGAAGTATTCATTCAAGCTCAGACATCTTGCACCCACTCTCATGATTTCCACAATGAATTTCTTCTCCTTATATAGGTTTACCCTTTTTCAATACCATGAGCCCCTTTTTCAATACCATGAGCCAAAACAATATTACTTCCGATGGTATTCCTGGACGGGGTCAATTAGGCGGATCATTACCCAATACAATGGGTCAATACCATGGTGGTTACCCTTGGTTTTTCACTTTTTGAGCTCTTTTTCCCATACGCAACTTGGCACGTTGTTTCCCGCGTGCATACGCGACTTCCCCTAGGCAAATACGCGTATGCCTAGAGACATACTCTTTTCATCATAGATTTAGCACATGCTAAATTCCTTTCTCCATTGCCTTCTGTACACACTGTAGATACATCATATTTAGTTCATCAAGACATATTCTATCAAGCACAACTTCACCAAGTAAGTTTTCATCCTCTTCATCAAGAGAGTTGCCATTCAAGGACAACACTTAGCATCACATCATTTCATATCAGATTTACATCAATTGCTAAGTCCATCAAGTCACAAATAACTTCAACAGGTGGTTTTCCATCAAGGACAACACATGTCAATAGTCGCATGTCTTCATCTTCATTCAGTGGGTTGCCCTCAAGGACAACACTCTGCATCATATTTCCAACAATTGGATACGTATTTAACCCTACGCAGAGACAAGGTAATCTGAACAGAACGCAGCCTTGCTTGCCTTACCCTTCCTTTCTCAGGGTGCGGAAACCTGGTTCCAGCACCCACCCATACTACTTCAGGTGGGACTATGACTTGCGCAAGCAGGTCACTGCCGAAAGGGCCAGTAGTATAGGGGTTTGTTGGCAAACCTTGCACACCGAACCTAGCTCAGGACCCCTCAAGCCGAAAACTATAATAAAAAATCTTACAAATTTGAGAATTATTAGAGTGATAACATACTGGCGACTCCACTGGGGACCAAACCAATCCTCAGTTTTTAAATTGATCTTAAAGGAAATCTTTTCATTTATCTTTTCACTTTGAGATTTTTTTAATAAGTTGTGAGTATATTTTCATAAAAAATTGTAATTCTGGCTTCCAGAAGAGTCTACTATACCATTTCCAATCTAGATCCACAACCTGCTATCATAGTAGATAATCCTAACAGAATTGAAAATAAAAATAAAAGAGTAGAAGATTTAGGTAATAAAGTTTCAGTAGTCAAAGAAAATTCCCTTCCAAAACAACTATCAAGTTTACAAGACATATAATTTGATTTAAAATTTGAACAATATTTATTCAGAACTAAATCAGAAAGTGTCTTATATAGTACTGTAATAGATCCTGATTTTATTTCATTCATTGAAACTAAGAAGGAAACTGTTTCAGTTGATTATGAATAAAATATTTTTGAAGTTTATGATAAGCTTGATGCCATAACTGCTACCTTGATTAAAGAAATAGATGACACTTCTTTACAAGATTCAGGTGAATTGAGTGCTTTATCAGCCTATACCCCTAAGCCTTCTACCACTCATTTAGATACCAGCCTCTTAAAATTTGTAGGTTCATCTTTATTCACTACCACTTCATCCATTATTTCCACCATACTTCATTCCACAAATGCATTCTTTCCTAAGAAACCATTTCAACCTAGAATATTATTTCCATCTTCCACCACCTCAAGGTCATCACCTAGTATTTCTACTACATTTTCCAATACATCATTCTCATTCCCTAGAACCTCTTCACATATCCCAACTTCATCTTCTAGTATCTCAACCACATTTTTTAGTACATCTTCTTATATTCCAATCTCATCTACAGGTTCTTTAACTACATCTGTAGGTACTTCTAGTTCTTCACAAAGTACTTCCAACTTACCTCCTAGCCAAGTTAGAATTCAAGCCATGGCTGCCAGATATGCTCCTTTGGTCCTACCAGCACAGTTAAATGGCATGCCCCAATATTATCAAAGAAAAATCCCTCAATTTGATGCAACCACTCATTATACTGTCCAACAGCATGTTAAGAAGATAATAGACTATTTTGAATTACATGAAATAGACGATGCTGATGTCCAAATGAGACTTTTTGCTCAAACTTTAATTGGTGAGGTTAAAAAATGGTTTAAAGGTTTGAATGTTGTTAGTATTGTTGATTTAGCATTTTTTCAAAGATTATTTCTTAATAGATGGGAAAAGAAGAAAAATCCACTACAAGTCTTATATGAATTTAAAAGAATAAAAAGAGCACCAAATGAAACAATTTAAGATTATTGTACTAGATATAACAGTATTTATAATGCAATTCCTTCTAATCTTAAGCCTCCTCCGAACTCTTTCCTTATAAAATTCCTTGATGGATTTGATACAAATATAACCTATCAAATGAGAGAAAGAAATCCAGAGACCTTAGAGCAGATGCAAAGTAATGTTTTTAGTGTAGAGGAAAACTTGTTAGCAAAGAAAGCTAGATTAAGACATGAAAGGAGAGTGACAATAAAAGAAGAAACATCTACTTCAGATTTGAAAATAGATCAATTAGAAAAAACATTAGAGATAATGATGGATAGATTAGATAATGTAGAAAGGAATCCACTGTGGTATAACCAACAGCAAGGACCTCAGATTAGAAATCCCAATTTCAGGAAAAACACCAACACTGGAAAATCTAGAGAATTTGCACCTGACCAAACAATAAGACCATCTTTCCAAGATAACTATGCTAAAATTTCTCATAAAAATTAATATGATGAAGACACCATTAATCTAATCGATATTAATGATTATAACACTAATTTTATTACACAAGAAGAACAGGAGTTTTATGAATTACAACAACTACAATTAGATTCCGGTGAGTATTTTGATTAAAAGCAAGGTTATGAGTTTGCAATAAATGAAGTTCATAAGAAATATAACCTTAGGAGCAAGAAAAATGTAGAGCCTTCTATTAAGAAATCTTCCCAAACTCAAACAAAGAAAATAGTAGAGGCTCCTACTCTTAAAGTTCTGCAAATTCTCCCTAGGGAAACCAAGTAAAACTCTAGTTCAACTCAGAAAGTTTCAAGTCCCAAAATTTCACCTAGTCCTAAAATTGTTGACGTCACAGATGATGATGTCCAAACATAAATAGATCCTCAAAAATATGATGCTTCTAAGACAACAAATTCTTCTAAAACAGTAATTTCAGACTCAAAAACATCTACTGCTGATCCAAAATCAGCTGATCCTAAAATAGCTACTACTAAAATAGCTCCTGAAAACACAAAATCTGCAAAGACTTCTACTGCTTCTCAAACTGTACATGAAAATAAAATCAAAATCAGTAAGACAGTAGAAATACAAACAGACAATGAGAAACCAACTGTAGAAAAAATGTAGAAAATTATGTTTCCCACCCCGGTTTTCAGTTTTTCACCTTATTACTCCAAAATAGTTAAATGCCCTTTCCCATAACCATACATTCAACAACTGGAAAAATAAATTTTGCTGAAAACACAAATTCTGGAAATTTTTCAGAATGCTGTAAATGCAGAAATAAAATAACAGCAGTAACAAACAGTCATTCAACACATCATAACTCAATATTTTTGGTCAAGGTGACCCTGGAAAAACCCCCTACAACTCTTGGGGAAAACCAGTTCGAAAGCTCCTTCTTATTTCTGGAAAAATGCTTTTTACAGTGAGAGAAATATTTAGCAAAAAATCAGCAAGTAAACTTATACAACTTATCTCGTTTTCCGTGCTTAACCACCGCCTCGGAAAATGTGCAAACAGAAAAATAGGAACAACAATAAATGTTGTACGGATTTCCTCGTTTTTCGTGCCCAAAAATCTGCAATAAATGCAGCAGTACAGCCACCTCGAAATCTGTGCCAAAATAGCAATAAATGCTGCTGTACGGACCTCAAAATTCGTGCCAAAAGACAGCAGAAACTTGCTGTACGGAATCTGCCTCGATTTCCGTGCAACGGTACAGCCACTTGTTGTACGGCCTGCCTCGAAATTCGTGCCAAATAAAACAGCCCCTTTGCTGCCTCGAAATCTGTGCTGAAACTGCTATACGGCATCTTGGAAATCGTGCCAAAAGGCTGTTGTACGGCCCTCTAGAAAATCGTGCCAAAATCTGCCTTGGAATGTGTGCCAAACTCTGCTGTACGGACTTGCTGAACTGCTGCCTTGGAATGTGTGCCAAGCTGCTGTCTCCTTCTCCTCACTGCCTAGAAATCTCCCTTGCTCTCTTTCTCTCCTTCTCCCAATCTGCTCATGAAATAATGAATGACCTTTTCCTCCTTTTCCTCCTTTAACCTAACCCTAAGTGACTTTTGGGGAATCCCTAAATCCAATGGCTGAGATAGATTGAGATCTAGGGCTGAGATTAAATGCTCATTTAAATCTCACTTTTCATTTTTTAATTCACCCCACTTTAATAAAGACCCACTTAGTCATTTATTTCCAAAGTCACTTTTCCTTTCTAATTTTACATTGACTTTATTAAAGTCACTTTAAAATTAGACTTTAGTAACTTTATCACTTAAAGTCACTTTTGAATTAGATTTGACTTTATAACTTTATAAAGTCACTTTAGTAACTTTATCACTTAAAGTCACTTTAAAATTAGATTTGACTTTATAAAAATTATAAAGTCACTTTAGGAGAAAAATTAAATTCTTTTGGACACTTTTCCCTAGGCCAAAGATCAAAGCCTTAGGGAACCACCTGTCCTCCGGTACCAAATTTCAACAAAAAAAGGACAAACATACCCAAACTACAATCACAAAAGAAGAAATAATTCAGCTAGGAAAATCACAAGCACCATTTAATATCCAAGCTGAAATAGCCAAATTGAAGATACCAATTCCTTTGACAGAATTAGTAAAACATGACCTATACAAAACACATATCACTGAGACTTTAAACATGAATGATGGAGAAGATTCAGTAAATTTGAGTGATGATCAACCAGAATTAACCTTTGGTCTTTATGTTAATGGGAAACACCAATATGGAGCAGCTCTACCTTTCTACATTAGCTTAACTGTTCATGATAAGTTTTTACATAATTCAATGTTAGATTCAAGGGAATCACACAATTTGATGCCTAAAGAAATAATGGAAACCTTGAATTTATACATCACTAGGCCATACAAAGATCTCTTCTCATTTGACTCCAACAAAGTGAAATGATTAGGTTTGATAAAATATTTATGTGTTACTTTAGTTCAATACCCTGGGAAAAGCATAGTCATGGATATTGTAGTAGCTGACATCCCTCACAAATATGGAATTCTCTTATCTCACTCATGGGGAGCTAAACTGCAGGGATATAACTTGATATTTCTTATGCAACAATATCATTTTTTGGCCAACCTAAGAAACTTTACAGAGAAACATTAATGAAGTACATGGTTAGTAGTGTAGAAAGACCTAGAAACTATCCTATTTACTCTACACCATATGACATGGACTCATTCATTTTATGTAATTTTGAAACTAGAATTGAGAAAAATATTGAACTAAAGCAGGAAAAGAAAGCACCAGATAGTGAAAACATTTTTCATGAATCATTGTGGCACCTAGATTTTGATGGATCAAATAATAAATTAGGAGCAGAAGTAGGATTTTGGATACACAATATGGAAAAAAATCATGTAGAAGGTCATGCTTTTAGATTAAATTTCAAATTTACAAACAACATGGCTGAATATGAAGCTCTTATTTTAGGACTGCAGATTGTTATTAATATAGGAGCCAAAAGAGTGTCAATCATGGGAGATTATGAATTAATTGTGAAACGGATAACAGGAGAATATTATGTATATAATCCAATATTAAAATGATATAGAGATATTGTTTTAGATATGATTAAAGAACTACTGGAATGTGACTTTGTTGCAATCCCAAGAAAACAAAACATACAGGCCCACAACTTAGCAACTTTTGCTAGTACCTGTAATTTTCCATTTCAACCAAATCATAGATATACTACAGAAGTTAAACACAGGCCTACAATCCTAGATAATCTTAAATATTGGAAAATATTTTCACATGATGAACAGATTTATCATTTCATGAACAATGAAGGAGAATTTCAGGGTTGTAATATAGACACGGATTATACAGTAGATCAAAACGTAGATAGTGAGATTGATATAAATAATGTAGATGTAAATTTCTTAGATTTTGCTAAACACACTAAATTTACTCAAGTAGACAGATAATTTAGAGAAATTAGAGATTGAAGAGTTAGCAGATGATGATTCTGATATTTTAAACCTCAAAAACAACTTTTTACCTAAGGGATTAGCCCTGTTAGAATATATTTTTGACTCTAATGTTGTTGCAAGGAAACCTAAAATGGAGTCATTAAGATCTGATATTGAAGAGTGTAATATAGGAACAGATTTAAAACCTAAGATGATTAAACTTTCAAAAGCCTTACCTCATAAGTAAAAATAAAAATGCATAGCTCTATTTAAGTAATTTCAGGATGTATTTGCATGGAGTTATGAGGACTTAAAATCCTATGACACTAGCATAATACAATATAAAATACACATAAAAGAAGATAAAAAACCTTTCAAACAGAAGCTTAGAAGGATCAATCCTGTTTTGATGCCTTTAATTGAGAAATGTTGGAAATACTGAGAGGGGGGGTGAATCAATATTCCTTTCAATTAGAGAATTAGTTAATCTTTAATTATTATCAGTGTTTTTAAAATGATAGCAGTAAACAAAAGGAACACAAATGCACACAGATTTTAAGGCAGAAACCCACTCCAGGACAAAAACCACCTAATTCTTTTCTAATAATTCTTTAATATTGAACTCCAATTGAAAATAAAGCTCCAACCTCCTAGAATCTAGAAAAGCATTGTTATCCAACTCCCACTGGATGGAAGATCCAATGCTTGAGATTCTTCAGTAGTCAACTGAACGGGTGGCCCAACACCCAATGAGCTACAACTCACCCTCGCACCACCCTACCACCCTGTAGAAGAATAAAATAAGAATAGACTCCCGTACCAGGGAAAATGGTCCACTTTACAATGATATAGAATGATGTAGAAGAAGAAGACACACTATACCATAACCCCAACTATGACACAACCACCTAATGATGATCCTAGACCTCCCGACACTACCTCTTCAACTCTTAGGAGATAGACACTAGAACAATTTTTACAATAATGTATTTACAATGACTTAGTACAATGATACCTTTACAGTGACTGTATGCAGTGCTGCCCACTTGAAGACTTCATGTGATGAACTTCTTGCTACTATTCTGCACCTTGGTTGCTACTCTTGTCATGCTACCCTCTAATGTACCTTGCTTTGCTTTGCTTCCCTAGAAATTTTGGTCCTTTGCAGCCCTTGACAACACATGATCTAGCTTTTTCTTGCCTTCTAGGAGCTCGATATTTAATCTGGTGTATCTCTGTTATTTCAGATCCCTAATATGTGATTTTCGGTCCTATAGTATTCCTCTGAGTCTTCTTTCCAATGCCATAGGTTTGACCCAATTTGGATTCTTCAAGAGATATTTATGCCCAATATCTCACAATGCCCTAATTATGGATTGTTTCAGTAGAGCGAACTTGTATGGCGTGCCACGTGTCACTGTTGCTTTATTCAGATCTAAAATTTATATAGCGAACACTACATTCCATGCACTATCTTCCAGTTTTTACAAAATTCCAATCTGATACTCAGAGAAAGAGTTATGACAATTTTCCCAAGGTCACTTCTTTGAGATGTCACTTCTTTGAGATGAATTTCAGGAGCCTAGAAAAACACTGACTTCCACAGATCATATCTCAGAAAAGATTGCATATCTTGATCTGAAATTTCTACAGGCACTTCCTCAGGATTTTGGCTTCGCCTCATAAAAATTTCATCTTATGAACCTTCGTATAAAAAACTTTAGAGCCAAAATTCCACGGTGACCTATTTCAGATGGCGAAATCCCTTACATAAGGAGGATATTATGATCACAATTTTTATAAATGCTTAGGTTGAGAGGGGCTTCAACAAGTGAACGTGGGAGGGATCTTAGGAGCTTAAAAAATATTAATTATGACTTTTCAATGACCCACGCCACAACCCCATGGGGTTTTAGCCCACTAACTGGGGGTACAAACTTCAAACATGAAATCTCTCAAACCGTGAAGAATTACGTGGCATGCCATATATCAACAGAAACATCTCGACAAGTAGAAACCATTAATTCCATTCTTAACCCATAATATATTAATTTGGTAGGTCAAAATTCCCATGCAATATTGGGGTAGCCCTTGGTGTTGCTTGGGTTGACATCAATGACAAACGCTGATCAAAAATCTCCCCCTTTGGCATTTATGGGAACACAAGTACTCCCCCTGCGATCTTGACACCTCTTCCTACATCATTCTCTCCCCCTTTGAAATAAATGGCAAAGGGTAACTCCCCCTGACACACAACCATCCTGTGGACCTGTACACACTTCCACTCCCCCTTTAGATTGTGAATAAGGAAAATCTAATGAGAACTTGGAAAAATCCCAAGCTTCTGGTGAAGATATTCAAATGCTTCACGAGGTAAAGGTTTAGTGAAGATATCAGAGATTTGTTCTTTTGTACCAAGATACTCAAGTTTGATATTCTTTTCGACGACTTGTTCTCTAACAAAATGATATTTGATCGGAATGTGTTTTGTTTTTGAATGCATGGGAGGATTCTTGGAGATGCTTATGGCACTAGTGTTGTCACGGAATATGGGAATAGGCTCACTGAATTGTACTTTAATATCCAAAGGACTACAATGTATTCATCCAAAGGACTTGAGTACAACATGTTGCCACTGCAATGTATTCTGCTTTTACTGTAGATAACGAGATTGAGGTTTTGTTTTTTCTCAACCATGATACGAGACAACCACCTAGATATAATGTTGCTCCACTAGTACTCTTACGATCATCAACGCTTCTTGCCCAATTTGCATCTGTAAAGTCTTGAATAATGAGATTGTTACCCTTGGGATACCACAAGAAATATTCTTCTGCGCCCTTTAGATATCGAAGAATTCTTTTGACAGCAATAATATGTGATTCTTTTGGTGCTGCTTGGAATATTTCTACTTGTCCAACTACTTACATAACATCTAGCTGGGAAGCTGTTACATATAGAAGACTACCAATCATAGATCTGTACAACCTCTGATCCACATCCTTAGATGAGTCATCTATGCTCAATTTGCAACCTATTACCATCAGAGTAAGGATGGGTTTGCAATCTTCCATTTTGAATTTCTTGAGCCTTTCCTTGATGTACTTGGCTTGACATATAAATATTCCTTTCTCTTGCTAAGATATTTGAAGCCCTAAGAAGTATGTTAGCTCACCAAGTAAAGACATCTCGAACTCGCTTTGCATATTTGTAGAAAATTTCTTACTTATTTGATCATCATTTCTACCAAACATTATATCATCCATATATACCTCAACAATTGTTAAATTGTCTTTATCTATTTGTACATAAATATTGTTATCAATAGTGCCTTTCTTGAACCCTTTTTTACGTAGATATCCATCAAGACAAGCATACCATGCTCGGGGAGCCTGCTTGAGACCATATAGAGCCTTCTTTAACCTGCAAACATAGTCTTCTTTTTATGATAGTATAAAACCTTCAGGTTGTTCGATGTAAACTTCTTCTTCTAATTCTCCATTCAGAAATTCTGACTTAACATCCATTTGGTAGACTTGATTTTTCTTGAACATACATAGGTGAGAAACATTCAGATGGCTTCCATTCTAGCAACTGGTGCAAATTTTTCATCGAAATCAATTCCTTCCACTTGTGCATAGCCTTTGCAAACTAATATTTCTTTGTTTCTGGTAACCTATCCATCTTCATTCAATTTGTTCCTAAACACCCATTTAGTCCTAATGACATTTTTATCTTTTGGTTGTGGAACTAATTCCCAGGTGTTATTCTTCTCAATTTGATCCAATTCTTCATTCATAGCTGCTACCCAATGTTCATTCTGGTTGGCTTCCTCAAAACTACTAAGCTCAAAGGTTGCTAGGAAAGCAATGTGAGCTTGTTGTGACAAATGAAGTTTTCAACCTTCATTTATGTCACCAATGATTTGATTTGATGGATGGTTCTTTTGAATCCATTATTTTGTTCTCTTTGGAGGAGCTTCTTGTTGTTGTTTTGGTATATCTTGATGATCATTATTTACTTCTTCATGGTTGATAGTTGCTTCTTGTTCTAGAATTTTATCTGTATATTTTTCAGCCTCTGTCTCAAGTTTCAAAGATTCTAGTTCCTCATCATTATTTGTTAGAACACCATCTTCGTCAAACGTAACATTTATTCTCTCCACTATTTGTTTTCTTCTTAGATTATAACATTTATAGGCCTTTCTTTTGCGTGAGTAACCAACAAAGATACCTTCATCAACACGTGATTCAAACTTAACCAAATTTTGATCTTCTCTTTTGACATAACATTTGCTTCCAAAGATTGTGAAATATTTTACATTAGCTGGTTTTCCTTTCCATAATTCATATTGGGTCTTGTTGCAATTATTTCTGAGAAGACTTCGGTTGATAATGAAGACTTTCGTATCAATTTCTTGAACCCAGAATTTTTCATCCAATTTTGAGTCCTTCAACATTTTTCCACCCATTTCCTGTACGGTTTTGTTCTTTCCTTCAGCAACTCTATTTTTTTGAGGTGTTCGTGCTGTTGAAAATTGTCTTTTTATTCCATTTTTGTCACAGTATTGCTGAAATAATTTGGAAGTGAATTCTCCACCATTATCTGATCTTAGACACTTTATTTTCAGATCAGTTTCATTTTCTACCAACTCCTTGTAGATCTTAAAGCACTCAAATGCTTCATATTTTTTCTTTAGGAAACTGACGAATGTCATCCTGGTATAGTCATGTATCATTAACATGAAATATAATTCTCCATCTAAGCCTTTTGTTCTCACAGGAAAACATAGATTAGTATGTATCAATTCCAATGGATGTGATGCAAAGTGTTCTTTTTTTTAAATTGGACTTTTGCCTTCTTGCCGTGCCGACAAGCCTCACATAGTGTGTTGGAAGGTTTTGAGATTTTCGGCATTTCTCGTACTGCTTCCTTTTTTCTTATCCTGACAATATTGTCAAAGTTTATGTGACCCATTCGTTTGTGCCATAACCAGCTTTCATCTTCTTTAGCTAGTAGACATGCTTTATTTGCTTCATCTAGAACATATATGTCATTTGGAGCTCAACTTGCTATAGCCACAATTTCACCATACCTGCCTTTCCTAATTTCACATTTTGTGGAGTTGAATAGTATTATGTGTCCTTGATCACACAATTGTCCAACATTGAGAAGATTGTGATTCATGTTTTCAACCAATAGAACATTCTTGGCTATAACATCTTTGCTTCCAAGAGTGATGGTACCTGATCCTATAACATTTGAAGATCCATCATTTCCAAAGGATAAGGTTCCATCCTTCTTCTCTTTTAGAGATACAAATTTCCTTCTATCTCCAGTCATATGCATTGAGCAACCATTGTCAACATACCACACATCTGTTTTGTTTAGAGCCTTGAGAGTGAGAGCAAAATTATCCGTCTTCTTCTCCTTCCATGTTCGTTCATTCTGTGGCTTCGAAGATTATTCTAGAGGATTTTCAAGTTTGCAGTCTCTGGCTATGTGTCCAAAGTTCTGACATTTGTAACATTCCATATTATTTCTTAAATGTTCAAATCTATTAATGTTTTGTTGAGCCCTGGGAGGTTCAAATTTGAAGGATCCCCTAGAATTGTGTTGGTTCCTAGGGTACGTGCGACATTCTATAGCTTTATGACCAAATTTTCCACATGAATAACAATAGCCATAAAAAATATGTTGGTACCTGGATGGAAATCTTCGTCGAGGAATTGTCTTCCAAGGATGTTCTTGTGAATCTTGTCCAATGAAGTCTACATGCATGTCAGATCTCATAGGTTCATTTTATTTTTTTGTAGAAGGTCCTTCTTCTTCTTCTTTGTAATTGAGGCCATTTGTGTCATTGTAATATCGTTGATTTTTTATGATTTCTTCCAATGCCCTTGAGCTGTTGGCATAGTTTTGGACAATTTTTCCCTTCTTCACTTCCTTACGCAGCGAGACTACTTCGGCTTCTAATGCTTCCCTTTCTTGGTTGATTTCTTCCAACTTCTTTTGAAGTGACTCTTCAATACATTTTTGTTATTCAACTTCAATTTTGATACCTTGAACTTGTTCTTCAAGAGTATTGGAACGGATTTTCTCAGCCTTGAGCTCTTTTATAAGCTTGATTTCCTCCTTAGAAAATTATTCTATGGTCAACCCTTCTTCTTCATTGTTTGATACCTATTATTTATTGTGCTTGGCCATAAACAATACTCTCTCATTGGCTTCTTCTTATCTATTACTATCTTCATCGGATGATGAGCTATGTTCTTTAGAGAGAAAGTTCCTTTTGGATCCTTTCCTTTTTTCTTGCTTGTTGAATTTCTTAAAGCCTTTCTTTCCTTTTGAGTCGCCATCACTTATGTTCGGACATTTTGTTACAAAATTCCCAACCTCACCACAGCCGAAACATATCAATGGAAGTTTACCTTTGAATTTTCCCTTACCAATTTTTAGTTTTCTCGTAAAGTAAGCATATTCTTCATCTGAAATACCTTCTCCATCATCTCCCTTTTCTTCAGACTTACAGGTGCATGTCTTTTCAATTGAAGGTTGTTTGTCCTTATTGGTTCTCTTAGATGCAATGAACGCAGTTTCTAGATGTGGCGTACCCTCTTCTTCATCAAGTCTCATTTCATATGCTATGAGAACTCCATGTAATTCCTTTTTGTTGAGTTTGTCCAGATTTTCACAGTATTCTAAGAGTGATAACTTTGGGTTGAATCTCCCTGGTAACATTCTAAGAATCGTTCGTATAATAGTATTCTCATCAACTGGCTCTCCCAATCCTTCCATAGTATTGGTAGTTTAATCAACGTATTGGAAGTATGCAGCAATGTTGCAATCTTCTTTCATTCTGTGTTGCTTAAATTTTGCTCTATATATTTGAAGTTTTGCTTCTTTGACATTTGAGTCACTTGCATATATATTCTCAAGCTTGTCCCATACATTTTTGGTGGTTTTACAATCCAACACCTTATGATAAGCAGATTCAATAATTCCACTGATAATAATATTCTTTTCTTTTGCATCATTTACCAAATTCTTCTTACCTTGTTCATCTGCGGTTGATGTAAATCCATTTTGAATAGTGTCCCATACTTCGTAACCTTGCGCCAAGAGATAGAACTCCAATCTTCCTTTCCAAAGTGCATAATTATTTTCATTGAACAAAGGTACACCATTCTTAGTATTCTCCATGACCTCCTTCTAGTTGTTAAAAATTCTATTGAAGGAACCAAGCTCTGATACCAATTTTTGGAAATACTGAGCGGGGGGGTGAATCAGTATTCCTTTTAATTAGAGCGTTAGTTAATCTTCAATTATTATCAATGTTTGTACAATGATAGCAGTAAACAAAAGGAACACAAATGCACACAGTTTTTAAGGTGGAAACCCACTCCAGGACAAAAACCACCTAATGCTTTTCTAATAATTCTTTAATATTCAACTCCAATTGAAAATAAATCTCCAACTTCCTAGAATCTAGAAAAGAATTCTTCTCCAGCTCCCACTGGATGGATGCTCCAATTCCCGATATTCTTCAGTAGTCAACTGAACGAATGCCCCAAACCCAATGAGCTACAACTCACCCTAGCACCACCCTAGCACCCTATAGAAGAATAAAATAAGAATGGAGTCTCGTACCAGGGAAAATGGTCCACTTTACAATGATATAGAATGATGTAGAAGAAGAAGACACACTAGACCATAACCTCAACTATGACACAACCACCTAATGATGATCCTAGACCTCCCAACACTGCCTCTTCAACTCTTGGCATATAGACACTAGAACAATTTTTACAATAATGTATTTACAATGACTTACTACAATGATACCTTTACAGTGACTGTATGCAGTGCTACCCACTTGAAGACTTCATGTGATGAAATTATTTCTATTTTTATACACCTTGGTTGCTGCTCTTGTCAACCCTCTTCTGCACCTTGCTTTTCTTTGCTTCCCTAGAAAATATGGTCCTTTGCAACCCTTGACAACACATGATCTAGCTTTTTCTTGCCTTCTAGGAGCTCAATATTGAATCTGGTGTATCTCTGTTATTTCAAATCCCCAATATGTGATTTTATGTCCAGTCGTAGTCCTCTGAGTCTTGTTTCCAATGCCATAGGTCTGACCCAATTTGGATTCTTCAAGAGATATTTATGCCCAATCTCTCACAATGCCCTAATTATGGACTGTTTCAATAGAGAAAACTTGTACGGAATTCCACGTGTCATTGTTTATTTATTCGGCTCTGAAATTTATAGAGAGAAAACCAGAGTCCATGCACTATCTACCACTTCTTATAGAATTCCAATCCGATAATCAGAGAGAGAGATATGACGATTTTCTGAAGGTCACTTCTTTGAGATGAATTTGAGGAGCCTGCAAAAGCATTGACTTCCACAGATCATATATCTAAAAATATTGCACACCTTTATCGTAAATTTCTACAGGGGCTTCCTCAGGATTTCGGCTTCGCCTCATAAAATTTTCAGCTTCTAAACCTTTGTATAAAAAAATTTAGAGAGAAAATTCCATGATGACCTATTTCATATGGCGAAAATCCCTTACATAAGGAGGATATGAGGATCACACTTTATATAAATGCTTAGGTTGAGAGGGGCTTCAACAAGTGAACGTGGGAGGGATTTTAGGAGCTTAAAAAATATTAATTATTACTTTTCAATGACCCATGCCACAACCCCATGGGGTTTTAGCCCACTAACTTGGGGTAAAAACTTCAAACATGAATATCTCTCAAACCGTGAAGAATTACATGGCATGCCATATATCAACGGAAACATCTCGACAAGTAGAAACTATCAAAAGCATTATTTGCCTAGAATATGTTAATTTGGTAGGTAAAAAATTGCCATGCAATATTGGGGTAGCCCTTGGTGCTGCTTTGGTTGATATCAATGATAACCACTGATCAACATAAGCATGTTTGGGAATCATCATAACAAACTCAAATGGCATAACCCCTTAGTTTTTTTATTAAAATTTGACACCTTGCACCACTCTAACACTTATGCTGAAAAAACAAATTTCATAGAAAAGACAGTTAGGCTGCTGATAGATTCGCTACGAAACTATTAGGCAGTTTCGTAGCGAAATATGTAGATTTCTGTTGTAAATCGCTACGAAATTATGAAAAACTAACAAGTGTGCACTTTTGTAATATTGAAGGCATGGGTGTGAAAACAACCAGACATGGAGTGTATTTTAATGACATGACATGACTTATGGTGGTTTTTTTGACATAGGATAAACATGATTTGATAAATTCCTCATCAAAGACTTGACCCAACATGACATAACATGAAAACTATGGTGACCTTATCAAAACAATTTTTTAAAATTTTGAGTGTGATAGTAGTGGCTCTAGTGGGGATGGTGTGCCCCTGTGGTACATCAAAGAACTCGTAGTTCCAGTGCCATCCTTGTTGAAAACAAAACTTCTAAAATTTACAAAAGTCTTCTTCAAACACTTATAGCCTTCTCCTCAGGCTCAAGCTTGATGATAATTGCTGAAAAACCAAATATGTACATGATGAAAATATGCTCAGTCTACTTGATCTTATTCACACACACTCCTACCTACCCTAACAACTGCAATATTCATGTTTGATTCAAGCAACATGAAACCTCCAATAAATCCAGTCAATGAGTTGATCTTATACTTGAACCCCTTGACTACACTTGAACCAAAAGCAAACTGTATTCCGAAATGATAAAGGTAAGAGAAGATCAGTCTTATTTTAACAATGAAACTATAATTGGAAATTTGGACTGTAGAACTCTTCCATGTAGTCATCTATAGGATCATAGAAGACATAGTTTTTTTTATAGTTCTCAAGACATTCTACAGTTCTAGACAACTCATATATGCTTTCTTTAGCAACATAAGAGTTCAATTGTGTGCTATCAAACTGATTTTCAAGAACAAGGCATTCCTCCTCAATCTCAAAAGAAAAAGGTAGCAGTACCTTCTCTTTGTATTTTGGCATGAAAAACTTTTGAAAATACTGATCTTGACCATGAAGACTATAGGATTGAATTTTATCTTCTAAAACTTCCATGTCTTTCTCAATGTTCTTAAGATTGAATCTTATCTTCTAACTTGCACTCAAATGAATTTAAATATTATGCAGGAATTCTACTAGAAAGCAGAATACCGCATATAAGAAACTCACTACCCAATCAAGATAAAAAAAAATGTTCAATTCTTATATAATATAAAACCATGAAAAAAAAAACATTCAGCTCAAATTTACATGAAGGCATAAAGAGCCATGCAAATCAACTCCATTAACTATATCAAAATTCAGTGGCCAAATATTACATTGGGCGGCCTCTAGCTCTTGGCCCTTCAAACCTCTCCTTACTCACTCAACTCTTCACTATCTCAATTCTTCAACTATATATTTTCCTCACAAAAACACTCACATTTATACACAAATAATGAATTTAATTCATCCCAAAAATATCTCCACCTAATCCTGAACTAAATCTAATTTAAATTCATTTTAGGTGTGGACTCAACAAAGTCCCGTACATAGAATTCCTACTCCCTAAATTTTCTACCTAATTCTATTTTCTCTCATATCCTTTTAATTAATAAAAGAATATATACAAAATCCTCACTTTTATAATTTATCTCCTATTTTATTTAAAAATAACAAATTAATTAATAAAACAATTAAAATGTCACACCCCCATTTATTACATAATTAAAAATGAAAATTGGCCTTGATGCTCCTGCATCAGACTCCTAGGGTTGAAATTAATCATGATCGCCTGATCATGTATTCAGATTTGTGTCTACCTGGATCCCATATCTTATGCTGCAACTTTCCACTTGTCGCTACTTCTGTCCATTGTTCTTCTCCAAGTCTCCATACTTTATGCTACATTGCCCCACTGGCTGTGCTTTCACAATCTTTTCTTGTCTTTCTCTTGTTGCTTCTTCTTTGTTTTACTGCTGCTGGCCTCTTCCGGGATATTTTCATCATCATCCACCTCATCAGTTCAATTTCTCTGTCTGATATATTTTCTCCCACATCTGCAATAAAACCTATACTCACAAAACAATTGTTAGCATAAAAAACATAAGGCTTCAGTGCCCCTTCCGCTGCTGGCAACATTTCAGTATGTTGCTCTAAAATTCCCTCATCCATCAGCACATCAGTATGTTGATTCAATTCCTCTGTGAGACTATCAATTAGTCCCTCCTCCACAACATCTGTTTGAAAAATGTTTCCCTGTTCTGTGTCTTTCAGTAACTTTCCCTGAACATAGATCCTCTACCTTTCCAACTCTCTTCTCTGAAGATCTAACTTTCTGTATAACCTAACAATCTCAACTGGAGTAGAACTCGGAAATTTTACACAACTTTCCATACCTTCATTTGTTGTTGACCAATCATTAGATGGTCCTTCTTTCCCCACTTCAATATTCTGCTAAATATTTCCATAAGACCTCTCTGTCTTCATTTCTTCCTGTTGTAACCAATCAACACTTTCCTTCTCTGAAAGGAATTCTCTACCAGACTTTACCTCAAAAATTTCATTATCCTTTGTGACAGTTCCATCAGACTGTTCACCGTCTTTCGCACATCTTGCAAACATACATAAACTGTGAGAAAAATTGCAATGCTTCATAGCCTCACCTGCTTCTCTTACGAACACATCTTCAGATGCTTCTGAACTATCCCAATAGTTCATGAGATCTTCCTCACTGATCTCTTCACCCAGAATTTCGCCATGTTCCGGGCTACAAATGGAAACATCCATTTTTAACTCAGCCTCTCTGAGTTCTTCACAACTCAACATGTGCTCGAGCTTCCTCAGCTCCTCCATCAACTGTATGTTTACCTGTTTTTCCCTCTTTGCATGTAGCTTCTGCCACTTCGCCTTCTTTCTCATGTTCCAACCATGTGTCTGGTTTCTCACATTTTCTTGCAACAACTTCATTAAAAATTCAAGGTGAATTGTTATCTCAGCCTTCTCTTGCTCATACTCTTCATCTGTCAACTGTTCACATGTGCCACTTACTTTGGTATTTTCCTTCATCTTCCCTTTGCTGTGGTTTTCACCACATCTTTGGAAATGACTATCAAGAGCCATCTCTCCCTTATTTGTGAACTGCATCTGTTCACATGTGGACTTCATTTAATCTACTTCTCAGCGATCCTTCACACTTTTCATTTATCAAAATTTAGCTTCTCCTCATGCGCTTGGCTTCTCTTTGTCCTGGGACCAATCCCTGGCAACCTTTTTGCTACAATTTTCTGCAAACAATACTGCAGCAACGCATGTGTTACAATGACCAATTCTTTGCCCCAAATAAGACTCTAAATCTGGTCAATTTCGCAAAAAATTTGCAGAAGCTCTTCTTTTAAAAATCATTCACTATGGTTATAAAACCAATCCAACCTTCATATCCAGGTTATCTTCACAAACAAAGTTGTTTTTCAAAGGTCTTACAAAAATACTTGTTGAACACCCATTGGTTTTCTTATTTCTAAAAACTCAAACTTCAAATATCGTTTAGAACCCAACTCACATATTTCATACCAAATGTCATTATGAATGATTGACATTAAATATATACCTTGGTTCTATTATATATGCGCCCTTGCCTTTACACTTACCAAGTTTGATATTGGCTAATCAACACTAGCTTATATGGGATTATGCGTTCCCACATCTACCAACCTTCACGGTTTATTCAACATGCCAATTGCCTTCTATTCAAAAGTCGAATTTTTTAATAAAAAAACCATATAAATTGAAACTCATACCTGGCCCACGCAGCTTACCACTTCTGCTGGCATTGTCCTCATTGGTTCAAAAGCTCTTCAACCTGCGCTCCTTTAAACCTAATTCAATTCCTCCACTGAAGGATCGATCGACCTTGATAACAAGGTTCGATCACAAATTTAGAATTCTTGCTCTGCATTTAAAATTAACGTTGTGTTTCAACAACCTTTTCCACGCTTAACTTATTTGTGTGTTTTTTGAATGTCTCCTTAGCACGACTCTCAAATTTGAAGGCTCGCTTTTAGCTTACCAAACTCTGACGTAGTTATTCCACTTTTCAACGTTGTTCAAGCTTTTACGGGATTCAACGCATTCCACCTGCGTTAAACATAATAGAAAATCATAGGAATACGACCAGCTTTTAAGGTAATAAACCTTCCTCACCTCCGTGACACAGCAAATAAGTTCCAGTTCCAATCAATTTCGACCAGAGATCTACCTTGATTCTTCCAGAGTTTATGCAGAATGTAGTTAAGTTTAAAATCAATAGGAACGCTCACCCAGTCAAAATTAGATTCTTCAACTTAGTAACATACCTCTCCACTCACTTTCTTGATTTGAACGTCGTCGACCCTTCAGCATATCATTTGAATGTTTAATGCAAACACAACCATGCATCCATTAACTCACAACGCATTCTCTGGCACATACTGCGTGTCTCATCGAGCGATCCACCAGTGATAAATCCGGTGCATTTACTTGAAATCTGGCACCACCGGTTGTACTAGAATGAGATCGATGCATTCAAGTCAATCATTGTGTTAGTCATCATTATTTTTCACTTGTTAGTGATGACTAGTTCTCACAACCAAGTTTTCTAGAAGTTGATCCAAAATTTGTCAAATTTTCCAGCTGGGAAAACACCCATAAAACTTTTTCACCCTCCTACTTTTCATTCCGCCTATGACGAGATGAAACCTCATTATCAAATCCTACTTAGCTTCAGCCATACTAGTCTTCCCATCAGCCCTAAAGAGGCGATCCAAATCTGATCAAAACCCTCCCCTAGGTTAGGAAGAGGTGCTTTAAGACATTTCACCCTTGGAAAACTATCCAAGAGCCAAAAACCTCCATCTGCTATAGAACAGTCATAACAGACCTCTCACTCTGCTAATAAAGTTGATCCCAGCCCTAAGTCGCACCACTAATACACCCTTAAGTCTCAGCAATACATAGACCATAATCTCAAGCTGATTTTAGGTGTTTTACAATGTTTAATAGATATTTCAAGGACAAGAAACATATCAGCATCTCAGAGGACAATTCTTGGCGCCACATGAGAAGACAGTTGCTTCTCAATGTAACCCTAAGCCTGAGATGTTCTCTACAGGGCCAATAGTTATTCATCAAACTCTCGCGACCCCGTTTACAGCCTGAAAGGATAGCAGAAGAAAAATCAATATTGTCAAGAGGCTGTTGATATGATATGGCTAAGAACCTCCTTCATCTATAAGTAGAGGGTTAAAGTTCCTCCTTCATCTAAAAGTAGAGGGCGATGGCCAAAATTTGGTTTTAAGAGTTGCATCTAACTGTAAGACAGATTTGTTTTAATGAACAGAGAGACAGTGACACAGTTTTTCTGAAGCAAAGTAATGATTGCAGGCATAGGTAAAAGCATTAATTTTTTCAAGTTTGTTTTCTTACCATCATATATAAGAGGAGCCCTTGCCAAGCATGCTTATCAAACAATCTTCAGACACTTTTCCAAGTGAAAGGCCTCCTTCATTCATGACCAGATGGCCAGGGCATTAGTAGATTTCAAGGTCTGATTGATCAGAGAAACAAGGTAAGAGACCAAAAGGAAAGCAGGGGTACCACTGTAATCTAATGGGTCAAGCTCATATCTTAGCAAGGTTCATGTCAAAGGACAGTCTGCAGCTCCAAAAAAACAAAATTTGAAGAATGGTTGATGAGGTGAGTCATTGCATAGGCGAAAGAACTGATGATGATTATGTTTTAAAGGTACTGATCCCCCTACTCCTAAGAAGATGTCCTCCAGATCACTAATCACAAGTTCACAAGGAAAATTTGAGTTTTTCTCTTCCCAAGAAAATTCTTGAAACTAGACCCAGTGGTTCATAGCATACATGAAAGACTTTGGCATGTTTTTAGTTGTTGGAGAAGATTTTTAAAAAAGTATAGGCATGTTCATCATAAAAGGTCAAAGGCGCTTTCTCGATGCATTCTGAGTAAAGAGGGGAGTGTTAAAGAAAATTCCCTTTTTGAAATAGACAGAGATGAATAGACCATCAACAAATGCAACTGCATTTTTTACCCACAATCAGAAAATGAGCTTAAAGGACACCTAACAGTTGAAACAGTTTCACAGTGGGCATCATTCAACTCCAAAGCATTAAGAGCAAAGTGTTAGTTTATGTTGAAAAAAGGAAAAAGAAGCTCTGTCAAAGTGTCAAAGAATACCCCCTGCAGCATGAAAAATCCTCTACAGGTGTCCTCTTTCATAGCAAAGCAACAGAAGTCTTAAAAGGTTATTGGGATGACAATTTACCTTCTTCCTCAGCAAAGGGCATTGCAAACAGGTATACAAGCTCATGAAAGGCAAGAAAGACTGTGGTGTATTTTTCAGGTTCTAGAAATCATTAAAAGCAAAATATGCATGCCACTGTCACTAGGAAGGTAGGTTCCTTATGAAAACAGGTCAAAAGCACTCTATTGTTACATTTTGAATAAAGGAAAGGCTTTTAGAAGAAAATTCCCTTCTTATTAGACAGAAAACAGTGAAAGCTCGGGCAAATATATCTAGGTCTCACCCACAGCCAGAAAAGGCATCAGTTGGAGAAATGCACCTACAGTCACAAAATGTATTTGATATAGTTTTTCTCTAGCAAACAGATATGGGTATATAGAGCAGAAAATGCCAAATCAAGTCTTGAAGAGGTAGATCACCTCTTTGCAAATGGTAAAGGGTGGTCCAAAAATCATTAGTATTATTTAAGTGGAGCTTCTATGATTACAATGTCACCAGAGGGACAACAGTGGCAGAAGTCACTTTTCAAATATGTCAAATACAATGGATATAGTGGCCCTTGGAAAAATTCACAACCCTTACCACTGTTCAAATAAAAACACAGAACTTTTGACCAACAGTTTCAAAGTGTGGGCCCTTCACCACACGTTCAAAACTCGTTCTGTTTTCATTTCGGATGGACAAAGGCCATGGTTTAAAAACAAAAAGTTTTCTAAACTCTCTCAAAGACTAAACTAGGGGTTTTCATTTTGTTTGCATTTCAAAAGGTTAAGGACCGTTGCAAATTCATTATGCAAACACCAAAGCTTGAGCAAACCATCCCTTTGAAGATCACGAGGCCAGAGAGGGAGATTTCAAACCAGGTTTCGAAGTTTTAAATTTGTTTTAACCGCGCAGCGTGCCTGTAGATACACGCGGCGCGCTCAGGCATAGGAATTACATAGGATATAACGGTTGCGCGGCGAGCCTGTAGGTGCGCGTGGCACGCCTGTGCACTCGGGTCCTGTCGGCCCGACAGGTGACCCGACACCAAATATTGCATGGCGCTCTCCATTGCAAACGTTCCGCGCACGTTTAAACAATCCAAACACACCTCCAAATCACATGTGAAGCTTCTCAAGCTCTTCAAAATGCCTTTCATCGAGTTGTAGAGGTATTTTTATGTGCCCCCCTTGGTTTTCAAAATTGCTAAGTGCTGTAAGGGGTTAAAAAAAAACCATAGTTCAAGTTTGGTGTGAAAACGAAATTGTTGTGTTTTCCATTGGTAGAAGCAACACATTAAAACTTGAGAGTTCTGATGATTGGTTTCCATAGACCAGAGTCAGTAAAGGCCACCATTGCATTGAGAGGGGTCTTTTGTCAAGCTGTGTGCAAAGAGCAGTAAAGTAAAAAAGAGCAGTATTTTGGTTGAAGAAGAGCCTTGTTAGATTAAAACTCTTACATCTTTTGTTAAGCACCTCAGAAAAATTTCAAGTTCTGTCACCATCTCTATGACACAATAGCCTTTAACTATGTAGAGACTTGTTTATTAATTGTGTTTATATTTTTAAATAAATTTGGTGAGATGTATACAAGGAGGGTATTTCTTTGTTCAAAGAGAATTTTATTGGCATTAGACTGCTACCAGACCTTTGTAGCTACATCTAGACACAAAAGGCTCTGTCACATTGTCCCTTAAACATAGTGACTTTTGACTGGATAAATGCACTGTGGTTGACTGTGTCTATATTGTGAATTTATTAGTTGAGTGGCCTGAACAGAGAGCAGTGTTTTTGAATCAAAGTATTTGTTTTCCTTCCTCTACAAAGATAAGGGTGTCCTACTGCCTCAAACACCAAAGCTGGTGTCCTTCCACAGGAAAGGTCACTTTTGGCTGTCTATCTTTATTTGACTGTGTTTTTATTCTTAAAATTCCACTTGTTGAATTGCATATTAAGGGGAAGGGCAGCTTTCTGAAGGAACATGGGTCTTATATTGAAAGAGGGATTTTCACAATACATTCGGAATCATTGTTGCTTTATCAAACAGTGAGTTGACAGGCTGGGACAGAGTTTGGTTTGAAGAACACATTTCAAAGACTGTAAGGCAGTTTGGTGTTTCAAGAGCGCATCTAGCCCAAGATGCCGCCCAGGCAAGATAGCAAAGTGGTTTGCACAAGAGATATGAGCCAATTTCTACTGAGGAAGTCAATGCACACCCATCTATCCTTTTCAATTTTCATGAGGTGGGGTGCTTGGATTTCTACCAGAGGGTACAAGAAGTCAAAAGTTTCTTTCCCTTAACACATTTGTGCGCCTTGAGGTTCACAGGCAAACATTTTCAAGTGGCAGGCCTTGATTTCAAGTTCTCCCCGAGGTCTGTATCCAAGGCCACTAAAATCCCATACATTGGCGAGAAATGGTTCAAGCAAGCCTATTTAGACTTGGATGACTAAAAACCCTTCATCAAGCCCGACCACAGAGAAGCATGCACTGTTATTTTTCCTTTCTTTCATCTTCTTGCCAGCTATGCTTCTCTTATGAAGATCATAATGAAGTATTTCACTTGTGAAGGGAGATTCTCCCAAGTTTATGCATACCACATCTGACTGTTGATGCACTTCACAAGAACCAAGCAGCTCAATATTCCTTACTTCTTGTACAAAAGCATTGAGAAAATGGCCTCCTCAGTCCAGAAGAAGCCTCCATCACAACAAGTAGCTTCTCTATTCCATCATTCTCTTATTAAAAACATCATCCTTCACCACCTGGAGAAGAAAGAGGTTTCTTGGGATGTTTTCATTAGTCACCCTGATTTCTCCACTGTCCCTCCAGTCCATACATCCCCCACGTCACCTACTCATCGCCCCTCGCCTTCCTCTAGCAGACCTACTCCTAGAAGGCTCAGATTCACCACAGAACAGTCAAGAGAGCATGGAGAAGGAGAGGGAAGTGGCCAGCAAGAGGAGGAAGGAGACGAACATGAAGAAAAAGATGAGGAACAGCAGGAAGAAAGTGATGGAGGGCAGCAGCCTGACAGTGATGAAAGTGAACAGCAGCAAGAGCAAGAAGAGAAGAGTGTTGAGCAGCAGCAATTTAGTGAGGAAGGACAGAAGTTTGGGCAACAGTTTGAGCAGCAGCTTGAACCACAAAATTAACAGGAAATTGAAGCACAGCAGCAGCATGATGTTGAGGAGTAGGAGCAGCTTAAAGAATATACACAGCAGTCCCCTCATGATGCATCACAGCCTCCTCAAGATACACAGCAGCCTCAAGAGGAAAGGCAAATTCAAGAAGGTGAAAAGCAAGATGACAAAGGAAAATCAATCATGCCTTACTCTCCCGAAAAGGCTAAGCCCAAGACAGCAAGGAAGAAAGTGCCCAAGGTTGTCACTTCAAATGTGACAAGAAATCTCCAAAGCAAAAGAAAGCTACCAAAGAAGCCTCTCACTGACTTGCCTAGAAGAAAGAGCGCAAGGATAGCCTTCCAAGGCAAAGGAAAAGGCAAGGTAGGAGAAAGTCAAGAGCATGGAGGTGCATTGTCTATCATCCCAATCCAAAGTGATGACAGTGATAACGAGGCCCGGATTCTAGAAAACCTTCTAATCCATAGAGAGGGCCAAATTGATGCATTGGAAAATGACCTTCATCAGGCAAAGAACTTCAATCACTTCTTGGAGATCCAAAATAAGCAAATGAGTGTCCATATGGCTGTTTATGAGACACGAGCAATCAAGTACAAGAAAGAGGCCGCCAAAGCCCAAGCAAGGATAGAGGAGCTCATAGGTGATTTTGATGAAGATGAAGAAGAGGACCAGCCTAGGCAAAAAAGGCCTAGAACCATATGGCTTAAAAGAGCCCTTGAAAAGCAAAAGGAAGTGGAACAAGCCCTTCTTCAATCCACTCCCCTCACTGGACTACTTGAGCAGGAGATTGCAAGCAATAAGGAGGCATGGCTAGAAAGAGCCAATAAACATTTGGAGAGGAAGCTTGAGAAGGCAAACAGGGACTTAGAGCTGCAAAGGAGGATGACAAAGCATTATCAAAAGCTAAATCAGTTTGCCTGGCGCAAGTTAAAGGCTGCTCAAGACAAACTAAAGGAGGCAAAAGGGAAGCGCCCGGCACGGAAAGAGAAGAAGGACACATCAGGACTTGAAATTTTGGCTTCAGTATCAGAGCATGTTGCTAAGGACCCTTGAGGGTCATGCACATCGATTTTGGGCACATTTTGACATTTTTTGGTTTTTTGGCATTTTTGAGTTTTTGGTCAAAACTCATAAAATTCGCCCTTTCATTTTGGGGATTCGTCAAGGGAGGAGAATGGTATCATTGGATGCCATAATTTCATGAGCTCACCCTCAGCAATTTTCAAGACATTTGGAGATCATTTGTTTCCCCGAAATGGCGAAAAATGCTCGCTTTTTGCACACTCTGCCCGATCTATCAGCAGACTGTAATTTTCTGGCTTTTTACACACAGGCTCCGTTTTGGAAAACTTCCAGGCATCATATTGAGAAATTTTGAGTTGTTCCGGAAATTAGACACTTAGAGCTTTCCAATGAGCTATCATGAGCCTAATTTTGACATCGGGAAGGCTGCCAAATGTTTTCGGGAAGTCAGGAGACCTTTTGCTGATATAAATTTTGAATATTTTTGTAATTTTTGAACCTCTAAAATCTGCTTTTTCCAAATGTGCGTTTAGCTATTTTTGCACATGAAAAATGTTGCAAAGTCAATATATTTCCAATTTTTAGCATTTTTTAGATATTTTATGAGATATTTTTGTGCCTTGGGTTTTGTAAAGCCTCAAGGACAAGATTAGATATTTTGATTAGGCCAATAGGATGGCAAGTTGAACCATGAGGTTTTCCTCACTTGAGCCTATATATTCCAAAGGCTTTCATTGTAAACAAGGCTGAACTTGAGAAGAGAAGCAATATATGGTCATATAAGCTTTGGAAGAAATACTTGTCTTATGCTTTTGGATTGCCTCTTGGATGCTCTTGGATGAATGAAGAAGGATTGTTGTTGGATTCCATGACTTGGTAGAATGGTATAGTGTCTCTTGCTTTTTTGTTGTCTTCTAGTTTTCATTCATGAATACATATTTCTTGCTTGCTATAGATCAGTAGAGAAAAAATTTGAGATATTCCCATGGAGGCACCTCAAATTTCTTGTTTCTTCATAGCTTCTTTGTTTTCTTCTTCCTAAGTAACATTAAAGAATTCTTGACTGCTCTTTAATACTTAGGATATTGTTACTTGTTTCATTCATGGTTTTATACATGCTAAGTATGACTTATGGTACACCCTTCTTACCTATGACTAGCTATAGTTCCATCCATGAAATTTCTCTTTGACTGATTAGATTATCATTTTGTTTGAACCAAGGAGGCCTAGTTTCGATCTAGCCCTTTGCCTAAAACTATGAAAATCTTGTTGTTCAAAGTGCCCAATAACTTGAAGTGATGTGTTTAGTCGTTCCGGCATAGTAAGTTAAGTTGTTTGTCTTTCTTAAGTGTTTTCCCCAAAGTCTGATAGCCATTTCTCAAAGTTAGAGGGTCTTATACTTCTATGCATGGCTTGAATGTTTATTTCTATGTATTGATTAGCTTATAGTTACATTTTGCATGATTAATGGTTTTCCCTACCATATTTATGTTATATATTGAGCTAGTTATGCTTGAAACTCTTTGTTTTTCACAAACTTGATGTCCATTTACTCCATTTTTCCCAAAGATCCTTTCTACCTTGAATCAAATCGGCCCTTCAACAACCTTGTATCACCGTCTTATAGCTTTCTTGACCTTTTCGACCCCATAGCCCGGTTGATCTGACATCTTTTTACCTGTCTTATATCTTTGATCAGTTTCATCCCTCACAACTTAAAAAACCAAAACCAAAAAAATTACTTCATAACTAGCCTAAAATCAGAAAAAAATAAGAAAACACACAGATATCCCTTACACATATAGAGAGAGCCCTCTCTGAGTCCAGGAAGGCTAGGTCCTTGGGCTCCAAAGCTTGGTTTGATGTTACACTGTCATTTGGCTTTCCAATCAGCCAAATCACGGGAACCTAACATAATGGCGATCACGGTGGGACTCTGAGTAATAAACAAACTTAGATTCCCTAGACCTTAAGAGACCTTTAAGAATACTATCTGATTGACTTATCCCACCGCTCACTAACATAATGGTGATCACAGTGGGACCTTCCGAGTTAGTGACAATCTAAGTACTCCTTAGTAACTCTCGAAGTCTCATTCAAACTTAGAAAACTTAAGCGTTGTTTGAAGAGTAGAAGCTAGCTTTTTCACCATCTTAGCAAAATGATGATTCAGTTATAGGAAACTCTTCCAAACCTCATAGGCACATAAAACTCAGAAAAAACCAAAAAAAACTCCCTTAGATTGGTTTTTGTCAGTACTGGTGGTGGACCATACACATATACCTCAAAAAAACTAAAAATCCACCTGGCGACTCCACTAGCCTCCAGTAGGCCTTACTACTTCACTAAACTCTAGGCTACTATCCAATTGAACCACCTCATTGCCAACCTAACATAATGGCAATCACGGTGGGACCCTAAGTATTAAACAAACTTAGATTCCCTAGACCTTAAGAGACCTTTAGGAATACTATATGATTGACTTATCCCACCGCTCACTAACATAATGGCGATCACGGTGGGACTCTGAGTATTAAACAAACTTAGATTCCCTAGACCTTAAGCAGCCTTAAGAATACTATCTGATTGACTTATCCCACCGCTCACTAACATAATGGCGATCACGGTGGGACTCTAAGTATTAAACAAACTTAGATTCCCTAGACCTTAAGCAGCCTTAAGAATACTATCTGATTGACTTATCCCATCGCTCACTAACATAATGGGGATCACGGTGGGACTTTCCGAGTTAGTGAAAATCTAAATACTCCTTAGTAACTCTCAAAGTCTCATTCAAACTTAGAAAAATTAAGTGTTGTCCGAAGAGTAGAAAATAGCTCCTTCACCATCTTAGAAAAATGAGGAGTCAGTTATATGAAACTCTTCCAAACCTCAGGACTACATAAAACTCAAAAAACCCCAAAACACTCCCTTAGATTGGTTTTTGACAGTATTGGTGGTGGACCATACACACATATCTCAAAACAACCAAGTTCCACCTAGCGACTCCACTAGCCTCCAGTAGGCCTTACTATTTTACCGAACTCTAAGTTACTATCTGATCAACCTATCCCATCGCTCACTAACATAGCGGGAGATGGTGGGACACTGAGTACATGAAAATCTAGAAAACTCTTATAGACTCTTTAGTCCTTTAGATACTTAAACAAGCAAGCAGTCCATAAGATCATTTAGAGTAAACTCTTTTTGTTATCGCCACCCTAGCAAAGTGTCGAAACAAGTTTAGAATACTTTAGACAAACCATAAGGCTACACATAAAACTCAAAAAACCCCAAAATATTCCCATATTAGCTTTTCCCTAGTTACTGGTGGTGGACCATAGCCACATCTCTTCAAAAACAACCAAGTTCCACCTGGCGACTCCACTAGCCTCCAGTAGGCCTATTTCCCCACTAGTCCTTATAAAGTCTCCTAAGAATGCATTAAGCAATCTCAATCATGCTGATGGAGGACAGCATAGTTCAAATCCTCCACCTGAGGACACAAAGGAGATATGCTCCGATGAGCAGAGAACATATCCCTGGTTTCCCACATAAAATGCCTACAGACATAGATTGGGCTAAAAACCTACCTCTCTTTCAAGATGAAAATGTTGATGACCCATTTTTACACCTCATAAATTTTCATATACATGTATGGAAGTTAAAGGTTGAATGGCATGAGGACTGCCTCATGAAAATGTTCATGGGTACATTAGAAGGAAAGGCGAGAGAATGGTATGAAGGCCTAGAACCTAGCACCTTGTTTTCTTTGAAGGATTTCCACAAAGTATTTTGTAAACGCTATATAGGGCATTGTCCATCTCTATAATTGACTGAAAATTGTTGTGATCACTTTGAAAACCTCATACAACGCCTTGTAAGCATTGAAGAAAACTTAGGAAATTGGCATCCTGAGGATTTTTTAGAGGAGGTCCATAATTTTCTTACCCAAGCTAATAATCAAGATAACCAAGAAGAGTTGATCCTAGATGAAATCCATCAAGAAATAAGAGAAGATCCACAAGAGCTCTTTGAAAAGGTTGAAACCAATAACAGTCTAGCTGCCCTTCCCGGCAAAATGCAAGAGGACATTCAGCCACAAGATCAACTTCCACAAAAAATGGAAAGAAATTATTGCCCACTTCAAAGGAAACAGAAAATACCTTCTCCTTTAACTGAAGAGGAAATAGATCAAATTATAAACATGCAGATAGCCTCTGAAACTTCATTTAACCAAAAATTCTCTGATCTTTCTCCTGTTAATCTTGCATATCATAAGTTAGAAAATATATTTTTAAATCAAGTTGAAGAAAAGAAATCTGATAGTCCAATATACATGGCTGGTGACATTACTTATGTTAATGATTCTCCAATGTTTGATCAATATGTTGATGATTATGATTTCGAAACAGAGGCTAACTTTGCAGAAGACTCGGTTTTTTATTTTCGGGAGAAAGCTCAGTTTCATAAACTTGAGAAAAGTGAGCAGCCATTATAGGTCATCTATGACACTGATGAGAAGAGCCTTGAGAGTTCAAAAGTAAGTGAAGAGTCTCGGACTCTTTTCTCTACTTCACTTCAGTCCATCAGAGATAACATTCACATAATTGGAAATTAGCAGTTTTTCAGCTTTGATGATGAGGTTGAGGAGGATTATGAAATTCTCGAGCATGTTGTAAATGAGAAGCCTTTTCCTGAAATGGTTGAGGTAATCATTTTAGACATAGAATATTCCTTTACTCTAGATATGCCGCCACCAAGTTCCATTGAGTTACAAATTGCAGATGAAGAAATAGAGGTTGATAAACACATGGGAGTTGTCACACTATCCATTCAAGATAATTTACTGTCAAAGTGTATCCCTGCCCATCAACCTGATGACCTTCACACAGTTTTCAGCTCGCCCTATCAAAACACATCAGCTTGGAAGGAAAACTACACTGCAATATATGATGAGTCTGACATTTCAAGTAATCGTGAGCAAGGGGAAGAGTTGCTTTACCAGGAAGGTCCCAAATATAGCCAAGCGAAAGAAAGAGTAGTCCTGAAAGAAGCCCATATATCAAACCCTCTAGATCAGGTATTATTCCAAGATCCATTTGTTGTTTTCCTTAAGAAATCTGAAGGAGTAGTGGGTTCTATCATGAACAAGTTGCTACCAAGAATGAGAAAAAACTTAACCACTACTGTCCAGAAACAAACCAAATGGGAGTGGCCTTTTCATTATTTCTGCATCATGAAAGAACTAAACCAGAATCACCCATGCAATCATCTACTTGACTGGTTACATTGGAAAGAAGAGTTAACCAAATGTGTATGTTGTGTATATTTTAGGCTAAGATAGGTAGATAGTTAAAGCTCAGCCTTGTGAGCATATTTCCAGTTTTAGATCATTTGAAGAAAAAGTGAAAAAGCAGAAAATACAATAACAGTGAAAAGTAGAAAAGAGGGCAGTTTCTAAAAAGCAATGGTAAAGCCCCATGTTCCAAAAGAAATATAAATAAATAAATAAAAATAGTCCTTCGGAAAGCGAGCAAGTCTAAATGCCGCTACTAGTACTTCAATGTCTTGTTCAGCTATCTAGCCTAATCATAGCTGAACATGTTTAAATTTATTTGCTAATAAGTTAGTGAGTGAAAAAGATGGTCAGCATTGTGTAAGCTTGACTTATCAAAGAGAGTAGATTAGGAAAAGATACTGGTTCCACATGCCCAAAACAGAACCAAAGAGGGAAGCGGGGATGAAAAACAAATTGTGCATCTTAGCCCTGTTTTCCTAGTTTCCATTTTATGCAGAATAATATTTGCATGCAGCTTATCTTCCATGTTGAAAATACGTGACAAGTCAGACTGCCTAATCCTGATTTGATCATATTTTAAATTTCATGTTTTAGATTAGAGAACAAAATCCTGTCAAATAGCTTAATCTTGATAGTTGATCTAGCGTAGGTAGAGTAATTAAGGAGTTCATCAGTTTAATCTGAACTCCCGACAGATATAAGTGTAGAAATAGATAGGTTCATTTTGTAAAAAGAAAAATATGTCGTCAAAAGGCTGCTAGTTCAAATGCGCCAAAAAAGAAGGAAAAAGTGTTAGGAAAGATAGTGGGGTAGGTAGAAACGTCATTGATGCTAATCATGCTGTCACTTTTTCAGAAATGGCATCAAAGAAGAATGAAATATTGCGCCAATGGGTAAGGCACTCGTCTTCATAAGCCAGAGATCTGAAATTCTGGACACCTCCTGAAAAGGAGCTGCCCTCCCCAAATGGAGCCACTATTAGTCATCAGTATTTTTCACTTGTTAGTGATGACTAGTTCTCACAGCCAATTTTTCTAGCAGCTGATCCAAAATTTGTCATATTTTCCAGCTGGGAAAACACCCATACCTTTTCGCCCTCCTACTTTTCAGTCCGCCTATGACAAGATGAAACCTCATTCTCAAATCCTACTTAGCTTCAGCCATACTAGTCTGCCCATCAGCTCTAAAGAGGCGATCCAAATCTGATCAAAAATCTCCCCTAAGTTAGGAAGTGGCACTTTAAGAAATTTCACCCTTGGAAAACTATCCAAGAGCCAAAAACCTCCATCTACTATAGAACAGTCATAACAGACCTCTCACTCTGCTAATAAAATTTATCCCAACCCTAAGTCGCGCCACTAATACACACTTAAGTCTCAGCAATACATAGACCATAATCTCAAGTTGATTTTAGGTGTTTTATAATGTTTAATAGATCTTTCAAGGACAGGAAACATATGAGCATCTCAGAGGAAAATTCTTGGCGCCACATGAGAAGACAGTTGCTTCTCAATGTAATCCTAAGCCTGAGATGTTCTCTACCGGGCCAAGAGTTATTCATCAAACTCTCGCAACCCCGTTTACAGCCTGAAAGGACAGCAAAAGAAAAAGCAATATTGTCAAGAGGCTGTTGATATGATATGGCTAAGAACCTCCTTCATCTATAAGTAGAGGGTTAAATCACCTCCTTCATCTAAAAGTAGAGGGCGATGGCCAAAATTTGGTTTTAAGAGTTGCATCTGACTGTAAGACAGATTTGTTTTAATGAACAGAGAGACAGTGACACAGTTTTTCTAAAGAAAAGTAATGATTGCAGGCAGAGGTAAAAGCATTAATGTTTTCAAGTTTGTTTGCTTACCATCATATATAAGAGGAGCCCTTGCCAAGCATGCTTATCAAACAATCTTCAGACACTTTGCCAAGTGAAAGGCCTCCTTCATTCATGAGCAGATGGCCAGGGCATTAGTAGATTTCAAGGTCTGATTGATCAGAGAAACAAGGTAAGAGACCAAAAGGAAAGCAGGGGTACCACTGCAATCCAATGGGTCAAGCTCATCTCTTAGCAAGGTTCATGTCAAAGGATAGTCTGCAGCTCCAACAAAACAAAATTTGAAGAATGGTTGATGAGGTGAGTCATTGCACAGGTGAAAGAACTGATGATGATTATTTTTTAAAGGTACTGGTCCCCCTACTCCTAAGAAGATGTCCTCCAGATCACTTATCACAAGTTGACAAGGAAAATTTGAGTTTTGCTCTTCCCAAGAAAAGTATTGAAACTAGACCCAGTGGTTCATAGCATACATGAAAGACTATGGCATGTTTTTAGTTGTTGGAGAATATTTTAAAACAAGTATAGGCATGTTCATCATAAAAGGTCAAAGGCGCTTTCTCGATGCATTCTGAGTAAAGAGGGGAGTGTTAAAGAAAATTCCCTTTTTCAAATAGACAGAGATGAATAGACCATCAACAAATGCAACTGCATTTTTTACCCACAATCAGAAAATGAGCTTAAAGGACACCTAACAGTTGAAACAGTTTCACAGTGGGCATCATTCAACTCCAAAGCATTAAGAGCAAAGTGTTAGTTTATGTTGAAAAGGGGAAAAAGAAGCTCTATCAAAGTGTCAAAGAATACCCCCTGCAACATGAAAAATCCTCTACAGGTGTCCTCTTTCATAGAAAATCACTAGAAGTCTTAAAATGTTATTGGGATGACAGTTTACCTTCTTCCTCAGCAAAGGGCATTGCAAACAGGTATACAAGCTCATGAAAGGCAGGAAAGACTGTGGCGTATTTTTCAGGTTCTAGAAATCATTAAAAGCAAAATATGCATGCCACTGTCACTAGGAAGGCAGGTTCCTTATGAAAACAGGTCAAAAGCACTCTGCTGTTACATTTTGAATAAACAAAGGCTTTTAGAAGAAAATTCCCTTCTTATTAGACAGAAAATAGTGAAAGCTCGGGCAAATATATCTAGGTCTCACCCACAACCAGAAAAGGCATCAGTTGGAGAAATGCACCTACAGTCACAAAATGTATTTGATCTAGTTTTTCTCTAGCAAACAGATATGGGTATATAGAGGAGAAAATACCAAATCAAGTCTTGAAGAGGTAGATCACCTCTTTGCAAATGGTAAAGGGTGGTCCAAAAATCATTGGTATTATTTAAGTGGAGCTTCTATGATTACAATGTCACCAGAGGGACAGCAGTGGCAGAATTCACTTTTCAAATATGTCAAATACAATGGATATAGTGGCCCTTGCAAAAATTCACAACCCTTACCACTATTCAAATAAAAACACAGACCTTTTCACCAACAGTTTCAAATTGTGGGCCCTTCACCACACGTTCAAAACTCGTTCTGTTTTCATTTCGGATGGACAAAGGCCGTGGTTTAAAAACAAAAATTTTTCTAAACTCTCTCAAAGACTAAACCAAGGGTTTTCATTTTGTTTTCATTTCAAAAGGTCAAGGACTGTTGCGAATTCATTATGCAAACACCAAAGCCCGAGCAAAGCATCCCTTTGAAGATCACGAGGCCAGAGAGAGAGATTTCAAACCAGGTTTCGAAGTTTTAAAGTTGTTTTAACCGTGCAGTGCGCTCAGGCACAGGAATTACATAGGATATAACGACTGCGTGGCGCGCCTGTAGGTGCGCACGGCGCGCTTGTGCACTCGGGTCCTGTCGGCCCGACAGGTGACCCGACACCAAATATTGCGCAGCTCTCTCCATTGCAAAAGTGTCGCGCACGTTTAAACAGTCCAAACATGCCTCCAAATCACATGTGAAGCTGCTCAAGCTCTTCAAAAGGCCTTTCATCGAGTTGTAGAGGTATTTTTATGTGCCCCCCTTGGTTTTCAAAATTGCTAAGTGCTGTAAGGGGTTAAAAAAAAACCACAATTCAAGTTTGGTGTGAAAATGAAATTGCTGTGTTTTCCATTGGTAGAAGCAGCACATTAAAACTTGAGAGTTCTGATGATTAGTTTCCATAGAGCAGAGTCAGTAAAGGCCACCATTGCATTCGGAGGGGTCTTTTGTCAAGCTATGTGCAAAGAGCAGTAAAGTAAAAAAGAGCAGTGTTTTGGTTGAAGAAGAGCCTTGTTATATTAAAAATCTTACATCTTTTGTTAAGCACCTCAGAAACATTTCAAGTTCTATCACCATCTCTATGACACAGTAGCCTTTGACTATGTAGAGACTTGTTGATTAACTGTGTTTATATTTTTAAATATATTTGGTGAGCTGTATACAAGGAGGGTAGTGCTTTGTTCAAAGAGAAGTTTATTGGCATTAGACTGCTACCATACCTTTGTAGCTACATCTAGACACAACAGGCTCTGTCACATTGTCCCTTAAACACAATGACTTTTGACTGGATAAATGCACTGTGGTTGACTGTGTCTATATTGTGAATTTATTAGTTGAGTGGCCTGAACAGAGAGCAGTGTTTTTGAATCAAAGGCTTTGTTTTCCTTCCTCTACAAAGATAAGGGTGTCCTACTACCTCAAACACCAAAGTTGGTGTCCTTCCACAGGAAAGATCACTTTTGGCTATCTATCTTTATTCGACTATGTTTTTCTTCTTAAAAGTCCACTTGTTGAATTGCATATTAAGGGGAAGGGCAGCTTTCTAAAGGAACAGGGGTCTTATATTGAAAGAGGGCTTTTCACAATACATTCGGAATCATTGTTGCTTTATCAAATAGTGAGTTGACAGGCTGGGACAGAGTTTGGTTTGAAGAACACATTTCAAAGACTATAAGGCAGTTTGGTGTTTCAAGAGCGCATCTAGCCCAAGATGCCGCCCAGGAAAGATAACAGAAGTGGTTTGCACAAGAGATATGAGCCAATTTCTACTGAGGAAGTCAATGCACACCCATCTATCCTTTTCAATTTTCATGAGTTGGGGTGTTTGGATTTCTGCAAGAGGGTACAAGAAGTCAAAAGTTTCTTTCCCTTAACACATTTGTTCGCCTTGAGGTTCAAAGGCAAACATTTTCAAGTGGCAGGCCTTGATTTCAATTTCTCCCCGAGGTCTGTATCCAAGGCCACTAAAATCCCATACATTGGCGAGAAATGGTTCAAGCAAGCCTATTTAGACTTGGATGACTACAAACCCTTCATCAAGCCCAAGCACAGAGAAGCATGCACTGCTATTTTTCCTTTCTCTCATCTTCTTTCCAGCTATGCTTCTCTTATGAAGATCATAATGAAGTATTTCACTTGTGAAGGGAGATTCTCCCAAGTTTATGCATACCACATCCAACTGTTGAAGCACTTCACAAGAACCAAGCAGCTCAATCTTCCATACTTCTTGTACAAAATCATTGAGAAAATGGCCTCCTCAGTCTAGAAGAAGCCTCCATCACAGCAAGTAGCTTCTCTATTCCATCATTCTCTTATTAAAATCATCATCCTTCACCACCTGGAGAAGAAAGAGGTTTCTTGGGATGTTTTCATTAGTCACCCTGATTTCTCCACTGTCCCTCTAGTCCATACATCCCCCACATCACCTACTCATCGCCCCTTGCCTTCCTCTAGCAGACCTACTCCTAGAAGGCTCAGATTCACCACATAACAGTCAAGAGAGCATGGAGAAGGAGAGGGAAGTGGCCAGCAAGAGGAGGAAGGAGATGAACATGAAGAAAAAGATGAGGAACAGCAGGAAGAAAGTGATGGAGGGCAGCAGCCTGACAGTGATGCAAGTGAACAGCAGCAAGAGCAAGAAGAGAAAAGTGTTGAGCAGCAGCAATTCAGTGAGGAAGGACAGCAGTTTGAGCAGCAGCTTGAACCACAAAATGAACAGGAAATTGAAGCATAACAACAGCATGATGTTGAGGAGAAGGAGCAGCTTAAATAATATACATAGCAGTCCCCTCATGATGCATCACAACCTCCTCAAGATACACAACAGCCTCAAGAGGAAAGGAAAATTCAAGAAGGTGAAAAGCAAGATGACAAAGGCAAAGAAATCATGTCTTCCTCTCTAGAAAAGTCTAAGCCCAAGACAGCAAGGAAGAAAGTGCCCAAGGTTGTCACTTCAAATGTGACAAGAACTCTCCGAAGCAAAAGAAAGTTGCCAAAGAAGCCTCTCACTGACTTGCCTAGAATAAAGAGGGCAAGGATAGCCTTCGAAGGCAAAGGAAAAGGCAAGGTAGGAGAAAGTCAAGAGCATAGAGGTGCATTGGCTATCATCCCAATCCAAAGTGATGACAGTGATAATGAGGCCCGGATTCTAGAAAACCTTCTAATCCATAGAGAGGGCCAAATTGATCCATTGGAAAATGACCTTCATAGGGCAAAGAACTTCAATCACTTCTTGGAGATCCAAAATAAGCAAATGAGTGTCCATATGGCTGTTTATGAGACACGAGCAATCAAGTACAAGAAAGAGGCCACCAAAGCCCAAGAAAGGATAGAGGAGCTCATAGGTGATTTTGATGAAGATGAAGAAGAGGACCAGCCTAGGCGAAAAAGGCCTAGAACCATAGGGCTTAAAAGAGCCCTTGAAAAGAAAAAGGAAGAGAAACAAGCCCTTCTTCAATCCACTCCCCTCACTGCACTACTTGAGCAGGAGATTGAAAGAAATAAGGAGGCATGGCTAGAAAGAGCCAATAAACATTTGGAGAGGAAGCTTGAGAAGGAAAACAGGGACTTAGAGCTGCAAAGAGGATGACAAAGCATTATCAAAAGATAAATCAGTTTGCTCGGCGCAAGTTAAAGGCCTCTCAAGAGAAACTAAAGGAGGCAAAAGGGAAGCACCCGGCATGGAAAGAGAAGAAGGACACATCAGGAATTGAAATTTTGGCTTCAGTATTAAAGCATGTTGCTAAGGATCCTTGAGGGTCATGCACACTGATTTTGGGCACATTTTGACATTTTTTGGTTTTTTGGCATTTTTGAGTTTTTGGGATTCGTCAAGGGAGGCGAATGGTATAATTGGATACCATAATTTCATGATCTCACCCCCAGCGATTTTCAGGACATTTGGAGATCATTTTCTTCCCCGAAATGGCGAAAAATGCTCGCTTTTTGCACACTCTGCCCGGTCTATCAGTAGACTGTAATTTTCTATCTTTTTACACACAGGTTCAGTTTTCGAAAACTTCCAAGCATCAGATTGAGAAAATTTCAATTGTTCCAGAAATTAGACACTCATATATTTCCAACGAGCTATCATGAGCCTCATTACGACATCGGGAAGGCTGCCAAATGTTTCCGGCAAGTCAGGAGACCTTTTGCTGATATCAATTTTGAATATTTTTGTAATTTTTGAACCTCTAAAATCTGCTTTTTCCAAATGTGCGTTTAGCTATTTTTGCACATGAAAAATGATGCAAAGTCAATATATTTCCAATTTTTAGCATTTTTTAGATATCTTATGAGATATTTTTGTGCCTTGGGCTTTGTAAAGCCTCAAGGACAAGATTAGATATTTTGATTAGGCCAATAGGATGGCAAGTTGAACCATGAGGTTTTCCTCACTTGAGCCTATATATTCCAAAGGCTTTCATTGTAAAACAAGGCTGAACTTGAGAAGAGAAGCAATATATGGTCATATAAGCTTTGGAAGAAATACTTGTCTTATGCTTTTGGATTGCCTCTTGGATGCTCTTGGATTAATGAAGAAGGATTGTTGTTGGATTCCATGACTTGGTAGAATGGTATAGTGTCTCTTGCTTTGTTGTTGTCTTCTAGTTTTCATTCATGAATACATTTTTCTTGCTTGCTATAGATCAGTAGAGAACAATTTTGAGATATTCCCATGGAGGCACCTCAAATTTCCTATTTCTTCATAGCTTCTTTGTTTTCTTCTTCCTAAGTAACATTAAAGAATTCTTGACTGCTCTTTAATACTTAGGATATTGTTACTTGTTTCATTCATGGTTTTATACATGCTAAGTATGACTTACGGTACGCCCTGCTTACCTATGGCTAGCTATAGTTCCATCCATGAAATTTCTCTTTGACTGATTAGATTATCATTTTGTTTGAACCAAGGAGGCCTAGTTTCGATCTAGCCCTTTGCCTAAAACTATGCAAATCTTGTTGTTCAAAGTGTCCAATAACTTGAAGTGTTGTTTTTAGGCGTTCCGGCATAGTAAGTTAAGTTGTTTGTCTTTCTGAAGTGTTTTCCCCAAAGTTTGATAGCCATTTCCAAAAGTTAGAGGGTCTTATACTTCTATGCATGGCTTGAATGTTTATTTCTATGTATTGATTAGCTTATAGTTACATTTTGCATGATTAATGGTTTTCCCTACCATGTTTATGTTATCTATTGAGCTAGTTATGCTTGAAACTCTTTGTTGTTCACAAACTTGATGTCCATTTACTCCATTTTTCCCAAAGATCCTTTCTACCTTGAATCAAATCGGCCCTTCAATAGCCTTGTATCACCGTCTTATAGCTTTCTTGACCTTTTCGACCCCATAGCCCGGTTGATCTGACATATTTTTACCTGTCTTATATCTTTGATCAGTTTCATCCCTCACAACTTAAAAAACCAAAACCAAAAAAATTACTTCATAACTAGCCTAAAATTAGAACAAAATAAGCAAACACACAGATATCCCTTATACATATAGAGAGAGCCCTCTCTGAGTCCAGGAAGGCTAGGTCCTTGGGCTCCAAGGCTTGGTTTGATGTAACACTATCATTTGGCTTGCCAATCAGCCAAATCACGGGACACTAACACATTGATTGTAGACTAGAAGAACCAATCTCACATCAGGTTCCACTAATCAATATCCTTGTGCCATGAACACCTGCGAAAACTCAATGCACAATCCATTGAAGTCTTGGCAGCATGCATGCTCGTCCATTACATTTATACGACCTGTCAATCGCAGACAGATCCTAATCAGTATTGAGGGACAAATCACAGTCGAGCATTCCCCATCACATGACCATTAACATATATATCTCATTAACACATGGAAATAAAACAAAGAAACCGCTTTTAGATTGGACCTATGGTTTATGAAAGGCGGTTTTGCAATACTCTGCCAAGAAAAATGCTTACCATTCAAATACAACGTTCAATTTACATTACGCTGCCCATACCTCCACAACTTCTACAGTGCCAGGTGTCTTCCGCTTCAATTTTCCACTACGATTTCACCATGCCATTGCTGATGCCTCCTTCGAAACTCGATGTTCCCATTGCACAGTTCTATTTCTAACTCTTCTTCAATGCGCACCTACGCATTTTAAAACAAGCCATCGCTGCCCTCAATTCAAACCTACAAACAGGTTCAATTCCATTAACAAACATTCTTAACCAGCATCCATTTGAATAGGCTTTAAATTCCTCTATGCATTTTTTTATGTTGTTCTCTCGCACTTTTCAAGGTTCAACCACCTCATTTGCATTCTCTAAATGCTCACAAATCTACAATTACCATTTAACACACAAACTTATAATTCAATCCCATATTTGCTTGCACTTGCTCCGATACCAAAATGATGCAGGAATTCTTCTAGAAAGCAGAATCCCGCATATAAGAAACTCACTACCCAATCAAGATCAAAAAAAATGTTCAATTCTTCTATAATATAAAACCATGAAAAAAAAAAAACATTCAGCTCAAATTTACATGAAGGGGGAAAGAGCCATGCAAATCAACTCCATTAACTATATCAAAATTCTGTGGCCAAATATTACATTGGGTAGCCTCTGGCTCTTGGCCCTTCAAACCTCTCCTTACTCACTCAACTCTTCACTATCTCAATTCTTCAACTATTTATTTTCCGCACAAAAACACTCACATTTATACACAAATAATGGATTTAATTCATCCCAAAAATCTCTCCACCTAATCCTCAACTAAATCTAATTTAAATTCATTTTAGGTGTGGACTGAACAAATTCCCGTACATAGAATTCCTACTCCCTAAATTTGCTACCTAATTCTATTTTCTCTTATATCCTTTTAATTAATAAAAGAATATACACAAAATCCTCACTTTTATAATTTATCTCCTATTTTATTTAAAAATAACAAATTAATTAATAAAACAATTAAAATGTCACACCCCCCTTTATTACATAATTAAAAATGAAAATTGGCCTTGATGCTCGTGCATCAAAATAAGAATACAAAGTCGAAGAAAAATTTTCATCCACTTCCTCATTAGTGTGATCGTCATTCCATTTTTTTAAACCTTGAATGGAAGGAGAGTCTACCACCAACTCTATTCTTTCCATCCATGTTTCCAAAAAAATAAGCCAAAAATATGCAAATGACTTAATAGATCTGACAGGAAAACTTTCAATCCATTGTTTACATTTCCCTTGAAATGAATCATAGAAAAATATGATGAAAATATCTTCATGTCTGACTCTAACAAGCTCAGTAAAGTCATGGAAATCTGATATATGCTTCAAGGTCAAAATCAAGTCTTCTCCATTAATTTTGGACTATTCTTTAAAAAATATGCATCCTTGGGAAAAGGATTTGGGAAACCATAAATTTCTGAAAAATATACTCATGCATACCTCGAAACATGAATGGCAACATCTGAGTTCTTCATAAGTCCAGTGGAATCACCATGAAGATATGAATTTTTGAATTCTTCAACGATGGAGTCACCAAGGTAGTTCTACAACCTCAAAAAATTATGAGTTCCTGCTACCTCCAAGAGTTCAGATTCACTGTTTGCACAAAAACTTCGGTAAATATGTCTTCAGACTCGCGATGGACGCACCAAAATGTTATCACCAAATTGATCTTGATAGGTTGTTCATCAATCAACTCAATGTAACTCTTTCAAACCACTTCTAACTGAATATTAGCCTCTTCAGTTTGAAAGGGCTCTCTCAAAGGGAATTTATGATTTTCAATAGAAATAATACTAAATGGCTAACTCTATGAACTGTGACTTGGTTTTGTTTTATTACAGGTTGAAAAATGAAAGCTAGATACCATTGGGCTATGGACTCAACATCAGTGTATTTAGTGACAGTAATTCTTCACATGGAAGCTGAGGAAAATAGAGGTTTTTAATAAGGACAATTCATACACACAACATAAGGAAAACATAGTAATTTCACCTCTAAAGGAATTCAAAGCATGAAAACATGAATTTTGAGTAATTAGAGATAAAATTCACTGCAAGTGATTAGGCATAAATATATAGAGCAATAAAACATTAAACACCTCATAAGAATCTCAGGTCTGGAAGTATAATGTCACTTTATATTACTGATAATAGAAAAAACATACAAGCAACAATTTGGTGCAATATTATCCAACCCTTTACTCTTTGATGTTCGATTTATAAATATAAATTCTTTTACAAGGAAAATGATTTTCCCAGCTGGCTATATCCTCAAACTCTAACTCTAACACCTAACATAACTGAAACTACTTTCTTGGAACAGAAAAAGGACAGTTATCCTTTAAAAGACATACTCCTAATAGGACTCTACTTCCTATTTATTACATTCAATTTTTTCTAACAGTAAAACAAATACATAATAGAGATCACATGTCTGAGAACAATTCACCATCACTTGAAATATTTAAAATACCCCTATATTTAGGAAACATAGGTCTATTTTTCAGGAGTGGATAATCTTCACTTTAATCATTAATCTGCATGTTGAGCTAGATGTGTGACACTCATTTTGAGTAATGAGTCTCTGCTGAGATCTCTTACTATCAGGCTGGATGTCTCCAGATGGATGGTGTGCTATTGGAACCCTTGAAACTATTCAAAAAAACCCTCTCTATGAAACAGGGCGGTTTAGACAGTTTCGTAGCAAGTTTTCGTAGCGTATGAAATCTTGCCTTTTCACCCACTTCCTTGCCACCTTTGCCGGTCAAAAACCTTTACTATGCCAAAACATCTTGAAAACAACCAAATTCCCTCTATAATCCTTCACAAAGCTGAATTCGAAAGCAAAATTGCATCTTTATAATTTTTGTAGCATTTTTCTGGCTTCAAGCCTGAAGCAGACTACAAAACTGCCTAAAAAAACAGAATTGCAGATTTTGTGATTTTCTTCAAAATTTAGTTCTTAGGTATGCAAGATGATATGATGAATTATGTTAAAGAAAATTAGGTTCAAAATACCCCTTATCCTCCTCAAGAAACAACATTTTCACCATTCAGAAAGTTTCTCTATTAATAAAAACAGAGTTGTTTTTTCTGAAATTTAAGGCTCATAAATGATATTATATCTTCGGATCCTTGATGATTGTTGAAAACCCAAAGGAGTTTTTTGTATATTAGTTATTTCTGAAGAAAAACATATCTTGGTGTTTTCAAAACCACCTCTATATGTCCCTAATCGGCATTAGAAAAACATGTATAAAACAGGAAAATTCTAGATTCTAAAAATATGTCCCAGAGACATCTTTGAATCTCCGAACCGGTAGCACCTCTGAGAAAAGTGAAGGAGGTTATTTTTCTGTTTTCTGTTCTTGATAATAACCTCTCTCAGTGTTTCCAAATTCATCTTTTTTTATCCATAATATTCTCTTGAAATTTACTTCTCCCACAGTCCAAAAACACAGAATATTCCCTTGAAGCTCCAACAGAAATTCAAACAACCTGTATTGGTGAATGTTTCAGCAAAGCTAGGTTCCTCCATGAAGATATTAAGGTCTATGGGCTTCTATATAACCACAAAGTCTCCTTTGTATGCTATCTCCTTCATGGCCATCTCTCTTTATAACCAAGTTTCCCTCTTAAAAATGTGACACCTGTAAAGACAAATTGGACAACAAGCTGCTTGGTGTGGTGAAGTAGCTCTCAAACAATGACAGTGAGATGCTTCACATGAAATAATGAATGCTAAATGACAAAGAGCAGCTTAGGGTAAAGTTTAAAAGGTAATTTCGAAAAATCAGAGTTTGATGATGACACATGTGACTATAAAAGACAATAATGATAGTAGATATGGTTAAGAATGTTTGGGAATCATCATAAAAATCTCAAATGACATAACCCCTTACATTTTTATCGAAATTTGACACCTTGTACCACTCTGACACTTAGGCTGAAAAAACGCAGTTTCATAGCGAAGATAGTTAAGCTGCTGGCAGATTTGCTATGAAATCATTAGGCAGTTTCGTAGAGAAATTCGTAGATTTCCTTTGTAAATTGCTACGAAATTCTGAAAAACTGACAGTTGTGCACTTTTGAAATATTGAAGGCATGGATGTGAAAACGACTAGACATAGAGTGTAGTTGAATGACATGACATGACTTATGGTGGTTTTTTTGACATAGGATAAACATGATTTGGTAAATTCTTCATCAAATACTTGACCCAACATGACATAACATGAAAAATATGGTGACCTTATCAAAAAAAAATTGAAAATTTTTCGTGTGATAACAGGAAGAATACTTCCTTGAAAATATTCTAAAAAATATTGTCAAAAACCTTTATTTTTAAGCCCAACATGTTCTGCATTACTAGTATCTTGTGCTAGTAACCTCTTGCATTACACATGTCTATCGCTGCTAGTGCGATTTTTATCAGGAAAATATGCGCTAGTCCTCTTCAGGAATTTTTTCCCAAAATGAAGGAGAAGTTTCTCTTGCTAGAAGGATCGAGAATGGTGGTGTGGTTTCAGGTAGCTGATGATTGGAACAAGACCTCCCATTCCTGGCCCTAGATCTTCCTTCCATGGATCTCTCCCTTGAGATGTGGAGCTCGTCCTTCTTTTTATGGATCCTCAACTCATTCTCCTTACCTATAAATTAAATCCTCACCATCCACTCTCAGTTGGTTTCCATCCTAGTGCTAAATTATACCCAAATGTTGCTCATTTGTAAATGAGAAAAGGTGTTTGAAGGTTAAGGCTTGGACTTGGAATCTCACTTGAAGGAGGCTTCCAACATCAAGGTTTCATTGATTGTAATGCTCCCTTTTCCATCTATTAATAATACAATTCATGTTTTCTTTCCATAAATGTGACAATTATTGTCCATTTATTGTAATGCTCCTTGATCTATTACATAATTTGCATTAGAAAATGTTATTCTTTTCATAGTTTTGTTGTATCCACTTGATCTTTCTTTGAGAAACTTATGTACCACTAGCGAAGAAGATATTGTAAGCTTGGAAGAAAAATATTCAAGGGTGACATCAAGGGTATTATCATTAGAGAGAGGTAGGATATCTATCCTCCTCTTCATTTTCTAATATGAATTAGGAAATATTTCATGTAATTGTCTTCTGTAGTTGCTAGATCCTCCCATAGGGCTAGAGGGATCATTGATGTCTGCAGAAAGGATTACTTGCACAACACCCCTTTCGGATGGGATAGGGATTCCAGCCACTATGTCCCATTGATGTGATCATACCATTTGCATCTACTTAGGAAAATTATACTTATGCCCAGTCCGAAGCTGACAGGGTTAACAACTTCCTTGAGCGCATTCATCACATCCGCCAGCAGGTCCATGACATATTGAACAGAGCCATGCTAAGTGTTTCGGGGAAAATCACCCTAGAGGTTCGTTGGGTTACAACCTCCACAGAGCAGGGGCATGCTACTTAAGAAGGACTCACACAACCATACATGTTCATGAAAAACTAAATAGAGTAGATCAAGGAACTTACCCGTAGGTCCTACAGTTGAAGCAGATCCCGCGGGGTCCAAACCCCCAGCAACCGTCCTTCCTTCTTAACCTGAAAGACAAGAAGAAGCAAGCACGAAGAACTAGTTGTACAGCATATATCTACTCTAAATGTTAGTGAAATCCATATGAAACATTAGATAAACCATCATAAATGCTTAAATAACAATATTCTCATATATGCAAGTGGACACTAACACGTATATTTCGGGAACAAGACGGTTCTTCTGTATTATAAATAGCATGTACAGAAATAACGAGTGGAGAGATCACCTGAATCCTTCCACGATCTTCGAGCAGACCGTCGTCCGGATCCGTCCCGCCCTTGCCTCGCTAAGATTCTTTCCAAACTGGTGCATACGAGATGACATATAGGAAGATGAGCATCTCAAGGAAACAAGGGTTTCCTGTAATGAACTGGGAAAGTGCAGGAGGCACGGGGAATCAGACTTGGATAGGGAATACCAACAGAGTATAATATCAATAATTCTCTCTCCCTCTTAGGCCATACACATGAGGTGCTTTTATACTCCCTCAAAGTAGTTTCAAAAGTTGGCCACGTGCTGGGGTGGTTGAACTACCTGAGTAACCGTCAACCCAACCCGAAAATAGGGAATTTTTATATATTTTTTCATGATTTTAATGGCATACGCGGAAAAGTACATGTGGACTCGCGTATACACGCGGAAAAGTCTAGGCATAACCGCGTATGGGGATTTTTACACTGTTTTTAAGTGAATTTGTCCAAGTCTGTAGGAATGGGTGCCCAAAGCCATAAAAGCAATCATGAATCATATGAAGGTGAGAAATGATGCTATAACAAATGCCCCCTAATATATGAGGTCAGAAGGGGTACATGATGGCCGAAATGTATTATGCACATAGAAATAACTTCGCAAGGACAAGAGAGGACTTCACCAGATTTCAGCCTGCCAAAAACCAATGAAAGAACACAGAGAGTCAACTCATGCTGAGGCGGGCATACCCATGCTCAGTCAAAAATACATCATATAGAAAGTACTGAATAGATCCAACATGTATACAAGTATAGCTGAACTGAAAGTACATAATGAATCATTTGAGCATGGCCCGGAAATGTAAGTATGAATCAATTTCCAAGTATCACATATAGGAAGCTGATCAAGGATGGTGCAACTGGATGTCTGATCATATAAGTAACTGAATCTCCAAGTACCGAATCATAAGAGGTGGAACAAACGGTACAATCACGCAACTCGGGAGCCAACATATAGGATGCTGTTGTACTGAACTGAAACATATAAAGGTGGACAACATCACTGGCAGAAACTGAATGGACTGTCAAAAGTGAACCGAGAAATGCTGATGCAACCCGAGGTCTTCACCGATCACTATGGCACAATTCTACACAATGGGAATAAATGAGTCGAAGTCGACCATGTGAGAAATCGTTGGATTACCGGTCAATGATGTATATCGTTAACCAACTCGAGACAACCCACCAATAATGAAAATGAGCGTCAAGGTGCCCCAGTACAATCTAACAAGTGCGAATGAATGAGTTGAAGTTGAACACTTGAGAGAATCTACCAATCAGGAGGCAATGATGAATCCCCACTGTCGATAGCGAAGAGTCTGCCACTGATGACTGCAAACCCTAAGGTACTGACAAAAATACTCTAGACCTTATTCCCAGAGCAATGAGTCGGATTCGATGGGAAAAGATCTGCTGGAAGGAAGGCATTAAGGCATCCCACATCAGTCTAGCGCGAGTGTAACCCGTAGGCCAAGATTTGGAAGGAATCGGACGAAGTAGAGTGATGGAACCAAAACCGAAGTACGTTTCCGACATGCACAAGATGAAGCTACCGCACGGAAGAAACCCTCTGAACCAACCAATAATTAAAGCTGACACAAAGGCGAGAAATCCACCGATAGGGTCAAATGGAAATCAAGGTACTGCACGAATCCCAAGTGTGATAATGTATGCTGACGTCGAACACAGGGGAAACCACTCAGTCAAAGACCCATAATGATGATCAAATGCTGAGCACAAGGTCACCTATCAATGATGGAAATAGGGCTAGGGTGCGGCTCTAGGTTTGCTCTCAGAGAAATGTGTCGTAGTCGATAAGAGACAAACTCGCCAGCAAGAAGTCAATGGAGACCTTCTCAAACCAGCACGAGCAGAAGACCAAAACATCTGATGTGATAGAACAAGATACTGACAAGACCGGGAAGGCCGACTGAATAATGAGTCAAGAGACACCGCAGAATGGCCGACTCTGGTTAGACTTCCCTTGAACAAAAGCACGACTTGTGATGACCATGGCAGTAAAAAGTGACACTGTATAAGTCTGTTATGCAGGAGGCAGAACAAACTCTCCATATGATTGGAAGAGATAACCAACCGGGGGAGAACTGACAAGTGAAACATGGTAAAGGCTGAACCTAGGTCAAAAACTAAAACCATCCCAAATGTAGGAAATATATATAAGTATACGTGCTTTGTTCAAGGGCGACAAACTGACTCTGTACTGCCATCAAAACAACGAAGATACATCCCGTTCCCGCTCTTTTTGTTATATTTGATTTTTTTTTTCTTTTTCATATAATAAGCCTGAAAAAGAATAAAAGAATGCTATGGTACAATGGATAGAACGAGTATCAAAAATCAGATGCACTAGTTCCTGGGATTGGAACAATCCTATGCTCAATGAAAGGTGGCGGAAACTGGTAAGCGATACTCAAAGGAATGTTCCATCCATGGGTAAAAGGGTGTCAAGTCGCGATAGCTAAGTGCATGCAATGGTTTAACTTGTAAAAATAAGCAAGGTCAAAATTTGGCTTAAACATCGAGTCCAAATGAAGCCGGCTAAAGGCCAGGATAAACAAGTAGCCAATATGCAATGCAGTAATACAACTTAACGACACCAGGGAGTCTCTAGGGTAATAGCCAAAAAAAATGATAGTGAGGAAGAAGAAGAATGAAGCTTCAACACATAAGTCATTGCAGGACTAAAGAGGACTCTCGAGCCTACATAAAACGCAGCATGGGCAACAAGTGATAGTGAGGAACTAACTAGGAAGCCCATGTAAAGGAAGGCTCTACCACCAAGTCATGATTGAATAATCGGCGAGTGAAATGGGTGTAATACTCATGACTTGATGGGATCGACCCTAAGGCAAGAGATCAGAATGGAGGCTAGTATGCAAGATGCAGTGGAAAGTGATTTCCCTAACCTATATGCTAGTGAAGATCATATACCTGCCATGACGAGTTGGTAATCATGGATCAAAAACCGGGAAAAATCTCAAAATCGTCAAAATGTACCTGAAAAAATACCAAACTGGGCACTTCCAAGCATCCGGGTTATGCAGCTTAAGATAGATCAAAAAAATAATCATAACAAGTTTTTGCGAAAATTTTCAACTTTTTAGCCATAAATAGACAAATTACCTCATATTTGGTTCATTATTGCATTGTTGATTTGGAAAAAAGTGCTCTGGAGCAAAAAAATTCTTTCGTCAAATCAGGAACAACCGACCGTCGAATCGCACCGAATTTGTCAGGTAGGCTCCTCAATCATCCTTGCAAATCATTTTGTCCTTTTAGAAATTAAAATTTAGTGATTTCCACCATTAAAACCCTTGCTAAAAAACTCGGACTTGCGCATACGCAGGTTGGTAATAGGAAAGTCGCGTATACACGCGACTGTGCATAGAAAAAGTCGCGTATGCGCAGGCCCGAATCAAAAAATGCGTGGCTAATGCAGGATTTGTTGAATTTTGACAGGATGACAATCTCATGGAGAGAGCGTGAACACAGTGCAATTGATCAAGAGGTCATGCAAGATCGAGCATCGCAAAATATTCTTTGAAATTGCGGATTGTTCAAATTTTTCAAAATGCCAAATATGAAAAGCAATGTCTGGTTGCTAGAAATGCTCGTGAATTATTGGGAACCAGACCAAGACTACTTCATTATTGATCAGATGCCAGTACGCATTGAAGTGGAAGACATATATTTTATCACTGGACTCTCCCGGAGGGGAGAACCAGTAGACTTGCACGAGAAGCCCCTGGGAGGGCTAACCATGGAAGATTATGTCCACGTGTATTGCGTAGAGGGTTCCAAGAAAGTTGGAACTCAGATTGCAATTAAATATTTGAGGGATTTGCACATGAAAATGCTCCTTTTCAACATTGGCAGAGTGGCAGGATCTGCCTCCCTACATCAGGCGTCCAGGACGCAAATGAGCATAGCAGTAGAATGTTTGACTCATGTGTATGATTGGTGCGCAGCCCTATTACTGAACATGAAGCAACAGTTGACCTCAATCCGCCAAGTAAAAACGAAACACTTTGGATACGGTACAATTTTGATTACATTCTTCTTTGAGAAGATACCAGCATTGAGACCCAGAGTCATCTCTACCATCAACAACCCGAGAGACGCAAGAATTTCCCGTTGGGCAGACCTGATGAAGAGATTAGGGGGAAGTGAAGTTCCCCGAACCACTTGGGATGATGAGTTCTTCCCTTGGTGGGGAGAAAAAATCATCGCTGTGGATGACTATCCCTATGCCGGGATGGACTTTCGTGGAGATCCAGATCTTGTTCTTCCACCAGGCACAGCATGGGGTACAGTCGGTAAGTTTGCAAAAAAAAAATTGACTTATATAATTTTTTTTGGATTTTTTCAAATATGTATGAAAAAAATGAAAAACAAACATGTTTTTGATTGGATTCATAATGACTGACAATGTAAACATGATCATGATACAGATATTGGACCAGTGCGACCTGAGGGTTTCCTGCGCCACAAGCGTCGCAGGGGCGAAGCAGATCCAGTGGATTGAAACAGGACCCTCCAGGCTGTGCAGAGGAACCTGGAGGGGTTAACCTGCCAAATACCTATGGCTGCCGTGGAGGATCTGCCGGAAGCCGTCCAAAGACGGGTGGTAGGAGTGCCCCGAGACTGGGTACGATTATTCCGCCGAGTTTCCACCGCGGTCACGTTCTATAGGAACACGACTTCTGGGCAGGGACCTCAGGAGTAGACAGATATTATGTATTAGATGACTGTATATTCTTTTTTGAGACTGAACATGATTGGGCATAAGCCCAAATTTTGTATGACCTTATGGATCCAAATTTTGTAAAGTTTTTTGAACACTCTGATGACATATATACAACGATATTTGATGTGATGTGATAAATTTATCAAAATGTATGATGTTTTTGATGATAAAATTTTATTGTATAGAATGATTAATATTCCAATCAAGTGCCTGATTAGCTAATGAGTCAGCCAACCAATTGTCAGCTCGAGGAATATGAATGAAAGTTAAAAATTGAAATGATCTTTGTAACAAACGCACCCTTAAGAACAATCGTAATAAAAATGGATCTCGGACCGGATAAGTATTGTTCAACTGCGACACCACCAACTGAGAGTCCAAGAATACTACCAACGAATCAACACCCAAAGATATTGCCTCCGAGAGTAGATAGACAACTGCAGTGTATTCTGCTATATTATTGGAAGCAGGACCAATGCAGACCCCTCTTGATACTAACAGCTGACCGGAAGGATAATGAAGCACCCAAGCCACGGAAGCTAAGTTCCGGGTGTGTCTACTAGCACCATCGGCGAAACCAAAATGACTCATGACATCCAACACAACCTGCCAAAGCAGATAAAAAACATCACCATCTCATCAAAAATCGAAAATCAACCAGACATGTACAAAGCAAAACTACTATATACAAAAGCAACATGCCAGGCCGAAGCCTAGGCATAATACTTCTTCAAATAGAGCCCATTTCGGGGCTCCGGCAACTCGTTCCCTTCGAAATCAACCAAGGTATACGCTCCTTTCTTAAGGACTCTTTTAACGATATAGGGGCCATACCACATAGACTTAAACTTTCCTGCCCCCAGGGCATCTTTTTCTTGGGCATAGACCAAAACAAGGTCACCTTCCGAAAAAACCCTGGGTTTGACCGCCTTATCGTACTGAACTTTAACTCGGTTTTTATGCGCTTCATTCATCGTGGTATCATCTCGACGCTACTCATCGATATGTTCCAGATGAAGGAGCCATTCTTCAAGACTAGAAGTGTCAGGAAGAAGTTCAACAGCTAACTTAAGAGAGGGAATCTCGCATTCAATGGGAAATATGGATTCCAACCCGTGCACTAGCTGAAACGGAGTAAAGCCAGTTGCAGTTTTCACTGACGTCATGTATGCCCAAAGTGCAGGATATAGCATAATATGCCAGTTGGATCTAGCTTTATCAATTGTCCTTTGAATAATTGTCTTCAAGGATTTATTCACGGCTTCTACTTGCCCATTGGCTTGAGGATAATACGGAGACGAATGCTCCTGCCGGAAACCCAATTTGAGAGCCAACTCATCCATCATACTATTCTAAAAATGACTGCCATGATCAGTGACAATCTCTCTAGGAATACCAAAATGAGCAATAACCCGGTTGAAAAGAAAAAGAGCTGCAGTCTCACCATCGTTCCCAAAAGTAGGCATAGCCTCGACCCACTTCGTAAAGTAGACTACTGCTACAATAATGTACTTGTGACCTTTAGTCGAAGGCAGGTTACAAGTAGTATAATCAATTCCCCACTTTGTAAAGGGACCGACAGTAATGACTGGAAAAAGCGGAGCTGGATGAGCGCGCATTTTTCGAGTATAGACTTGACACGGATGACACTTTTTTACCGATTCGATACAATCCTTGAAAATCGAGGGCCAAAAGTACCCAGTACGCAAGATTTTTTGGGCTGTAGCAAGCCCAGATAAATGACCCCCACAAGCTCCACTGTGAGAATCATTCAGCATAGCCTCAGCTTCTTCGAGAGTTAAGCAGTGTCTCAGGATTGAATCAACCCCTCAACGGTATAAAGCATCACCAATAATCAAATAATTCTTGGCCAAGTGATGCAGCTTACGACGCTCATCTTTCGAAAAAGTAGAGGGAAACTTCGCAGTCTGGAGATACACAATTATATCTCCATACCAAGGATCCTGTGAAGAGATAAGAAACAAATGTTCATCCAGAAAGGATTCATCATAGATCATCTCTTCTCCACAGGGAAACTTGGAGATCAATTCTGCAAAAACTAATGGTTTCTTGGATTTTGCAGACATAAACTCAAGATCAAATTCCTACAAAATCACAATCCATCTATTGTATTTGCCCCCAATTACTCGCCTACTGAGGACAAATTGAAATGGATTGGCTGCTGCCAAAACATAAGTTTTTCTAAGAATAATGTAATGTCGGAGTCGCTGCACAGCATGAACTGCTGCCAAAGCTAACTTTTCTATCAGAGTGTACCGGAGTTCAGGTCCTACCAAGCCTCGACTAAGGTAGTAAATAACATGCTCTACAAGAGCATCATCCTCCTGAACCAGAACCATACCAATAGTAGATTCTGCTGCTGCCAGATACAAAAGGAAATCCCTGCTATAATCAGGTGGACTCAATAAAGGAGCAGAGGTCAATGCTTTCTTCAAAGCATCGAATGAGCGTTGAGCGTAGTCATCCCAAAGAAAAGGAACTCCCTTCTTCAACAATCTCATAAATCCCTTTGTAAATTCAGCATAATTGACGATAAATATCCAAAGAAAATTAGACTTTCCTTGTAGACTTTGAAGCTGACGGATAGAGGACGTGGGAGGCAACCGAAGTATTGCCTCAATCTTGAAGGGATCTACCCTAATCTCTTCCCTAGACACAATGAATCCCAATAACCGGCCGGATGTAACCGAAAAAATGCACTTGTTCGGATTCAATCTGATCTTATAGAAACGACACCTTTCAAATATTTGCCGGAGGTGACCAGGATGATCCATCCTCTTTCGAGAATGAGCAGCTAAATCATCCAAGTATGCCTCGATGATCTTTTTGATGTCGTGGAAGGCATATGACATGGCCCGCTGAAAGGTAGCCCCAGCATTTTTAAGACCAAAAGGCATCTTCTTGTATGCAAAAGTACCCCAGGGACAAATAAAGGCAGTCTTATGTTGATCTTCAGGACGGATAGTAATTTGATTATATCCGGAGAAACCGTCCATGAAGGAGAAAATCTCATTACCGGCACACTCGTCAATGATCCGATCGATAAATGGTGTGGGGTAATTATCTTTAGGACATGCTTTATTTAGGTCTCTGAAATCGATGCAAACTCGAATCATTCCTTGCTTTTTATCTACGGGAACGGGATTTGAAACCCATTCAGTCAAAGGAACAGGGAAAATGAATCCCGCCTTAAGCAGCTTCTCAACTTCAGCTTTGATAGCTGCTGCCTTCCTAGGATTGACTGGACGAAGTTTTTGCCTGACCGGCTTAGCTTTTTCATACGTCTTGATCTCATGTTGGACAATAGATGGATCTATTCCAGGAATTTCCTCATAAGACCAAGCGAATACATCCCTATACTCTTTAAAGAGCTCGGTGTAAATTTGAATCTCTTCACAGGAACATTCAGCTCCGACGAAGACATTCTCAATAATATTGGGATCCTTGGAAATGTTCACCGGGATAGTAGGAGAAATCACAGCCATGTTCCCTTCAGCATAAACCTGTGTTGGTGCTAAAGGGTTCAAGACTGGGTGAACAGGACTAGGAGACTGAGGACTTGGAAAACTTGTTTCAACTTCGCTCAAGTCAGGTAAGAAGTAAGACCGATGATGAAAATCATCCCACGGTCTATCTATACCAGTCATGGCTTCCAGGATGGCCTCTTCAGATGGAAGAGTGGTATCAAGGCAATCCTGGGCCGAAGAAGAACTAAGCGTCCAATCCGGAGTCACATCTCCATCCAACTCTTCTGGTGAAAGAGGAGCTGGAATGGATTCTGCAGAGTCAACAATAGACTGATAAGCAATCTCAGCTGCAGAAATTGGAAATTCCATTCCACCCACTTGACCTTCCGCTAATGTGGCGGTAGGGGAAGGCAAGGTCCAAGGGTCCGAAAAATAATGAGTTCTGAAGAACTCTCTTCGAAGAGGAGCCTTGGAGGATGAAATTGCATTAATATGAACCGTAGGAGGAGGAATATTAAAAGTACCCATCAAGGAAGAATACATTCCAACTCCTAAATTCTCAACAGGCGCCTTAGTATCATCCAACTTAGGAACATATGAGTCAGTAGATGCATTCGGGTCTACAGGAGGACAGTCCAGTTGATCCACTGTAACAATCCTCCCTTCGTGGGGGAAACATACAATCCGAAATAATGAGGATGCAATGGCATCCATCTCATAAATCCAGTTTCTCCCCAACAGAAGGTTGTAGTCCAAGCTTGCATCAACTACCTCAACCTCTATATTAACAGTTTTTCCCCCAACACAGATGGGAAAAGCTGGGACAATACCATGGGGTCTGTGAGAATGACCATCGAACGCAGTCAGAAGAGTGGTAGATGGAACAGCTTTGGGAGATCCAATTGTCTTCCAACATGTGAGAGACATCACGCATGTGGAAGCACCCTCATCAACAACCGTTCGAAAGATATAACACTTCCAATATGATGATTTAATATGAAAAGCCATGTGATGGGGGAGTCTCTTCTTAAAATTAGTCATATCAAAAGTAATCAGAAGAGAATTTTTCGGATCAATAGCCCCAATGGCAGTGAGCAAAGCACTGCGCTGAGCCGAACAAGACTGGAGTACCTCTAAAGCCGACATAGCACAAGGACTCTGCGCCAGATCTTCCACAATCGAGTAGTTCTGGGCAGCCCTAGCATTTGGATTAATCGTTGATCGCTTAGAAGATGCTTTGGGCATCCGAGGCATAGACTCAACAGTAGGCTTGGTAATGTGAAGCGGCTCAGTAGCATCAGGAATATCCTTAGCTTTCGAAGACTCTTCTCTGCCATAATCATGGGATCTCGTAGCGATATCCGCGTGAGCACTCATTATGAAAATGATCGATGGAATTTCCCCTTCCTGGGTGCCCCCAGAGGAAGCCCCAGGATTTTGATTCGCACCAACAACTAATTGTTGCCCTTGGGGAAAAGGGTTTTTTAACACAGCCTGGGAACTAGAAGAACCCTGCTGGGCTAACAAGCGCTGCGCATCCTGAATTTTAGGGCAAAGGTGTGTGAGATGGTCTCCAGTACACAACTTGCATGGAAACTTCACTTTCTTCTTCTCCTTTGGACCCTCACCAACATGCTCGTTGGTTTTATTCACATTTCCCTTACCGTTCTTTCTTTTATTCTTGTTATTTCGTCCCTTCTTCTTCCCATCGGATTGTTGATTTTCTTTGGGATCAGAAGCTTGGACAGCATTTATGGACAAAGACTGAGAAGGTGATGACTCAGCAGGCACAGCCTGACCAGAAGGAGCAGATTGTAAAGACAACTGCTGCAATTGAGTAAGCAGGCTGGCTGCACCACTATTGATCGATCTAATTAGTCCGTCACCATGAGGACCAGGCTTATTTTTAGATAAATCTAATTTGGAGCGAGGAGCATTGGGAAAATATTTATGGAGGACCCCAGACTGAGAATAGATCAGTTCCAGCTGTTGGGCCCTAAAAATGGCCTGCTCCTCAGAAAATACCCCAGAAAGGGATACATCTTTCGAAATATCTGACTGCAGGGATTTGAGAAACCATTCCAAAAGGAATTCACCTGGAATATGAGCTTTAATAAGCCTCTTCCTTCTCCTCCATTCCTAAATGTGATCAGAAATGTGGGTTGTGTCGTCCTGCTTAAAATTAGCTAGGAGTTCAGTCCCAGCATCATATCGGACAGGCAACTGAAAATGGTTTAGAAATGTAACAGCCAGTTCTCCAAATGTAGCGAAACTACCCCCAGTTAGCTCAATATACCATTTGGCAGCGTTTCCAGTTAGGGTGCGTTGAAATAATCTCAACTTAATCGAATCATCGATCAGGGAGTTCGAAGAACACCATAAATGGAAGGTAGTGATGTGGTTAGCCGGATCTTCTCCATTCTTGCCTTCAAACTTTGGAATGTCTGAAGGAAGTTTGGTGGGAACCGGAGGCCACCCCGGACCATAACGAATCGGATCATTAGTCAACTTCGACAGATCTGGCAAGTTTAACGTTGCCAGAAAAGCTAAGCGAGGCGGAGGCTGAGGATTCCATCCTTGATGGGATGGATTCCCAACATTCTGAAAAGAATACCCTGGATTTGATGAGACACCAAGTTGCCAGAAAGAATTCGTAGAAAAAGGAGAAGAACCTCCTCCCCACGCCGAGTTACCAAAGCCCAGACCAGTTCCCCCAGCTGAAGTATGAAATGAAGAGGAAAGCCCCTGATAGGGGTTCCAGGCATTAGACAAAGGAGAAAAGGTCTGATAAGAACTCGACGAAGGGAAAGAATTATTCCCTTGATGACCTGCGTAAAAATGATTCCCTACCCCCGCTGTAGTGAATACAGGGTTCCAACCTGTAAAAGTAGTCGAACTTTGCCCTCCAGACCAAGGGTTGAAACTCTGGGTCTGAGAAGTAAACAGAAAGGACCCTAAAGAAGGATTCAAACTAGGAATATGTCCAGTTTCAAAGGGGAACCCTTGAAAAGAAGCTGATCCACTAGCCATGGAAGACATGGGTGTAGATCCAGTTGCAGCAGCATGAAAGGAAAAAGAGGGATTCGCACTAGTGGGGATCCCTGAACAGAAGGGACCAGAATGAGAAGCATGTGCTTAGGTGAAACCAGAGCCAAACACAGCAGCACTAGAAGCAATCGAAGATGAAGCAATAGTGCCCCCTCCTTCAACAGAAGCAGGAGTCTGAATGCCTGCAGCACTGACAGCAGAAGCCGCGTTCCCAGTCGTGGCCATCAAAAGGTAAGAATGATACGGAAGATCTCCCGGTCTCTCTGACTCAGGTCCGATGTATTGAACAATGAATGGATAATCAGGAGGAAGAGGGGATGGACCTGACGCAGGAGGTTCAGGTACGTCTTCAATTTGAAAATCTTCTTCTTGAGGAAATAAAACTCGCGAGGTGAGCAGAACGCTCCTCTCAGAACCGACACCAGAATCAGCTATGAAACCTTCAGACCCTTGTGGAGGATCTCTCTCCACTGCGTTAGATGCCACAGGGTGGTAACCACCTGCTAAATCACTCCTACGCCTTCTCGAAGAAGGCTCTGGACTCTCGGGAGATAACCCCCAGATTCTCCTCGATCGACGAGGCGCTTGATCAGCCACTTTAGCAAATTTTAATTAGACTCAAAAAATATAAAGCTAAGCAAGCTAGGAGCAAAGAGCACTCACTAAAATAAAAATCCCTGAGATACAGTCAAGCAAACAACCCTCAAGTATTTCCGCTCCGGGTGATGAGGACCGGACACCAAAATACAAGAAAGCGAAAAATATAGGACCTCCCGAAAGCAGTCTGGGATAATTACGGCCCAGAACAACTAGCGAAGGTATCAAAAACAGTTACACCGACCTCCTAATGACAGCCTTTGCCGGCTCAAGCACCCAAGCTTCGCAAGGGCACCCCCCAGAAGTACTGCTGAAAGTGATGCGACGTCTGCCTCAGGTACCACGGGTATTCCCCCCTGCAGTCACCTATGTGGAACCTAGGAGTGGAAACTATGGGCACCAATCCGTGTCAGAAGCCGGGCGGAACGGTCTTGAGGTCAGATTCAGCAAATCAGAGAGGGGGTATCTCTCTTCTCAGCCTTCACTTCCCCTCGCGCTTGACTCTCTGGAGGAGAGCTTTCCCGGTCCACCTAACGGAGTTGGGTTTCGCTCAATTAATCAACTTCTATGTTTTGTTTGAGCGGCCTTGGAGAGTTAACTCTCCACTCACCTAATCCAAGGCCCTACAACCTAGCTAGTTGGTGCATGACACTTAGAAAACTTGCTAGTTGATTTTAAATTAAATCGCTTATTTTAATTGGCTATTATGTTAAGTCAAAGGGATGTGGAAATGAAACTTATGGTGTTTTGACGCAGAAAGAAATTAATAAAAACCAAACTACATGCAAATGCAGTTATTGTCTTTCGATGAAAAGCAATCTCTATACAGGTTCTACGAGATTAAAAATTGTATTTTTTTTTTTTTCAGATCACAAACTCACACTCACAAAAACTATGAAAATGACTAAATGCTTAAGTGCACCTGATGCAAATCACTACAAGCATGCAAATTCTAAGATGCAAAATCTCCTAAAGCAGAGTGAAATTTCCCAAAAGTCCTTCAGTTTTAACTCTTCTTGGTTGTCCAGAAATTTAGTTCCCAAAATCAAGAACTCTTAATATGAAGACACCAAAAACACTTAAAAACAAGAGGAAGAAATCAATGACAACTCCTTTCCAAAATCAAGCCAAAATCCAAAGGCAAGAAACCTCAACAAAGCTTCAAAAGATACAAAGAAACGAAAACAAAAATGCAAAAACAAAAGCAAACAACAAAGAAAAATGTTTTTTGAGCTTTTGAGTTTTATAAAAGAAGAGCTCGAAAAGACCAAGCGAAACTATCAAATCCCAAGCTAAACAACACTGAATTTCAAGCACAAACTTCAACAATGCTCCAAATCTTATAGGGCTAACTAGTAGCAAGATCAATATGAGCAAAAGAAGACAAGAAAACTCAGCCACTCAGCCTAGAAGAATAGTGCAACCTTGCCGCAAACAAAAACTTCAAAGAACCAAGAAAGACTCTTCAAAAGTTGCAACAAGACCTAGCCGACTGAACTCAAGAAAACCAACCAAGAAACGGGCAAATATCGTAGTGCAAAGCAAAACACAAAGATAGGAAAGAGTAAATGAGCAGGAGCTCTCTGTTCTGATAAAGCAGAATAGCCAAGAATCCCCAGAAAGAGATCTTGGTACTCGAACCAGAAGTGCCAGCACCAGAAACAACACTTTGCCAAAAAGACTAGTTTTCGATCAAACAAGAGAGAGAAAAGACCAAAGACCACTTTCTTCACAATCCAGAGAGTACAAAGACACTGCAGGAACAGGTCTCCACAGACAGAAAGGACTAAAAAGTCAAGAAATCCAAAATTTCAAAATCTGCCTAGGTATACGCAACTTCACAGTTTAGCAACAAGCGTGCATACGCGACTGTGCTAAAGGAAACACGCGTATACGCGACCCCCTTTAGACAAACTTGCGTGTATACGCGACTGTGTGCAGAAAAAAGTGCGTATATAAAGGTAAATAATGAAAAAACAAAAAGGATCAAGCCTGGACAAGAAACCAGGACTTCAGTCTGACTGAGAAAGATTAAACTGGACTGCAAATAGAAGTCAAAACTGTTGGAAACCTACCAAACAGCTGAAACCACCCAACAGGGGAATCACAAGAATGCGATCCCCAGCGGAGTCGCCAGTTCTGTTTCGGGGAAAATCACCCTAGAGGTTCATTGGGTTACAACCTCCACAGAGTAGGGGCATGCTACTTAAGAAGGACTCACACAACCATACATGTTCATGAAAAACTAAATAGAGTAGATCGAGGAACTTACCCGTAGGTCCTACGGTTGAAGCTGATCCTGCGGGGTCCAAACCCCCAGCAACCGTCCTTCCTTCTTAACCTGAAAGACAAGAAGAAACAAGCACGAAGAACTGGTTGTACAGCATATATCTACTCTAAATGTTAGTGAAATCCATATGAAACATTAGATAAACCATCATAAATGCTTAAATAACAATATTCTCATATATGCAAGCAGACACTAACACGTATATTTCGGGAACAAGACGGTTCTTCTGTATTATAAATAGCATGTACAAAAATAACGAGTGGAGAGATCACCTGAATCCTTCCATGATCTTCGAGCAGACCATCGTCCGGATCCGTCCCGCCCTTGCCTCGCTAAGATTCTTTCCGAATTGGTGCATACGAGATGACATATAGGGAGATGAGCATCTCCAGGAAACAAGGGTTTCCTGTAATGAATTGGGAAAGTGCAGGAGGCACGGGGAATCAAACTTGAACTGGGAATCCAACAGAGTATAATATCAATGATTTCTCTCTCTCCCTTAGGCCATGCACATGAGGGGCTTTTATACTCCCTCAAAGTAGTTTCAACAGTTGGAAACAGTTGGCCACGTGCTGGGGTGGTTGAACTACCAGAGTAACCATCAACCCAACCCGAAAATAGGGAATTTTTATATATTTTTTAATGATTTTAATGGCATACGCGGAAAAGTGCATGTGGACTCGCGTATACACGCGGAAAAGTCTGGGCATAACCGCGTATGGGGATTTTTACACTGTTTTTTAGTGAATTTTTCCAAGTCTGTAGGAATGGGTGCCCAAAGCCATAAAAGCAATCATGAATCATATGAAGGTGAGAAATGATAAGCATAGAGCGCCACACAAGTTCTAGGTGGGAAAAAAGATTTGGCTACTTTGCAGAATGAATGCCTCACTAGGGCCCACCAAAAGCTTCACCCGCTCCTATATGGGTCGTACACTATTATTGGGTGTGTGTTATATTCTTCGCACAATTAGAAACAGGTGCGAAGTGGGGGGCAGGAGACCCCCTTCGCTTGCACTGGGCACAGCAAGGGGGCCACAGGGGGGTGACAACCCCCCTTATCAGGGGGTTTGCAGGGGGGCGAAAGCCCCCCAATACAGGGTCTAGGGCCGCGCCCAGGAAAAAAAATTTTGGACCCTATATTAGGTGGGAGGACCCACCTAAGGTTTTTTGCATGGGTTTGCACATGGTTTTGGGGCATGATGGTTTTTTGTTCCTAGTATTTTGTAGATCCGGTCAAGTGAACTATGGTTATGTTCTAATCCAAGGTTAATAGATTGGGGATTATGGATGCTTCAGCATGTATATATATGTGTTGTAACACTAAAAGGAATATAATGAAAAATCAAGCTGGTAGTCCCATTTTGGGATCCAGGGGAAAATATATGTGTATATATATTTTAATGCTTTATTCTCTCCATATTGATTATTTTCTGTTTTTAAGAATTTGTTTGCAAAAGGAAGATGGTGAGAAGTGGAAAGATAGAGATCGAGAAATTTAATGGACATATTTTTGAGTTGTGGAAGCTCAATATGGAGGATCTGTTGGTGGATAGAGATCATTGGATCGCAGTATAATAAGGTACTAAACCAACAACAATGTCAAATGAAGACTAGGAAAAGTTGGATCTGGAGGCAAACAGCACAATATGGTTGTGTATCTTAGATTTGGTATTGTTTAATGTATCTGGGGAAGTTGCGGCGAAGACTTTGTGGGTCAAGTTAGGGAAATTTTACCAATCTAAGTCTCTGGTGAATAAATTGTTCTTGCGGAAAAAGTTGCATAACCTAAGAATGAAGGATGGAGACTCAGTGACGAGCATCTGAACACCTTCAATACTCTGGGAAACCAGTTGTGATTTGTTGATGTTAAAATCTCAAATGAAGACAAGTGCATCAGTTTCTTGTTTTCTCTACCAAGTTCGTGGGATAGTCTAGTTATTGCAATAGGTAGCAATACAACTACCTTGAATTTTGATGAAATTGTCTCAGCCTTGTTGTCATAGGAAATGAGATGGAAAAATATGGAGATGCCTTATTTGTGCTGGGTATGTGTTTATTCTTTCCACAATTAGTCGCACGTGCGGGGAGGGGGTCACGGGAGGGGCGGCCAACAATCCCCCCTATCTAGGGGTTCGTAGAGGGCAGGGGAAAAAACAATTTCCTTATTTTTCGGTGGGTGGTCCCACCTATGGTTTTGTGCATGGGTTTGTACATGGTTTTGGGGCATGATGGTTTTTGACACATGGTATTTTGCAGATCTGGTCAAGGGAACTATGGTTATGTTCAAATCCAGGGTTAATGGATTGGGGTTTATGAATGCTTCGGCATGTATGTATATATATGTGTGTGTGTGTGTGTGTGTGTGTGTGTGTGTGTTGTAACACTAAAAGGAATATAATGAAAAATAAAGCTGGTAGTCCTGATTTGGGATCCAGGGGGAAATATTTGTGTATATCTATTTTATGTTTTATGCTCTCGCTATTGTTTATTTTTCGTCTTTAAGAATTCGTTTGCAGATGATTTTTGTACAGGGTTAAAACCTACATCTGGTACCAGAGTTGTTTTGGCTTCAACGGGATGCCTTTGTTGTTGAGGGGTTTTTTTCTCAGGCTTGTGGTAGATCCTGTTAAGTGGGATATCTGCACAATCAATTCTTGTGGTGAAATAAGATGGCAAGCAGTGGAGAGATAGAGATCAAGAAATTTAATGGTCAGATTTTTGAGTTGTGGAAGCTCAAGATGGAGGATCTGCTAGTGGATAAATATTAGTGGATCACGGTAGATCCAGGTACTAAACCAACGGCAATGTCAAATGAAGATTAGGAAAAGTTGGATTGGAAGGCAAAGAGCACAATACAGTTGTGTATCTCAAATTTGATATTGTTGAATGTATCTGGGGAAGCTACGGCGAAGACAATGTGGGTCAAGTTAAGAACTTTATACGAATCTAAGTCTCTAGTGAATAAATTGTTCCTTCTAAAAAAGTTATATAACCTGAGGATGAAGGATGGAGACTCAGTGACAGAGCATCTGAATGCCTTCAATACTATGGTAATTTAGTTGTCATCTATTGATATTAAAATATTAGATGAAGATAAGTGCATCAGTTTTTTGTGTTCTCTACCAGATTCATGGGACAGTCTGGTTATTGCAATAGGTAGCAAAAAAACTACCATGAATTTCGATGAAATTGTCTCAGCCTTGTTATTCAGGAAATGAGATGCAGAAATATGGAGGGTCGGAATGGAGATGCCTTATTTGCACGAGGAATGTCCCAGAACAGAAACAAAAATAATTTTTTAAGTGGGAGATCTAACTCTCTAGGAAAGAATGTAAAGGTGTGCTGGAAATGCGGAAAGGAAGGGCACTACAAAAGGGACTGCAGATCTAAAGCTCCTAAGAAAGGAAATGGATCTGATGATGCTCCTTTTGCAGAGGCAAAGACCACCTCAGATGAAGGTGGGGATGTGTATTTGGATTCTTCTTCAAATACACATGTAGATCATGAGGCATGGTTGATTGAATCAGGTGAATCCTTTCACTTCACTCCCCATAGGGAGTGGTTCTGCGAGTATGAGAAGTATGATGGTGGTGATGTATTCTTAGGAGATGATAGGTAGGCTAGAATCGTCCAACGTGGAAAATTCAAGATGAAGCTACGTGGTTGAAGGATTAGAACACTTCCTCATGTTCTTTATATTCTTGCATTGGCCAAAAATCTAATTTCTGTAAGCAAGATGGATGATGCAGGTGTAACAACAGTGTTCTAGAAAGATACCTGCAATATGGTTCATGGAGCACTGGTATTAATGTGGGGAGTTTGGATTGGAAATCTATATAATCTTTAGCGTATAAGTGTTATTAATGGGTGCAACAGTTCTGTGGTTCCTAAAAGTGGAGCAGAAATCCTAGCGGTCTCTCGAGAAAAGACCATGCTATGGCATCAAAGGCTTGGACATATCGTAGAGAAGGGCCTTCGGACACTGCATGGAAATGGTATGTTATAAGGTATGTCTAATTTCTCTCTGGATTTCGATTTTGTGAATGTTGTGTATATGGGAAGCAGAATCAGGTGAGTTTTCCTTTTGGTGCTAAGAGGGCGAGCAAGATATTAGAGCTTGTGCACGGTGATGTGTTTGGACCTATTGGTTCCATCACTTGGAAATTCAATGTACTATGTTTCATTCATAGATGACTTCTCAAGGAATACATGGATATATTTCTTGATGAAGAAATCTAAAGTGTTTAATATATTTAAGGAATTTAAGGCTCTGGTGGAAAACCAGACAGAGAAGAAGATAAATTTGTTGAGGACAGATAGTGGTGGAGAGTTCTGCAAGAAGTAACTTGAAGAGTTCTGTAAGAAGTGTGGTATAGCACGAAAAAAGACTACTCCATACACACCTCAGCAAAATAGAGTTGCAGAAAGAATGAACAGAACACTGATGGAAAAGGCAAGAAGCATGCTCAGTGGTACCAGTTTAGTACAAGAATTCTGGGCAAGGGCAGTGGAGACTACATGTTACCTAGTTAACAGATCACCTTCATTAGCGTTGGAGGATAAGACTCCACATGAGGTATGGACTGGTAAGAAACCCTCTCTTTCACATTTGAGGGTATTTGGATGTGATGCATATGTACATGTTCCAAAGGATAAAAGGACCAAGTTTAATAATAAATTTGAAAGGTGCATATTTGTTGGGTATAAGGATGGTTTAAAAGGTTACAAGATTTGGAACCTAGAAACAAGGAAGGTTATGTAAAGCCGAGATGTGGTGTTTAGAGAGGTGAAAGATGTTATTAAACATGAAGTTCTAACAAAATAACCTGAGAATATATATTTTGAGCTAAAGGAGGATGAATCAAACTCTACAACAGAACAAGATTCAAAAGACGAAGAGCTACAAACTCCAGTTGTGAGAAGATCAGTTCGGGAAATAAGGAAACCAAAAAGGTATAGTCCATCTGCTTTCTATTCAAATTTTTCTTTAACTATCACTGATGATGATCCCAGAACTTTTAGGGAGGGAGTTCAAAGGATGGAAAACTATGGAAGGAGGCCATGGTTGATGAAATGGCATCCTTGTATAAAAATGAGGCATGGGATCTGGTGGAGTTGCCGGTTAGAAGGAAGCCCATCGGGAGAAAATGGGTGTTTAAGAAGAAGACGAATGTAGAAGGAAAGGTCGAGAAATACAAAGCTCAGTTGGTAGAAAAATTTTATTCCCATGTGTCGGGAATTGATTTTGGTGATATTGTTTCTCCTGTTGCCAAGGTTACTTCTATTTATCTGTTTCTGTTGCATTTTATTTTGAGGTAGAACAGATGGATGTGAAGACAACATTTTTTCATGGGGATCTGGAAGAGTAGATCTACATGAAGTAACCTGAAGGATTTATGGTGAAGGGTAATAAATAGCTAGTATGCAGGTTAAAAATGTCTATGTATGAGTTAAAATAGTCACCAAGGATGTGGTATCAAAAATTTGATACCTATATACGGGGACTTGGCTTCACCAAAAGAAACGAGGATCACTGTGTGTATTTTAAATTAATTGGTGAACATGTTATTTATCTGGTCTTGTATGTGGATGATATGTTGCTAATTGTAAATGAAAAGAAATTATCGAGTATTTGAAGACTCGATTTCTCTCCAAATTCGACATGAAGGATCTTGGTGCTAAAAACTATATTTTGGGCATGGAAATTAAGAGAGATTGGGAAAAGAGGAAGCTTTGGTTAAACTAGAGTAATTATTTCGAGACAATATTACAGAGGTTCAATATGCAGGATAGTAAACCGGTGAAGGTTCCTATTCCTGTAGGTGTAAATATATCTGTTGACAGCGTCCCAAGACATAAGAAGAAGAGGAGGATATGTCATGTGTTCCATATGAAAGTGCAGTGGGTAGCCTGATGTATGCAATGGTCTCTACTAGACCGGACATTTCACACGTAGTGGGAGTATTGAGCAGTTTTATGTCAAAACTAGGGAAGGAGAATTGGACAGTAGTGAAGCGGGTTTTCAGATATTTTTGTGCCACTAGTGATTACGGTTTGTGCTACCAGGGAAGACCACGATTGAACATAGTTTGGACATCCATGGTTTTGTTGATGAAAACTGGGTTGGAGATCTGGACCAAAGAAGATCTACAGGTGGGTATGTGTTTAGCCTATTTGTAGGGGCATTCAATTGGATGAGTAAAAGACAGTCTGTAGTGGCTCTTTCAACTACAGAGGCAGAATACATGGTAGGCACTCATGCAAGCAAGGAAGCAGTTTGGTTGTAGAGATTTTGTTAAAGTATGGAGTTGTTGTAGCAAGTTATAGCGATAGATTGTGATAGCCAAAGTGCAATTTTCTTGGCTAAGAACCCTTATTATCATTCAAATACAAAGCACATTGATGTTCAATATCACTTTGTGAGGGATATGGTTGAGGATAAAAAGGTGTTGCTAGTAAAGGTGGACACTTTGAAGAATGTTGCAGATGCATTGACGAAGTCTGTGAGCACTCAAAAGTTCTCTTGGTGTATAGAAACAATGGGTGTTTCAGGACTAGAATAATGACTAAGCTCTCTTGTGGCCCCCTCTAGAAATAAAACAACAAGTGGCAGAATGTTGGGTATGTGTTATATTATTTCCATGATTATTTACACATGCAGGGGGGTCAAAGGGGGGTGGCAGCCCCCCTATCCAGATAATTTATGTACAAGGTTAAAACCTAAAATTTGTTTTAGTAATGACCCAAAAATAAATAAATAAATAAATAATTTTTTGAATGGGATATCTAAATCTAGAGGGAGATATAAATATCTAGGAAAGCCTCTAAAGGTGTGCTGGAAATGCTGAAAGGAAGGGCACTTCAGAAAGGGCCGCAGTTCTAAACTGTTGAACCCTTAGTTAAACTGAGAAGGGGGGGTGAATCAGTTTAACACATTCATGATATTTTAAACTTTCTATTAAACCTTATTTACACCTTCATTTCATATCCAACTTAATATGTGAGTAATCTTAGAATGTGAGCAGCAAGTATTAATATAATATAACAGTAGACTTAATATGAGAGCAGCAGGTAATAAGCAGATGATATAAATCAGATCACCACATAAACATCATGCACAGAGACACCAAATATAAGTGGAAACCCATAAAGGGAGAAAACCACATCTTATTATTGTTGTGATGAAAAGGCAAGATCCAACTCCCTCTCACCACTGTTTTTCTGCAGGCACCAACCTACAGGAGGCTCCAACCTCAATTCTGCAAGCTACAACTTGCAAGGAAGCTACAACTTCCTCAAATTTATCAAAATAAATGTTTGCTGATTTACCTCAGATATCAGCTCTGTTCTGTAGCTTCTCTTTCTGTTCTTCTTCTCTTAATCTTCTCTACCTCACACTTCTATATTCTGCCTTCTCTAGATTTATTCTCTCTAAAAACTCTTTTGTGCATATCAATGTGATATTATATATAGAATTCCTCACATGACTATTTGTATTTCATAAAGAATTTGGAGTGAACAATCATGACTCTTTGGCTTCTGTCTTCTTATTCCTTTATCCAACTCATTTTTAAAATTACAACAATATGTACAAATTTCCATGCTACAGTGGGATTTTTTCTTTTCCTTAGGATACTTTCCTTTGCATCACAGACAATAAAAATTTAATTACAACATTTACATTCACGTTTTTAATTACATATTTCAATTTCACTCAGCTCCTTTTCTGGATTTTGGCTTTACTGGATTTGTCTTTTCCTGCTGCTGTTAAGATCCTGTTCTGCATACTCTTTGTTTTACTGTCATCTGCATATTCCACCTGTTCACTGCACTTTTGAATCCCTTTGTTGTACATCTCTTCAACTCTGCAATCTTTTTTTTCCTTTGTCAGGCCTCATACTTCCTCTTTCTGTGTTCATATAAAATGAATACAGCAAATTTGTACTCAATCCAACTGTCGATCTGGGAAATTTCAATACTTTATTCTAAAGTTTACCTCCTTGAAGAATATATGATTTAAACCATATTCGGATCAACTCGCATCAAACGGAGCTCCATTCCTTTTAAATTCTACGGGGCTAGCAAACTCGAGCAGATAGGGGCAGGAGACCCTCGGAATAAATGACGTCATGTATGCATATTCCTGATTATTAATAAACTGTGGCTTTCGTTTAGCACCCAACATATATATGGTCACGGTCTTAAAACCTTTGGCTCCGGACCCACAAATATAAGCGACATAATACTTTGGCTATTAAAACCATGTAAACTGACCCTCGGCATGTACATATATTAAACCATGTTCATTTCATCATATATTTAAAACGACATCACAATATGGTTAACCCACATATTTATACGCACGCTTTTTTCATAATTAACTTTTGAATAAACCTTGGCTCTGGGCCCCGCATCTACGTTCAATCGCCCAATCAACGCACTCACCGTACCTGCTTATTCTGCGTGCATCTCCGTCAAATGGTCACCGTCTGTTGGCTCTGCGCCAGATCGATGGCACTCGACGATATCGCGCCACCTCTTGGTACGAATGTTAACGCGTGATGGCGCGCTTTGAAAGGCGGTTTCGTTGGGTCCCGCCTTGCCACGCGTCAACACCTCTATGGAATCTCTCCCCCCTCCTCAAATACCGCTTGCCGACGAAAGGTGGTGCGATGAAATCCACTTCCAGCCTTTACTGCTCACTCCAAACCGCGTCACTGTTCCTCTCACAAGGTTCCATCCTTTCATGGTTCCACTCCCCTTTGACACGTTAGGTTCCGTCCACTTGTATTTCTTTCATTACACTCTGTCACATAGTTTCACGTCAAACAACGTGTCTCTCTTTCGCGCTCGCTCCAGTCAATACACGGCTTCGTTCCTCCGCAGGCTAAACAATGAGAACAGGAATCGATTCCAACCAATTCTCGACGGCTTAGTTAGCATGGACCAACCTGCAAATTAAGCTTAGAAGTGCTCCAATCAACTCCATTGTATTATAATCACCCTTACAAAGTTCATACAAACACAGGGTTCGAATTGTAGTCCATAGCCAGACTTGACATCAATTCATAAGTTAGAACAGTGTATCCATCACGAATAATGATTCCCGGAATAACGACTCTGCCTCTGCCTCTGCTGCTTCTGATAACGGTTCTGGCTCTATATTCGCTTCCTCTGCCTCTGCCTGTCTCCTTTGCTTCCTTCGTTTGCTTCTTGGCTGCCTCCATTGCCTGTCTCTTTTTTTTCTCCCTTATTTGCCATCAATGACAACATTTCCAACAGTCTCCCCCTTTGGCATTGATGGAAATACACTTTCTCTGTTTGCCTGCTCTTCCTCCTGTTGCTTACTCTTCCTCCCCCTTTGACATCAATGGCAAGGGGTTCGAATTCTTAGTGAAGCTTTTATTCTTTGATGCTGTGTATTTATCCTTTTTCAACATTTCATGCATTTCCTCTCTCTGAAATTTCCTAACTTTGTACGTTGTTGCTCCAAACTTTGAATGAGATACACATCGGTTTCACTATTCTTCCGTGTTCAGATTACTTCGGGTTCACCACTCTTCTGCTGTACCACTGACCCTTTTGCCTTTTTATTGATTATTTTATGTTGAATGTATTATTTCCATAATCCCTTTGATCCTGAGGCCGTGTTTCCATGCTTCCCTTGCTGGTTGATCTCCCCCTGAGACTGATATTTCCTTTTCTGTTCTCCCCCTAAAACTGTGCTTTCTTTTCATATCAGAGAGTAGCATCTACAGATACTACCCCTAGTCTGTCTCTCAAATATTCAAATGGTTCTCTGGCAAGCGGTTTGGTAAATATATCAGTTGTATGTTCTTTTGTTGGTACATATTCCAGTTGTACTATCTTCTAAGCCACTTTTTCTCGGATAAAATGATACTTGATTGGGATATGCTTAGTTTTTGAGTGAAGCACAGGATTTTTAGATATACTTATAGCACTTGTATTATCACATTTGATTGAGATAGGTTCATTAATGCTTACCTTCATGTCTTGAAGAGTCTTCTTCATCCACATGACTTGTGTACAACATGTCACGTCAGCGACATATTTCCGTCTGTACCGTACAAGGGGAAGGGCTTGTTCGTTGTGGAGCGATAAAAGGTGTCTTTGTAACTCCTAATTACCTCACATTAATTGTCAACCCAGGGACGACTTTTTGTTTCAAGAGTGTACTCAGTCTGAGGCGGCTATTTACTCAAGAGTAATGTTTTGCAGTATAGTGCTTAAAATCCAAAAGTAAATGAAAGTTGGAAATAAAATCTACTTACAACAAAGCACTTTAAGACTTAAATCATGCATTCGGAAAAATAAGCAATGTATCAGTCAAGGGTCCAGTAACAATAACTCATCCCTTTGGAAACTGATGTAACCAAAAGTAACCAAGGAACAGATCATTAATCTGGGGACTAGACAACAAATGCCAATGCCCACTACAACATCGTTCACACCAAAGCTAAAGATAATGCAAATAACAGAAATGGAAAGTCAAGCACAGCAACCAGAAAGTTCCAAAAAAGCAAACTCTTGCAATTAATCAACCAAACTAAACAGCGAAGTAAAGAACATGAAACTGTAAAGCATTACGATTCAAAGAAATAGGAACTAAATCAAACCATCACACGGTGGAAATTGGAAAGATATGATACAACAACAACATACTCCACCAGAGGCTGGGCCCTTAGCCGCCAGCGGATGCTGCTGGGCTACTTCAGATCAGGTGAATGAACAACAACCCTTTTATTTATTCATCCTCAAATTGTGAAATCATTACAACAGCGAAAGCTTTGAAGATTACAATGGAAATGCAACAATCCCTATCCTATCATGAATAATCCATCTTCATTCTTGAATCTCTAAGTCTAAATCCTCAATTCTATCATTCGAATCCATCCCGAATCATCCTCAAAGTCCTTCCCTCTCTGATCTCTGTTCTGATTTAAATACAAAGAGAGCAGAGAGTGGTTACAATAGAGATAATTACAACATGATTCTATTACAAAATTGGTGTGCTTCTAACCATTTGATCAACAAGAACAAGGCGAATTTGGCTTTGCAGCTGAGATTTGGAGGGCGGCCGCAACAACAGATCTGAGAAAATCGTGTTCAAAGAACCCTACGTATCTCTCAATACAAGCCGAATTTGGGCAAACCATTCTTTATTAAAGTTAATTGGGTCCGTTCTGGACAAAACCCATGTTCCGGATTTTCCAGATTCTTCTTCATTTGCTCAGAATCTCAATCGTAAAATCGTCACTTCTTATTCCAGCGAATTTTTGAGTTGGCACTTTTAATGATCAAATCTTCAATCTGGAAATTATCTTGGAGGCTAAAAATGGTGAATAATGTTACAACTGATTTATTAAAACTATCATTGATAAAATCATGCATAATCATCAATTTATTAGAAATAAAAGAGAATAAATAACATTCATTCATAGAAGCATAAATCATCATAAAATGGATTTAAATAATAAATTATAATAAATGACGTGATGAAGAATGGTAGAAATGGGTGGAATAAGCGTTCACAAGTGATAATAATAATGGCATATTAACGGCCCAATATACCCCCACACTCAATATGTTGCATGTCCTCATGCAACGAAAACTGAATATATTGCATGTCCTCATGCAACCCAAAGACAAAAACTCATGTGTTAACCAAGCAATAAAAAATATGTTCATCTCAGCTCATGAAATGGATAGAACAAATGAATTCTTCCTTAATTAATGAATATTCAATTTTAGCAATCTTGATGAAGGCATAACAATTTTTACATTGACATTCAACTATATGTATATATGAAGTTGCAACAAAATATGATATGAGTAACATCAAACTTCATTAATCATTTTCTCAAAAAATACAAACCAACTTTTGTTGAAATTTGGCAAGTAAATTTATAATATATGAATGCATTTATGATCCAAAAATCAGACTGTTTTGATGCATGGATCATGAGATATAAACAAAATGACTGTAGCTGAGAGTGCATGATTTCCGAAATTTTATGAACCAATTTATCTTGAAATTGTCTGGGTTTGTATTAATGATACGTCTGCATTTTCCAAAAATCACAAGAATTAAGTTCATAGTTTTAAAAATATTATGGAAATCAATTTCTGCACTGAAATTGTATGCCTTAAATGAGAAAGAAAATAGAAAACATCCATCATGCGTAGCAATTCCTCCCCCTCTCTGAAAAATTAACATGCCCTCATGCGATGCTAGAAAACAAATAGGGGTGGTTGCTACCAGCTGTTGAATTCTATGCTTGGTGTAAAACAACATGGAATAAGGGAGGTGTTGAGAATGAATAAGAATAGCAATGGATGATAAAGAATATGAATAACATGGTCATAAGAAAGAAATGAATGAAATGAACACTCCCCCATACTCGAAAATGATATGCTGCTGAAAAAGGGAAAGTGGTAAAGATGTGGAATGAAGGATGATAAATAATGCTCAAAATGGATTTTCATGAAACTCTCCTAAATTCGTAATAAATCAGAAAATTATGCTATTTTACGTCAAGTTTTACCTCCAAAAATGTGGAATGACATATATGTACTGGCAGGTGTTGAAGCTGATGTAGGCAGAGTTGGTGCTGAAAGTGATGCAAAAGGTAGAATCCAGGTAAGCACATCATGTCTGAAGAATTGTTCACGTGCGCGAGCCTCTTCTGTTAAGTGCAATAGTGTGGTCATGCTATGAATAGAATTCTGCCCATACTTGCTGTTTTCCTGCAAACAAAGCACTATTTGGCATACAATGTTCTTGAATCCATAGTGTAAGCAATAGATAAGATGCATGCAAAAATTTCAATCAGAAAAACTTATGTATACATGCAATACTAATATTTTGGGAAATCAACAAGTGATGGCAGAGTGCAGTAATCATATCGAATGCAATCCCATAATGCATACATTCCCCCTTCCAATTGGAAAAGGAATGTCAGGACCATAAAGCGTATGAGAGGGGTTATGCTGACGGCAAGGCACGGGAATGAACAATATATCAGTGAATGAAGCAGAGTACACATATCAATGATAGGATAGCGGGAGTTATGGTTATAATGAGAGCAGAGTGTGTAAAGATAGTTATGAATAAGAGATAGGACGCTTTGGATTGATGATAAGTTATGAAAAAGAGAAAAAGAACAACAATATGCCAAAAAGATGCTTTACTGATAGTATGCTAGCTGAAAATGATGTGATTGATCATAAAACAATTTCTCATGCATAAAGGTTCAAAACAGGGAAAAAGTTAAGGAAATAACTTCTCTGATAAAAAGAAAAAAAAATAAGAAAAGGGTATTATAATAATAATTGACGATAAGATATAACTTCAATACCATAAGCAGAGCCACTGCTGCCAGCAGGCGTCCATAGCCTCGGCAGGGTTGCTTTTTAACCCATATGAGCCAAAATCCTCAATTTATAACTAGAGAGTTACATTGTTGTTCTACAGAAGAGATCAATGTGCTGGCGTGGTAACCAGATAACCACACTGCCATTCACTGGGATGTAGCAAAAGTGATCAGGCTGGCTCGTGATGAGACCTCCTGTTCCAAGGATAATTTGACTATCCCATGGATCATAACCCTGGTGTGGTGGCCATAATGGGAATGTCACTTTCTTACAACCTTATGAACATGGTAGGCTGGCTCGTAATGAGACCCCCTATCCTCCATCTATGAACAAAATTTTGTTATTATTACACATTTTTATGATAAAAAGAGGGAGGCTCAGTGCTCCTTAAGAGCAGGGATGGTGGAAGAAGTTGAACATGTCAATAGAAAAATATACCCATAATCTCATTTATTACAGACAGAGAAGATTATAATCCAGAAGGGTGGAACCAGCATGGTATTAAGATGATCAATCAATATCATGTTCAACATAAAACAATGCAGTAAAGTAGTATATAAATAATTGTGTCCCTTTTTAAAAATAATCTATCATCAAGGAGTTGTCATGTTAAAGATCATAACGTGAAGGATATTAACTCGCTTCAATAGAATCCATAATTCTTGTCCTCGTAAAAATAGTGTACTTCATGCCATGAAGGGGAATCAGTAAAATGTGGTTGAGATGAACTAGGAATAGTCCCACAAGAGGAAGGAAGAGTTGCTCTCGAAAATAATCCCAAAGTGTTGCTCTTTTGAATGAACAACAAAAACACTCAAAAAGTGGTGTTCCTTAAAGGAAATGCACAAAAAAAAAAACAAAAATACACACAAAAAAAGTGTGAAAATGCAAATGTCGATCATAAAATGCAAACATGCAAAAAAACAAATTCGCTGTTCACAGCATTGATGCTGAGGATGAGTTACACTTTGAATGAAGCAACACCTGAAACACAAAATATAAGAGAAATTAGAAAAGAAACAACATTTTATTTAAAAACAATATGTAAATAATTAAGTTACAACAGCTATGATGTTATGTCAAAAAAATGATCTCTTTGAAAAATGTTTTGGCAGCAGGGATAAGACATGAATCTTCAAATTGAAATCAATTCTTCATTTGTTCTATTATGAATCCTTTGGGTAATGAGTTGGATGAAATTACTTTGTTTTATTAAAATTTGTTTCGAGAATCACTCGTCCATAAATTGACCTTCTTTTTCTCCTAGGACCTGCAAAAAACGAGTATCTACCTGCAATAAAACATTAAATCATGGAGAAAGAGAGGTGATCGGGCTCCCCTAATCCAAGAATTATGCAAAAAACAACAAGTAGTTACTCTGTAGAACAAATCCATTGAGAAAACAACAAAGTAAAATTTATCTGTCACCTGCGGGAGAGCAGTGGCCAATCATGCTAACCTGCAGTGTTTTAATCACAACTTCTTTGTTTTTCATCGAAATTGAGTGATTCCAAAGCCAAATGAGAGCTAATTCAAAGGTTTATCTTCAATAGCAACAGATTTTAGAAATTCAATGATATGATATATCAATTTTAGTTAGAACAGTCTGCATAACATAGTCATTTTCAATTACCCAATCTAGACCAATGATTTATATTTCAAGCATAGATTCTTCGTTTGATGTCGGATTAAAATGATTCAAATTGGAAATGAAAGTAGATTCATTTATTTATCTCCAATAGAAACAAGTTTTGAAGAAAAGAAGAATTGATAGGTCAAACACTGTAAGGAACATCCGGAAAAACAGAGTTTTAAGGGTGCTGATTTACGATAGACAGTCAGTATTTTGATCATAACTTCCCCATACGATATCGAAAATGAGTGATTACAATTGAATTGGAAACTAGATTCATAGGGGAATCTACCATAGAAACAAGTTTTAAAAATATGGTTATTTAGGCCTCCAAAAACTGACTGTCCCAACTCTGTTCCTGAGCTGCCCGCTAGACATCCGGTCAATGTTTTGGTTCTAACTTTTTCGTTTCAAATCCAAATTGACTGATTAAAATTGGGTTAGAAATTAGACATCAAGGGCTATCTAGGGTAAAAACAGGTTTTAAAATATGGTCATTTAGGCCTCAAAAAACTGACTGTCCCAACTCTGTTCCTGAGCTGCCGGCTAGACATCCGGTCAATGTTTTGGTTCTAACTTTTTCGTTTCAAATCCAAATTGATTGATTCAAATTGGGTTAGAAAGTAGACATCAAGGGCTATCTAGGGTAGAAACATGTTTTAAAAATATTCATTTTTGGTCCCTCAAAACATGACTGTCCCGACTGTTTTTCCAGAAAGTTCATCAAGCCCGCAAGCCAAAAAAATGATATTCAAGCATTTTTTCAAATTGGTGATAAAAAATGAATATGAGTGTTTGTAGAGATATTATTTCCATTATAAGTCATCTACATAAACAAATGAATTAAAAAATTATCACCAATATTGATTTGCATAGCATGTTGCAACAAAAAACAACTAGTTTTACATAAAAAACAAAATGCATTTATTTATTCCCTTATTTATTTTATGTTTTATACTAACCTATTTTGATTTGAAAAATGAATATGACTACGTATATGAGTACTTCCAATGGAGCCATTTTCGAAATAAGGCTTCATGTATACACATACCCAAATTTGAAAAATGCATATTAATGAAAATTAGGGTATGAGAAGCCAACTTCCCTTGAGAAAATGGTATCAAAAATTGTTGAAGCATAGAGTGATGATGCAAACACGTGATGGAGTGAAACCAATCTTCAATATATCCGTTACTTTCTTGATTTCCCATCATACCATGAAGTTCTTGAGCTTTTAAAATGGTTTGTTGGTGCAACCTAGAAGAAACCTCATTTGCTTCTATAGCTTCTACAATTTTTGAATTTGAAACATTCTGAATCTCATTGTAAGTTTTCTCTAATGGCGCATGTGGGATAGAATGGGTGGGAAGGGTGGCTAAATTTGGCAGTTCAACATTGTAAGCATGTTGTACTGGTTTATTGTGGTGAGGGTGTGGAATTAGTTGAGCAGGAAATTGTGTATGGAATGGAGCATTGTGATGATGTGTTTGGTTGGGTTGAGTGGATAAATTTGATATGCAAGCAGGATGTTGTGAAAGAGCCGGTGGAGAATATGGAGAATGTGCTTGTGCTACAAGATGAGGGAGAGTAGTCATGCAATCATAAGGTGAACCATGCCAAACTTGTAGATAAGATTGGTGGTTATATTGAAACTGACATGGCTGCCCTAGAACATGAGTATTCCATAATGGATTATGCAAGTAAGAGAATGGAGAAGAAGTGTTTTGAACCATACCTGTTGACCTTGTTGTAGCTTCCTTATCTCTTTGATATGATACTTCCATCCTAGATAAGGAAGAGTGAGTATCTATGGGCTGCTCCTTTCGGTCATGAGGGAAAAACACTTCATCAAATTCTTCATTTTTATGAACCTGCAAAACGTCCAATTTTGAGCTTAGAGAGCTAATAAAATCAACTTTAAAATTTTCAAATAAATCATTGATTTCATCTCTTATGTCTCCTATTCTTGTAGCAGATTTGGAAAACAAAGAACAAACATCTCTAGAATTCTCACCAGCCTTGGAGATTCCTCTTGAATACCTTATGCACAACTCACAAACATCATTATATGATAACTGAAAAACATCACCTTTTCCTATCAGATTTAAGAGTTCTAAAAATTCATCTTTGATTCCTTTAAGAAGGAGTGTTTTTAAGATCTCTTTCTCCAAATGCTTATATTTTGATTTTTGAAGGTTGTATTGAAATCAATCTACATAGTCCTCCAAACTTTCATCTTCCCCTTGTATCATACCGAAAATATCTTCATTGGATTTGCAATAGTCTTGGTACTTCTTCAAGAATATGTTCTTCATGTCCTCCCATGTTTGGATGCAATTCCCACCTAGGCTCATGAACCATCGGAGAGCTGCTCCTTTTAGAGTAAGAGGAAACACTTTCAACCTTTGATCGTTAGTGTAATAATCACATCCTCTACAAAGTATTTCGAACTCAAATAAGAATGTATCTGGATCTTCATTTGCTAAACCATGAAAATTTGATAAAGATGGGGGAATTATGTGCATTTGTGTCACTCCTCCTAGATCTTTGATAGGAAATTCAAAAGTAGAAACGTGAGCCATTTCTTACCATAGTAGAAGATGTTCTTCATGTATTTATTCGAGGCTCCTTCTTCAAATGTTCCTGTTAATCGGTTAGTGAAATGGGTGGTGCTTACATCACCACTTTGAGAGAAGTCATGAGATTTGTTTTTCAAAATTTCTATCTTTTTCCTAATCATTCACACAAAAATTCAAACATCTATTTCTACCCAACAAAGCAACAAAAAATCTGTTAGGAAAGCGGATAGTGGAGCAGGGCTTTTACATGCTCCACACGTAGGTTCTTACCTTCCGTTTTTAAGATCCAACTCTTCCCTAGCAGGCACTCATCAGATTCACACTACTCTTTAGAAATGGCTACACTCTCCCCGGCAACGGCGCCAAAATGTGAAGCGATAAAAAGGTGTCTTTGTAACTCCTAATTACCTCACATTAATTGTCAACCCAGGGACGACTTTTTGTTTCAAGAGTGTACTCAGTCTGAGGCGGTTATTTACTCAAGAGTAATGTTTTGCAGTATAGTGCTTAAAATCCAAAAGTAAATGAAAGCTGGAAATAAAATCTACTTACAACAAAGCATTTTAAGACTTAAATCATGCATTCGGAAAAATAAGCAATGTATCAGTCAAGGGTCCAGTGACAATAACTCATCCCTTTGGAAACTGATGTAACCAAAAGTAACCAAGGAACAGATCATTAATCTGGGGACTAGACAGCAAATGCCAATGCCCACTACAGTTTCAGATCGTTCTTCACACAAAAGCAAAGATAATGCAAATAACAGGAAATGGAAAGCTGCCATTGAAAGTAAACTAGGAAAGCTCTTTAAAAGCAAACTCTTGCAATTAATCAACCAAACTAAACAGCGAAGTAAAGAACATGAAACTGTAAAGCATTACGATTCAAAGAAATAGGAACTAAATCAAACCATCACACGGCGGAAATTGGAAAGATATGATACTACAGCAGCATACTCCACTAGAGGCTGGGCCCTTAGCCGCCAGCGGATGCTGCTGGGCTACTTCAGATCAGGTGAATGAACAACAACCCTTTTATTTACTCATCCTCAAATTGTGAAATCATTACAATAGCAAAAGCTTTGAAGATTACAATGGCAATGCAACAATCCCTATCCTATCATGAATAATCCATCTTCATTCTTGAATCTCTAAGTCTGAATCCTCAATTCCATCATTCGAATCCCTCCCGAATCATCCTCAAAGTCCTTCTCCCTCTCTGATCTCTGTTCTGATTTAAATACAAAGAGAGCAGAGAGTGGTTACAATAGAGATAATTACAACATGATTATATTACAAAATTGATTTGCTTCTAACCATTTGATCAACAAGAACAAGGCGAATTTGGCTTTGCAGCTGAGATTTGGAGGACGGCCGCAACAACAAATCTGAGAAAATCGTGCTCAAAGAACCCTGCGTTTCTCTTAGTACAAGCCGAAGTTTGGCAAACCGTTTTTTTCTAAAGTTAATTGGGTCCGTTCTGGACAAAACCCATGTTCCGGATTTTCCAGATTCTTCTTCATTTGCTCAGAATCTCAACTGCAAAATCGTCACTTCTTATTCCAGCGAATTTCTGAGTTGGCACTTTTAATGATCAAATCTTCAATCTGAAAATTATCTTGGAGGCTAAAAATGGTGAATAATGTTAAAACTGATTTATTAAAACTATCATTGATAAAATCATACATAATCATCAATTTATTAAAAATAAAGGAGAATAAATAATATTCATTCATAAGAGCATAAATCATTATAAAATAGATTTAAATAATAAATTATAATAAATGACGTGATGAAGAATGGTAGAAATGGGTGGAATAAGCATTCACAAGTGATAATAATAATGGCATATTAACGGCCCAACATACCCCCACACTCAATATGTTGCATGTCCTCATGCAACGAAAACCTGAATATATTGCATGTCCTCATGCAACCCAAAGACAAAAACCCATGTGTTAACCAAGTAATAAAAAATATGTTCATCTCAGCTCATGAAATGGATAGAACAAATGAATTCTTCCTTAATTAATGAATATTCAATTTTAGCAATCTTGATGAAGGCATAACAATTTTTACATTGACATTCAACTATATGTATATATGAAGTTGCAACAAAATATGATATAAGTAACAGCAAACTTCAATAACCATTTTCTCAAAAACTACAAACCAGCGTTTGTTGAAATTTGGCAAGTAAATTTATAATATATGAATGCCTTTATGATTCAAAAATCAGACTGTTTTGATGCATGGATCATGAGATATAAACAAAATGACTGTAGCTGAGAGTGCATGATTTCCGAAATTTTATGAACCAATTTATCTTGAAATTGTCTGGGTTTGTATTAATGATACGTCTGTGTTTTCCAAAAATCACAAGAATTGAGTTCATAGTTTTAAAAAATATTATGGAAATCAATTTCTACACTGAAATTGTATGCCTTAAATGAGAAAGAAAATAGAAAACATCCATCATGCGTAGCAATTCTTCCCCCTCTCTGAAAAATTAGCATGCCCTCATGCGATGCTAGAAAACAAATAGAGGTGGTTGCTACCAGCTGTTGAATTCTATGCTTGGTGTAAAACAACATGGAATAAGGGAGGTGTTGAGAATGAATAAGAATAACAATGGATGATAAAGAATATGAATAACATGGTCATAAGAAAGAAATGAATGAAAGGAACGCTCCCCCATACTCGAAAATGATATGCTGCTGAAAAAGGGAAAGTGGTAAAGATGTGGAATGAAGGATGATAAATAATGCTCAAAATGGATTTTCATGAAATTCTCTTAAATTCGTAATAAATCAGAAAATTATGCTATTTTACCTCAAGTTTTACCTCCAAAAATGTGGAATGACATATATGGACTGGCAGTTGTTGAAGCTGATGTAGGCAGAGTTGGTGCTGAAAGTGATGCAAAAGGTGGAATCCAGGTAAGCACATCATGTCTCAAGAATTGTTCACGTTCGCGAGTTGCTCGAGCCTCTTCTGTTAAGTGCAATAGTGTGGTCATGCTATGAATAGAATTCTGCCCATACTTGTTGTTTTCCTGCAAACAAAGCACTATTTGGCATACAATGTTCTCGAATCCATAGTGTAAGCAATAGATAAGATGCATGCAAAAATTTCAATCAGAAAAACTTATGTATACATGCAATACTAATATTTTGGCAAATCAACAAGTGATGGCAGAGTGCAGTAATCATATCGCATGCAATCCCATAATGCATACATTCCCACCTCCAATTGGAAAAGGAATTCCATGACCATAAAGCATATGAGAGGTGTTGTGCTGATGGCAAGGCAAGGGAATGAACAATATAGCAGTGAATGAAGCAGAGTACACATATCAATGATAGGATAGCGGGAGTTATGGTTATAATGAGAGCAGAGTGTGTAAAGATAGTTATGAATAAAAGATAGGACGCTTTGGATTGATGATAAGTTATGAAAAAGAGAAAAAGAACAACAATGTGCCAAAAAGATGCTTTACTGATAGTATGCTAGCTGAAAATGATGCGATTGATCATAAAACAATTTCTCATGCATAAAGGTTCAAAACAAGGAAAAAGTTAAGGAAATAACTTCTCTGATAAAAAGAAAAAAAATAAGAAAAGGGTATTATAATAATAATTGACGATAAGATATAACTTCAATACCATAAGCAGAGCCACTGCTGCCAGCAGGCGTCCATAGCCTCGGCAGGGTTGCTTTTTAACCCATATGAGCCATGATCCTCAATTTATAAATGGAGAGTTACAGTGTTGTTCTACAGAAGAGATCAATGTGCTGGCGTGGTAACCAGATAACCACACTGCCATTCACTGGGATGTAGCAAAAGTGATCAGGCCGGCTCGTGATGAGACCTCCTGTTCCAAGGATAATTTGACTATCCAATGGATCATAACCCTGGTGTGGTGGCCATAATGGGAATGTCACTTTCTTGCAACCTTATGAACATGGTAGGCTGGCTCGTAATGAGACCCCCTATCCTCCATCTGTGAACAAAATTTTGTTGTTATTACACAATTTTATGATAAAAAGAGGGAGGCTCAGTACTCCTTAAGAGCAAGGATGGTGGAAGAAGTTGAACATGTCAATAGAAAAATATACCCATAATCTCATTTATTACAGACAGAGAAGATTATAATCCAGAAGGGTGGAACCAGCATGGTATTAAGATGATCAATCAATATCATGTTCAACAGAAAACAATGCAGTAAACTAGTATATATGTCCCTTTTTTAAAAATAATCTATCATCAAGGAGTTGTCCTGTTAAAGATCATAACGTGAAGGATATTAACTCGCTTCAATAGAATCCATAATTCTTGTCCTCGTAAAAATAGTGTACTTCATGCCATGAAGGGGAATCAGTAAAATGTGGTTGAGATGAACTAGGAATAGTCCCACAAGAGGAAGGAAGGGTTGCTCTCGAAAATAATCCCAAAGTGTTGCTCTTTTGAATGAACAGCAAAAACACTCAAAAAGTGGTATTCCTTAAAGGAAATGCACACAAAAAAACAAAAATACACACAAAAAAAGTGTGAAAATGCAAATGTCGATCATAAAATGCAAATATGCAAAAAAACAAATTCGCTGTTCACAACATTGATGCTGAGGATGAGTTACACTTTGAATGAAGCAACACCTGAAACACAAAATATAAGAGAAATTAGAAAAGAAACAAAATTTTATTTAAAAACAATATGTAAATAACTAAATTAAGTTACAACAGCTATGATGTTATGTCAAAAAAATGATCTCTTTGAAAAATGTTTTGGCAGCAGGGATAAGACATGAATCTTCAAATTGAAATCAATTCTTCATTTGTTATATTATGAATCCGTTGGGTAATGAGTTGGATGAAATTCCTTTGTTTTATTAAAATTTGTTTCAAGAATCACTCGTCCATAAACTGACCTTCTTTTTCTCCTAGGACCTGCAAAAAACGAGTGTCTACCTGCAATAAAACATTAAATCATGGAGAAAGAGAGGTGATCGGGCTCCCCTAATCCAAGAATTATGCAAAAACAACAAGTAGTTACTCTTTAGAACAAATCCATTGAGAAAATAACAAAGTAAAATTTATCTGTCACCTGCGGGAGAGCAGTGGCCAATCATGCTAACCTGCAGTGTTTTAATCACAACTTCTTTGTTTTTCATCGAAATTGAGTGATTCCAAAGCCAAATGAGAGCTAATTCAAAGTTTTATCTCCAGTAGCAACATGTTTTAGAAATTCAATGATATGATATGTCAATTTTAGTTAGAACAGCCTGCATAACATAGTCATTTTCAATTACCCAATCTAGACCAACGATTGATATTTCAAGCATAGATTCTTCGTTTGATGTCGGATTCAAATGATTCAAATTGGAAATAAAATTATATTAATTTGTTTATCTCCAATAGAAACAAGTTTTGAGGAAAAGAAGAATTGATAGGTCAAACACTGTAAGGAACATCCGGAAAAACAGAGTTTTAAGGGTGCTGATTTACGATAGACAGTCAGTATTGTGATCATAACTTCCCCATACGATATCGAAAATGAGTGATTCCAATTGCATTGGAAACTAGATTCATTGGGGAATCTACCATAGAAACAAGTTTTAAAAATATGGTCATTTAGGCCTCCAAAACCTGACTGTCCCAACTCTGTTCCTGAGCTGCCCGCTAGACATCCGGTCAATGTTTTGGTTCTAATTTTTTCGTTTCAAATCAAAATTGACTGATTCAAATTGGGTTAGAAAGTAGACATCAAGGGCTATCTATGGTAAAAACAGGTTTTAAAAATATGGTCATTTAGGCCTCAAAAAACTGACTGTCCCAACTCTGTTCCTGAGCTGCCCGCTAGACATCCGGTCAATGTTTTGGTTCTAACTTTTTCGTTTCAAATCCAAATTGATTGATTCAAATTGGGTTAGAAAGTAGACATAAAGGGCTATCTAGGGTAGAAACAGGTTTTAAAAATATTCATTTTTGGTCCCTCAAAACATGACTGTCCCGACTGTTTTTCCAGAAAGTTCATCAAGCCCGCAAGCCAAAAAAATGATATTCAAGCATTTTTTCAAATTGGTGATAAAAAATGAATATGAGTGTTTGTAGAGATATTATTTCCATTATAAGTCATCTACATACACAAATGAATTAAAAAAATTATCACCAATATTGATTTGCATAGCATGTTGCAACAAAAACAACTAGTTTTACATAAAAAAACAAAATGCATTTATTTATGTCCTTATTTTATTTTATTTTATTTTCTCCACTATCCTACTCTTCTTTGAGAATCGAATATGTTTATGTATAAGAGTATTTCCAGTGGAACCATTTTAGAAATAAGGCCTCTAGTATGCGCACCCAAATTTGAAAAATACATGTTGATAAAAATTAGGGTATGAGAAGCCAACTTCCCTTGAAAAGATGGAGTCAAAAATTGTTGAAGTGTGGAGCAATGTTGCAAACAAGTGATGGAGTGAAACCAATCTTCAATATATCCTTTATTTTCTTGATTTCCCATCATACCATGAAGTTCTTGAGCTTTTAAAATGGTTTGTTGGTGCAACCTAGAAGAAACCTCATTTGCTTCCATAGCTTCTACAATTTTTGAATTTGAAACATTCCGAATCTCATTGTAAGTTTTCTCTAATGGCGCATGTGAGATAGAATGGGTGGGAAGGGTGGGTAAATTTGGCAGTTCAACATTGTAAGCATGTTGTACTGGTTTATTGTGGTGAGGGTGTGGAATTAGTTGAGCAGGAAATTGTGTATGGAATGGAGCATTGTGATGATGTGTTTGGCTGGGTTGAGTGGATAAATTTGATATGCAAGCAGGATGTTGTGAAAGAGCTGGTGGAGAATATGGAGAATGTGCTTGTGCTACAAGATGAGGGAGAGTAGTCATGCAATCATAGGGTGAACCATGCCAAACTTGTAGATAAGATTGGTGGTTATATTGAAATTGACATGGCTGCCCTAGAACATGAGTATTCCATAATGGATTATGCAAGTAAGATAATGGAGAAGAAGTGTTTTGAACCATACCTGTAGGCCATGATTTCCATGGTTTTGACCTTGTTGCAGCTTCCTCACCTCTTTGATATGATACTTCCATCCTAGATAAGGAAGAGTGAGTATCTATGGGCTGCTCCTTTCGGTCATGAGGGAAAAACACTTCATCAAATTCTTCATTTTTATGAACCTGCAAAACGTCCAATTTTGAGCTTAGAGAGCTAATAAAATCAACTTTAAAATTTTCAAACAAATCATTGATTTCAGCTCTTATGTCTCCTATTCTTGTAGCAGATTTGGAAAAGAAAGAACAAACATCTCTAGAATTCTTACCAGCCTTGGAGATTCCTCTTGGATACCTTATGCACAACTCACAAACATCATCATATGATAACTGAAAAACATCACCTTTTCCTATCAGATTTAAGAGTTCTAAAAATTCATCTTTGATTCCTTTAAGAATGAGTGTTTTTAAGATCTCTTTTTCCAAATGCTTATGCGTTGATTTTTGAAGGTTATAATGAAATCGATCTACATAGTCCTCCAAACTTTCATCTTCCCCTTGTATCATACCGAAAATATCTTCATTGGATTTGCAATAGTCTTGGTACTTCTTCATGAATATGTTCTTCATGTCCTCCCATGATTGGATGCAATTCCCACCTAGGCTCATGAACCATCGGAGAGCTGCTCCTTTTAGAGTAAGAGGAAACACTTTCAATCTTTGATCATTAGTACAATAATCATATCCTCTACAAAGTATTTCGAACTCAAATAAGAATGTATCCGAATCTTCATTTGCTAAACCATGAAAATTTGGTAAAGATGGGGGAATTATGTGCATTTGTATCACTCCTCCTAGATCTTTGATAGGAAATTCAAAAGTAGAAACGTGAGCCATTTCTTACCATAATATAAGATGTTTTTCATGTGTTTCTTCGAGGCTCCTTCTTCAAATGTTCCTGTCAATCGGTTAGTGAAATGGGTGGTGCTTACATCACCACTTGCATGAGGTCATGTGATCCATTTTTCAAAATTTCTATTTTTTTCCTAATCATTCACACAAAAATTCAAACATATATTTCTACCCAACAAAGCAACAAAAAATCTGTTAGGAAAGCAGATAGTGGAGCAGGGCTTTTACATGCTCCGCACGTAGGTTCTTACCTTCTGTTTTTAAGATCCAACTCTTCCCTAGCGGGCACTCATCAGATTCACACTACTCTTTAGAAATGGCTACACTCTCCCCGGCAACGGCGCCAAAATGTGAAGCGATAAAAAGGTGTCTTTGTAACTCCTAATTACCTCACATTAATTGTCAACCCAGGGACGACTTTTTGTTTCAAGAGTGTACTCAGTCTGAGGCGGCTATTTACTCAAGAGTAATGTTTTGCAGTATAGTGCTTAAAATCTAAAAGTAAATGAAAGATGGAAATAAAATATACTTACAACAAAGCATTTTAAGACTTAAATCATGCATTCAGAAAAATAAGCAATGTATCAGTCAAGGGTCCAGTAACAATAACTCATCCCTTTGGAAACTGATGTAACCAACAGTAACCAAGGAACAGATCATTAATCTGGGGACTAGACAGCAAATGCCAATGCCCACTACAGTTTCAGATCGTTCTTCACACCAAAGCAAAGATAATGCAAATAACAGGAAATGGAAAGCTGCCATTGAAAGTAAACTAGGAAAGCTCTTTAAAAGCAAAATCTTGCAATTAATCAACCAAACTAAACAACGAAGTAAAGAACATGAAACTGTAAAGCATTACGATTCAAAGAAATAGGAACTAAATCAAACCATCACACGGCGGAAATTGGAAAGATATGATACAACAACAGCATACTCCACCAGAGGCTGGGCCCTTAGCTGCCAGTGGATGCTGCTGGGCTACTTCAGATCAGGTGAATGAACAACAACCCTTTTATTTATTCATCCTCAAATTGTGAAATCATTACAACAGCAAAAGCTTTGAAGATTACAATGGCAATGCAACAATCCCTATCCTATCATGAATAATCCATCATCATTCTTGAATCTCTAAGTCTGAATCCTCAATTCCATCATTCGAATCCATCCTGAATCATCCTCAAAGTCCTTCCCTCTCTCTAATCTTTGTTCTGATTTAAATACAAAGAGAGCAGAGAGTGGTTACAATAGAGATAATTACAACATGATTCTATTACAAAATTGGTTTGCTTCTAACCATTTGATCAACAAGAACAAGGCGAATTTGGCTTTGCAGCTGAGATTTGGAGGACGGCCGCAACAACAAATCTGAGAAAATCGTGCTCAAAGAACCCTGCGTTTCTCTTAGTACAAGCCGAATTTGGGCAAACCATTTTTTACAAAAGTTAATTGGGTCCGTTCGGGACAAAACCCATGTTCCGGATTTTCCATATTCTTCTTCATTTGCTCAGAATCTCAACCGCAAAATCGTCACTTCTTATTCCAGCGAATTTCTGAGTTGGCACTTTTAATGATCAAATCTTCAATCTGAAAATTATCTTGGAGGCTAAAAATGGTGAATAATGTTACAACTGATTTATTAAAACTATCATTGATAAAATAATTCATAATCATCAATTTATTAGAAATAAAGGAGAATAAATAATATTCATTCATAAGAGCATAAATCATTATAAAATGGATTTAAATAATAAATTATAATAAATGACGTGATGAAGAATGGTAGAAATGAGTGGAATAAGCATTCACAAGTGATAATAATAATGGCATATTAACGGCCCAACATTTGTTTCTTGCTTAACCATGCCACCAGACTTTCTCCTAGATAGAAAGCACCTCCACTTTTTCTTTTCCTGTCATCCACACAGCTGGCCCAATATGCATCTGTGTATGTTGTTAAAGTGAAGCTTTTTCCTTTAGGATACCAAAGTCCATATTGTGTTGTTCCTTGTAGATATCTGAATATTCTTTTTACTGCCAGAAGATGGTTTTGTTTAGGTGCTGCTTGATATCTAGCCACTAGTCCTACTACTAGCATGATGTCTAGTCTTGATGCAGTCAGATACAATAGACTTCCTATCATGGATATGTAGATTTTTTGATCTATATCAGCAGATCCATCATCAGCACACAGCTTGCATCCCGTGATCATGGGAGTTGACACGGGTTTGCAGTCCTCCATTTTGAACTTTTTCAACATCTCTTTCAAGTATTTTTCCTGTGAGATGAATGTACCTGTGTTCTTTTGCTGAATTTGAAGTCCTAAGTAGAAACTGAGCTCTCCAATCATAGACATCTCAAACTCTGTTTTCATCTCATTAGCAAACCCTTTTGCTAGTTCTTCTCTGTTGCTTCCAAACATAATGTCATCAACATATACTACAACAATCAGGAGTTCATTTTCATGGGCTTTTATGTATAGATTGCTGTCTACTCCCCCTCTCTTAAAGCCTTGTTTTTGCAAATACTTATCCAGTCTTGAGTACCAAGCACGAGGAGCCTGTTTCAGTCCATATAGGGCCTTCTTCAGTCTGCACACATAATCTTCTTTGTCTGTCAATGAGAAGCCTTCTGGTTGTTCCATGTAGACTTCTTCTTCTAAGTCTCCATTCAGAAATGAAGATTTTACATCCATTTGATATACCTTGAAATTCTGGTAGCATGCAAATGCCAGGAACATTCTGATAGCTTCCATTCTGGCTACAGGGGCAAATGTTTCATTGTAATCAAGTCCTTCGACTTGTGAATATCCTTTGCAGACCAGTCTGGCTTTATTCTTGATTACTTGTCCTTGCTCATTCATTTTGTTTTTGAATACCCATTTTGAACCAATGATATTTTTCTCAATTGGTCTAGGAACTAGTTCCCAGGTATTGTTCTTTTCAATTTGGTCCAATTCCTCCTTTATTGCTTTTACCCAAGACTTGTCCTTGCTGGCTTCTTCAAATTTCTTTGGCTCTATTTGTGACAACATAGCTATGTATACCTCTTCAGTTTGTTCTGTTAGCTGCCTTCTTGTCTGGACCCCTGCTTTCTTATCTCCTATGATTTGATCTTCAGGATTATTCTTCTGAGTGTATCTTGAGGGGGCTTTCGAGCTCAACCCTTCATCTTCTGTAGTCTTGCTTGTTTCATCATCATTCTGGTCTTCTTCTTCATGGTTATCTGATGGACTGCAGTAGTCAGTATCTCTTGTATTGTTTGGAAGTTCTTCATCAAATCTCACATCAATGCTTTCTACTATTTTCCGAAGAGTCTTGTTGTAGCACCTGTACCCTTTACTTTTGGATGCATATCCTAGAAATATTCCTTCATCTTCTCTTGCATCAAATTTTCCAAGATTTTCATCATTATTCTTTATGTAACACTTGCTACCAAAGATTCTGAAATGTTTGATTGAAGCTGGATTTCCATGCCACAGTTCATAGGGTGTCTTGTCACTTCTTGGCCTTAAGTGAGATTTATTAAGAATATGTACTGTTGTGTGCACTGCTTCTGCCCAGAAGGTTTGAGAAATATTATTTTCTTGCATCATGGCTCTGGAAATTTGTTGAACAGACCTATTCTGTCTCTCTGCTAATCCATTTTACTGAGGTGTTCCTGCAATAGTAAATTGTTGCTTTATCCCATGTTCATTGCATAGGTCAGCAAAGTCATAATCTGTAAATTCACCTCCTCTATCTGATCTGATACATTTTATCTTGCATCCAGTTTGATTTTCTGCTAATGCTTTAAATATTTTAAATTTTTCCAGTGCTTATGATTTATTCTTGAGAAAAGAAACCCATGTCATTCTGGAGAAATCATCTATTATCAGCATGAAGTAGGATTCTCCACTTGGTGTTTTAGTTCTTGCAGGTCCACACAGATCCATGTGCACAAGATGGAGTGGTCTTCTTGTTGATAACTCATCTTTATATTTAAAGGATGTTCGGGTCTGTTTGCCCAATTGACACGATTTGCATATGGTATTTGAAGGCCTTTTTATTTCTGGCATATCTCTGACAGCTTTCTTCCTGCTCAGTCTAATGATATGATCGAAGTTGATATGTCCCAATCTTTTATGCCATAACCATGACTCCTCAAGTTTTCTAAGATGGCATGCTTCATATTCCTCTTTCACAATGTAAACATTGCTCTCTGTTCGAACACCTTTGAGTAGAGTCTTACCTGTCGTGCTTGATCTGACTTCACAGTCTTGTGCTCTAAATAGAACTTCGCAACCTTTGTCACACATCTGACTGACACTCAGTAAATTTTCTTTCAGCCCATCTACAAATAGTACATCTTGGGCCTTTCCTCTACCATTGTCTATGCTGACTGAGCCCTTTCCTTTGATCTTTCCTGACTTATCATTGCCAAAAGTAAGATTGCCAGATTTCTTTTCATCAAGAGTTATAAACTCACTTTTGTCTCCTGTCAGATGTTTAGAGCAGCCACTATCCAAATACCATTGAATTTTCAGATCTTGAGCAGTTAGAGCCAGGTCACACTTATTCACCTTCTTTATCCACTGGAGGCACCCTTTTCTTTTGTATCTTTTGTGAGGTGATGACCTCCATCTTCTTAGAGGACATTTGGAAGGTATATGTCCAACTTGATTGCATACACAACATTTGATCATAATTTTTGTAGAATTATGAGTATGAACATAATTTCTTTGATTCATAAACCTTCTTGAGGTGTTAAACATCAATATTTGTCCATACTTTCTACACTCAATGATTTTATGACCAAATTCCTTACAATAAAAGCAGTAACCATAGAAGCTATTTGCATACCTGATGTAAGGTTGTCTTTTCCATTTGTTTGCTTGAGGCAGTCTCTTCAATGTTTGAATCTTTTGCTGGTTTGAATTACTTCTCCTTGCATGACAATATGCAACAATGTGTCCCAGATTGTGGCAGACATAACAGGTGGCATTCTTCATTGGAGGGAAGAATCTCCTTTGATGGTTTCCAAATTTTACATATTCAGGGGTCTTAGTATTTATTACAGTCTTTGCTAGTAGTGGTTTCTTCTGATCTCTGTCTTCCTTATTGCATATTTCTTCTTTTGTAGGAATTATTTGAGCTACTTCATAATTCTTCTTTTCTTTTACAAAAATAATCTCTCTGTCAACCTTTTCTTTTCCTTTACTTGATTCTCCTTCATAGCCTATTCCAGTATTTATCATAGGGGATCTTTGAGAAACCAAAATTTCATTCAACTTACTAGAGCTTGTTGTTTCGGAAGAGTTTATAACCACTTTCCTTTGAGAATTTTCTAATTTCTTTCTGAGACATACTACTTCTTCTTCCAACTTTTCTTGTTATTGAGTTTTTTCTTTGATTTGCTTAAGTAACATGTCCTCTATCTTCTTGGCTTCTTCAAGCTCTATTTTTAGCTGCTTAAGGACTTCTGAATTCTGTTATTCTCGTACATATTTGAGGAGAAATTCCTTCTTTCTTTCTGCATTTCAATTTGAGTCTATCAATCTCTTCTAGGGCACTTCTTAGCTCCCCCTCAAGGTTGACTTCACCTTCTTCTTCTTAATCTTCTAGCAGGAGACCTTCAAGTTCTTCTATGGCCATCAATAAGAATTAAGAGGTTCCTTCTTCACTTGAGGATTCATCTGAATCTTCAGATGCACTGTTGTCTTGTTGAGCATAGAAGGATTTTCTGCTGAACTTATTTCCTTTCTGCCAGTTCTTTGATTTATTTTTCTCTAACTCTTGAGCCCGATTCCTTAATTTCTTGTGAGGACAATTAGCAGCATAGTGTCCCACTCTTCCACAGTTAAAGCATTTGAAGGGGAGTTTACCTTTGTATTTACCTGAGCCTCTATCCAATTTCTTAACAAACTTTTCCTCTTCTTCATCCGAGCAAGAGCATATGTCTCCCTCTTCTTCTTTCTTCTTTTATGTTTTAAAGGTTGCTTCCCTCGTACTTGGCTTCTTCTGTGGGAGCCTCATTTCATAGGCTATTAGATTTCTAAGTAGCTGGTTCATGGTTAATGTCTCCCAATTAGTTGTTTCTTCTATTGCAGACACCTTTGGATTAAACCTGGATGGAAGAGATCTTAGAATATTTTGCACAATTATACTTTCTGGCATTTTTTCTCCAAGAGATTTCATATTGTTAATAATTTATGCATCTTTTAGGAAGAAAATGGCAATGTCTTCATCATCATTCATTTTTAAGTTTTCAAACTGGGCTCTATAGACTTGAAGTTTGGCAGTCTTTACTTTCTTGTCTCCCTCATGTATGTTTTCAAGAGTATCCCATATTTCTTTGGCAGTGTCTTTGTGCATTACTTTAATAAACTCTGCTTCACACAATCCATTCAGGATGGCATTCATGGCTTTTGCGTTAGCCACAAAATCTTGTTTTGTTTCTTTATCTATGTCAGTTGCCTTCGGGGCATATCCTAATTCCACAGCAGCCCAAACTTCTATTCCTAGAGACATTATGTATGTCCTCATTCTGATTTTCCAGAAAGCATAATTTTCACCAGTGAAGAAAGGATCTTTATTGGTTCAGCATCCTTCTTTACTAGCCCTCTTGGGAACCTAGGATCTCCTTTCAGTTGTTAGACTTGTACAAAGGAACTTGTTTTGATACCAATTGTTGAACCCTTAGTTAAACTGAGAGGGGGGGTGAATCAGTTTAACACATTCATGATATTTTAAACTTTCTATTAAACCTTATTTACACCTTCATTTCATATCCAACTTAATATGTGAGTAATCTTATAATGTGAGCAGCAAGTATTAATATAATATAACAGCAGACTTAATATGAGAGCAACAAGTATTAAGAAGATGATATAAATCATATCACCACATAAACATCATGCACAGAGACACTATATATAAGTGGAAACCCATAAAGGGAGAAAACCACATCTTATTATTGTTGTGATGCAAAGGCAAGCTCCAACTCCCTCTCGCCACTTTTTTTCTGCAGGCACCAACCTACAGGAGGCTCCAACCTCAATTCTGCAAGCTACAACTTGCAAGGAAGCACAAACTCCCTTCAATTTTCTGCAGGCACCAACCTACAGGAGGCTCCAACCTCAGTCAGCTACAACTAACAGTTATCAAGATGCAACTTGATAGGGAAGCTCCAACTTCCTCAAATTTATCAAATTGAATGTTTGCTGATTTACCTCAGATATCAGCTTTGTTCTGTAGCTTCTCTTTCTGTTCTTCTTCTCTTAATCTTCTCTGCCTCACACTTCTATATTCTTCCTTCTCTAGATTTATTCTCTCTAAAAACTCTCATGTGCATATCAATGTGATATTATATATATAATTCCTCACATGACTGTTTGTATTTCATAAAGAATTTGGAGTGAACAGTCATGACTCTTTGGCTTCTGTCTTCTTTTTCCTTTATCCAACTCATTTTTAAAATTACAACAATATTTACAAATTTCCATGCTACAGTGGGATTTTTTCTTTTCCTTAGGATACTTGCCTTTGCATCACAGACAATAAAAAATTAATTACAACATTTAAATTTACATTTTTAATTACATATTTCAATTTCACTCGGCTTCTTTTTTGGATTTTGGCTTTACTGGATTTGTCTTTTCCTACTGCTGTTAAGATCCTGTTCTACATCCTCTTTGTTTTACTGTCATCTGCATATTCCACCTGTTCACTGCACTTTTGAATCCCTTTGTTGTACATCTCTTCAACTCTACAATCTTTTTTTTCCTCTGTCAGGCCTCATACTTCCTCTTTCTGTGTGCATATAAAATGAATACAGCAAATTTGTACTCAATCCAACTGTCAATCTGGGCAATTTCAATAATTTATTCTAAAGTTTACCTCCTTGAAGAATATATGATTTAAACCATAGTCGGATCAACTTGCATCAAACGGAGCTCCATTCCTTTTAAATTCCGCGGGGGTAGCAGACTCGAGCAGATAGGGGAAGGAGACCCCCGGAATAAATGACGTCATGTATGCATATTCCCGATTATTAATAAACTGTGGCTTTTGTTTAGCGCCCAACATATATATGGTCACGGTCTTAAAACCTTTGGCTCCGGACCCACAAATATAAGTGACATAATACTTTGGCTATTAAAACCATGTAAACTGACCCTCGGCATGTACATATATTAAACCACGTTCATTTCATCATATATTTAAAATGACGTCACAATATGGTTAACCCACATATTTATACTCACGCTTTTTACATAATTAAATTTTGAATAAACCTTGGCTCTGGGCCCCGCATCTATGTTCAATCGCCTAATCAACGCACTCACCGTACCTGCTTATTCTGCGTGCATCTCCGTCAAACAGTCACCGTCCGATGGCTCTACGCCAGATCGACGACACTCGACGATATCGCTCCACCTCCTGGTACGAATGTTAACGCGCGATGGCGCGCTTTGAAAGGTGGTTTCGTTGGGTCCCGCCTTACCACGCATCAACACCCCTATGGAATCGCTCCCCCCTCCTCAAATATCACTTGCCGACGAAAGGTGGTGTGATGAAATCCGCTTCCAACCTTTACTGCTCACTCCAAACCGCGTCACTGTTCCTCTCGCAAGGTTCCATCCTTTCATGGTTCCACTCCCCTTTGACACATCAGGTTCCGTCCACTTGTATTTATTTCATTACACTCCGTCACATAGTTTCACATCAAACAACGTTTCTCCCTTTCGCGCTCACTCTAGTTAATACACGGCTTCGTTCCTCCGCAAGCTAAACAATGAAAACATGAATTGATTCCAACCAATTCTCGATGGCTTAGTTAGCACAGACCAACCTGAAAATTAAGCTTAGAAGCGCTCCAATAAACTCCATTGTATTATAATCACCCTTAAAAAGTTCATACAAACACAGGGTTCGAATTGTAGTCCATAGCCAGACTTGACATCAATTCATAAGTTAGAACAGTGTATCCATCACGAATAATGATTCCCATAATAATGACTCTGCCTCTGCCTCTACTGCTTATGATAACAGTTCTGGCTCGATATTCGCTTCCTCTACCTCTACCTGTCTCCTTTGCTTCCTTCGTTTGCTTCTTGGCTGCCTCCATTGCCTACCTCCTGAGAAAGGAAAGGGATATGATGATTCTCCTTCTACAGAGGTGAATACCACCTTAGTTGAGGGTGGGGATGTGTATTTTGTATATCATGAGGCATGGTTTGTTAACTCAATTGCATCCTTTCAATTCACTCCCCATAGGGAGTGGTTCTGCGAGTATGAGAAGTATGATGGTGGTGATGTCTTCTTAGGGGATGATAGGAAGGCCAGAATCATTGGACCCAGAAAGGTCAAGCTAAAGCTACAAGGTGGAAGTATTATAACACTTCCTGGAGTTTTGCATATTCCTACATTGGCCAGAAATCTGATTTCTGTAAGAAATATGGATGATGAAGGTGTAAAAATAGTGTTCGAGAAAGATACCTGCAGGATGGTTCAGGGAGCACTAGTATTGATGTGGGGAGTTCTGACTAGAAATTTGTGCAATATTATGGGTAGCACTGTTATTGATAGGTGCAATAGATCTGTGGTTCCTTAAAGTGGAGCTGAAAGCCTAGCGGTCTATGGAGAAAATACCATGCTATGGCATCAAAGGCTTGGCCATATTGGAGAGAAGGGCCCTCAAATACTGCATGGTAATGTTATTGTAGAAGATATGTCTAATTTCCCTCTGAATTTCAATTTCTGTGAACATTGTGTATGTGGGAAGCAGAATCGAGTGAGTTTTCCTTCTGTTTCTAAGAGGGTGAACAAGATATTATAGCTTATGCATAGTGATTTGTTTGGACCTGTTTCGGTTCATCACTGGGTAAGTCTATGTACTATATTTCATTTATAAATAACTTCTCAAGGAATACATGGATATATTTCTTGAGGAAGAAATCTGAATACAAAAAAAAAATTTAATAATTTAAGGCTCTGATGGAAAACCATACAGATAAGAAGATAAAGGTGTTGAGGACAGATTATGTTGGAGAGTTCCACAAGAAGGAATTTGAGGAGTTCTATAAGAATTGTGGTATAGCATGGAAGAAGACTACTCCATACACAACTCAACAAAATGGAGTTGCATAAATAATGAATGGAACATTGATGGAAAAGGAAATAAGCATGCTCAGTGTTACCGGGTTAGGATAGGACTTTTGGGCAGAGGCAGTGGAGACGGCATGTTACATGGTTAATAGATCACCTTCATCGGTGTTGGAGGATAAGACTCGACATGAGGTATGGACTAGTAAGAAACCCTCTCTTTCACATCTGAGGCTATTTTAATGTGATACATATGTACATGTTCCAAAGGATAAAAGGACCAAGTTGGATAATAAATTTGAAAGGTGCATCTTTATTAGTAATAAGAATAGTTTAAAAGGTTACAAGATTTGAAACCCCGAAACAAGGAAGTTTGTGTACATCCAAGATGCGATGTTTAGAGAGGTGAAAGATGTTGTTAAACATAAAGTCCTGCGAAAGGAACCTAACAACATAAAGTTTGAACTAAAGGAGGAAGAATCAGACTCTACAACAGAAAAAGATTAAGAAGAGGAAGAGCCACAAACTCCATCTGTGAGAAGATCATTTCAAGAAAGAAGGCAGCCAGAAAGGTATAGTCCATCTACTTTCTATTCAAATTTTTCTTTAACTATCACTTTTGATGATCCCAAAACTGTCAGGGAGGCAGTGGATTCAGAGGATGGAAAAATCGGGAAGGAGTCCATGGTTGATGAAATGGAATCCTTGCCCAAAAATAAGGCATGGGATCTTGTGGGTTGTCAGCTTGAAGGAAGCCCATTGGGAGAAACTGGGTGTTTAAGAAGAAAAAGAATGCAAAATGCAAGGTGGATAAATACAAAGCTCGGTTGGTAGAAACAAGTTATTCCCAGGTGCCAGGAATTGATTTTTGTGGTATTTTTTCTCTTATTTCTAATACTACTTCTATTCAATTAATTTTATCTTTCGTTGTTGCATTTGATTTTGAGGTAGAACAAATGGATGTGAAGACAACATTTCTTCATGGGGATTTGGAAGAGGAGATCTACATGAAGCACCCTGAAGGCTTTGTGATGAGGGGTAAGAAAGAACTAGTATGCAGGTTAAAAAAGTCTATGTATGGGTTAAAACAGTCACCAAGGATGTGGTATTAGAAATTTGATACCTATATACAGAGACTTGGATTCAGCAAAAGAAAATAGGATCACTGTGTGTATTTTAAATTAATTGGTGACCATGTTATTTAGTTGGTCTTGTATGTGGATGATATGTTGTTGGTTGTAAATGACAAAGAAAATATCCAGGATTTAAAGACCCAATTGCTCTCCAAATTCGAAATGAAGGATCTTGGTGCTACAAACTATATTTTGGGCATGGGAATTAAGAGAGATCGGGAAAAGAGAAAGCTCTAATTAAACCAGAGAAAGTATGTCGAGACAATATTGTAGAGGTTCAATATGCAGGATAGTAAACTGGTAAAGGTTCCTATTCATGTGGGGGTAAAGCTATCCGTTGAATAGTGTCCCAAGACATAAGAAGAAGAGGAAGATATGTCATGTGTTCCACATGCAAGTGCAGTGGGTAGCTTGATGTATGAAATGGTTTGTACTAGACCATACATTTCACATGAATTGGGAATATTGAGAAGGTTTAGGCTAGAACTAGGGAGGGATCATTAGACAACAGTAAAGAGATTTTTCAGATATTTGTGTGGCACTCGTGATTATGCTCGGTGCTACCAAGGAAGACCAGGATTGGATATATTTTTGTACATTCGTGGGTTTTTTGATGCAGCCTGGTCTGGAGATCTCGACCAAAGAAAATCTACAAGTGGGTATGTGTTTAGCCTATTTGTAGGTGCAGTCAGTTGGATGATTAAAACACAATTTGTAGTGGCTCTTTCAACTACAGAGGTAGAATAAATGGCAGCCATTCATGCAAGCAAGGAAGCAGTTTGGTTGCAGAGATTGTGTTCAAGTATGGGGTTGGTGCAGCGAGCTATAAGGATATACTATGATAGCCAAAGTGCAATTTTCTTGGCTAATAACACTGCTTATCATTCAAATACAAAGCACATTGATGTTCAGTATCACTTTGTGAGAGATATAGTTGAGGATAAAAATGTGTTGTTGGTAAAGGTGAACACTTTGAAGAATGTTATAGATGCATTGACAAAGTCTGTGACCACTGAGAATTTCTCTTGGTGTAGAGAAACAATGAGTGTTGTAGGGATGGACCAATGACTAATCTCTCCTATGGGCCCCTATGGAAATAAAACAAAAATTAATATAACGTTGGGTGTGTGTCACTAGAAAATTTGGCCAAATTTCCGACGGCAAATTCGTCGCTATTCTGACACGTAGTCATCGCAAGAGCGACAGTTCGAGGGTGGAAAAAACGTGGTTCACCGTAACATTGAAATTTCGACGCTTTGACAAAGTGTCCCAATACCGACACTTTTTCCATCACTTCCAAACAAGCGTCACTCTTCCGACGTTTCCCAAACCGACGTTTGTAAAGTGTCGCCATTCCGACGAAATGTGGTCCGATGTTCTGAACGTCGCTCTTCCGACGTTTGTAAAGTGTTGCCATTCCGACGAAATGTCATCCGACGTTTTGAACGTTGCTCTTCCTACATCTTTATATTGTCGCTCTTCCGACGTGTCTAAACTATCGCAATTCCGACGCCGTACAAAAGTGTCACAAGACCGACGTATTGAAAAAGTGTCACAAGACCAACACTTTCCACAAGCGTCGCAATACCGACGCCAGGAAGAACTGTCGCAATACCGATGCCAGGAAGAACTGTCACAAGACTGACGCATTGCAAAAGCGTCGTAATACCGACGGTTTCCAAATGCGTCGAAATACCGACACCAGGAAGAACTGTCGCAATATCGACGGACGTCACAAGACCGACGAAAATGGAAATCGTTCAAAATTTCAGAAGAGCGATGCTTACAAGACTTCGGTATATCGACGGCGGTTTCAATTTTAAAAAAAAAATGAAACTTTAAAACAGGACTGTAAATCTCCAATATTTTTTATCACAATAAGAAATCAATGATCAGTGATCACGTCAAATTTTCCTCGTAGCATGACGAGTCTAATAAATTTTATTGTAAAGGTTGCTGACCAGTGACAACTGCAGCATTGAAGGAAATGCATTAAAGAAAATTAATGAGGCTACGAACTCCAAGCCAACTGGCAACAACCCTGATAATTTTCCTTACCAACTTCCAAGTTGTGACTCGGGCTTCAGACTCCAGAGCTAAGAATTTTCTTTTCATCGTGTTGGAGAAGAGAACTGCAACCTGTAGCAAAAGAGCAATTCCTCAGTCTCACTGCTCAGGACTCAGAGTCATTCCTTGCTAACACGGTATGTGGAAATTTTGATAAGATAACTTTCTTCACCCTTGTTTTTACTAAATTTATTCTTTTGAAAAGGGCCTGGTTCCATTTCAGAAATTTTCAACTTTCGACTTCTAGAATTTGTACATATGGTTTTTGGACTGAGGTTTTGTTATTAATGAGGAGATAGTGTCTTGGTTCTATCTGTATAAAATAATTGCCTCTTTTTTTCTTCATCTTCAGGGTTTTTGATTTTATCAAACCCTATCTCTCTTTTAAGCATGCCTGCAAATTAATATATTCTAGGGATGTACACAATTCCAGGCTTCATGTACAACATATTGTATCAACTATATTTTAACAAGTGAGCTGCATGCCCATATAGTGTTACAAATTACAGGGCTTCATTTGGAGAATAAATGATAAGCCTGGCAGCACTAAATCCAAGTAATTCCCCTCATCCCTTAAAGACACCTCTAAATATAACTAGAAATTTCAAATAGCTAGTAAAGGAAAAGTACAAAGATATAACAGATATGTGTTGAGCCAAAAACCTGTGCATTCACAACAAAACTAGGATGGATAAAACTTAAAAACAATTATGGAATTTGACAAAAAATCGTCTTATGCATACAAAATGAAAGAAGAATTGGCATAATACTATGTTTACAAATTTAAGGACAGGGAGAGTGAGTCTCCGGGCAACACAGTTTCATGTGGAGACCCTAGATCCTTGTACCCACAATATCTAGTGACTTATAAAATGATTGCCAAAACAATGCCTTTGCTATGCATGTAAGAACACCAGCTGTATAATGAGGGAGATGTAATATTGTCTGAGAAGAAAATTTATACAGAGTGGTCCAAGATTGTGTATTTATGAAAGATACAACTAATTTTGGCATGAAACATGTATCCAATATTTCAATGTGCAGCCTTATTTCAAAGCCCATTGACGATTTACTATGAAACCTAAAATTTCAAAACAAACACATTGAAATCACAGGATCTCCATCACGAAAATCATAAATATTAACTGTCTTTTGGGCACTGGCAGTAGATACCATAAGAGGCCCACATGGCCTGTACCACCAATGTTGATTCTCTGGCACAACATTTGCAAAGCCAAAATTTCTCCCCGAGACATCCCTCTCTGCCAAAACTGGAGAGATGGTACTGGACGTTGAAGTGAATGCCTCTGATTCAGTATGGAATGCCATAATTTCTTTATTATAAAAGTCCCATGAACAGAAACCTGAGTCCAATGTACAACCTATAGAAGCTTCCACAACATATTTACCAGAGCCACCATCTGAACCAGCTGCTCTGATCAACCAACAATCACCCCACATGTTTGGGGTAAGCCCATATGGAGCTTTATATTCATCCTTCTCCTGGAGATTGGAAAAAAACAATACTAAGTATTACTCATACATCAACTACCCTTTATGTTAAGGGAAAATTTAAAGAGTGCATAAATATTCTTAAAATCCCAATCATAGTTTCTAGAAAATTTCAACAGTCTTTGAAATGAACTACATCCTATTTAAACTACATCAAATATTTAGGCAAATCATTTTTTTAAATAGAAATTGGTGAATTTTATTTCAAATATAGAAATTTAAACCATGAGAATAATCTAACCCCTGGGCTTTTCCCTATTTCTAATAGAAAATCCCAAAATGTATAAATTATAACACCCATAAACCCCAAAATTAAGTACAATAATTAAAACCTCCACACCTCTAAATTTTCTATATCGTGAAAAGAGCAACATCCATCATCATGGGAAAGAAAAACTGATTCTCCTTCTGATACAAACCAGCCTGCAGTAGATTTCTTATGGCTGAGTTGATTCAATCAATCACAGGAAACCTCTTCAGTTTCTTCAATATTGCCAAAATGCTCTGGCTTGTTTTCTTGATCATCATCAAAGTCCATATTTTCATCACATTGAATTAGTTGGGTTTCATTACGATCAGGTCCAGTGCCTATTGCAGAGCTTTGGACATCCAATCCAATATTGGAACTACCATACCCATTCCCATTAGAGATTCTAAATCCTGCTTCTGGCTTTAATTCTGTAAGTTCAAGAGCACTAGAACTGGATTCAGTTGATTTAGACTTGGTATAGTTGTCCTCTAATTTGTATTCTGATACAACACTATACTTGTGCTTCAACATTGACAGAAATTCTGCAGCAATGGGATCTTCATCTATGGGGCTTATGGATCTGCCCTCAAAAACATCCTGAATATCTGATTCATTTTCATTCAACTGATCATGCAAATCCACCCTCGTCTTCAGCACAACAAGCTAAACTGAAGGCCGGTTTTTCAGAAATGTATGGTGGGGGTAAATCTTGTCTTCCAGATCTTAACTATTTAAGTGTTTAATTGGTTTTTTCAGAGACCTGACCATAGAATCAAATGAATCCTGTGAATCCTACGAAATAATAAACAATAGTAAGGCCATTATTTATTGGTTTGAAATAATAAACAACATGCAACAAACCCACATAATTAGTAAATTATTTAAAGACAATAATTCCTACATATTAAAATATAAATTTATAACATACCAGATCATACTTGAACATAACATCTATATCAATATTCTTCTTCTGTATCTTCTTGATCTTCATCCAAATGATCGACATCTATATCAACATCTGATTCAGAAACGGTGTTGAAATGATTGACCATGTCATCATCATCATCAATTATGTCATTTTCAATAATATCCTCATCGACATCATCATCAATAATTTTTTCCTCATCTCCTATGCCTGGTTCATCTTCTAAGATATATTCTTCGTCTGTCAATGCATCTTCCTGCTCATCTGCCACTGCATCATCTTCTTCTTTATCAATATCATCTTCTTCCTCTACAGTATACTCTACTGGCCTTCCTCTTGGATCATATCTAATAGCAAATGACCATTCGTTCTCACCTGGAACCTCTGAGTAAAAGACTTGTTCTCATTGGCTTGGAAAAACATAGTGATCTTTTCCTGCTTCAAACTGCGATGTTTTAACCATTGGAAATCCATTTTCATGTTGAATAAGTGTTCTATCATCATCACGTACATTCATTCGTAGCCTATACCATTTGACGTCGAACAAAACTATTTTGAAGGAATTAAAGTCACACTCAACTATATCATCTAAGAACCCATAATATATATTTTCATATTCTTGAGGATGTCTGTCACTCCTGAAGGAAACATTAGTGACCTGGAATACTGCAATTATCCCACTATCAGAATTTTTCCTGTTATCATCTAGCTGTTTAATGTGAAATTGACGACCATTGCACCACATAGCCTTGTGGTGTTTCAACTGCAATATGTCAAACATGAAAAAGATGCATTCTCAATTAATAATTAAACATATAATTTACACAGCATGAAAATTAACTGAAAAATCAAACTTCTTGTCACATTATAAATATAGTATAAAATAAGTAATGAATAACATAGGTGAATTAATTGCTTACCTTTCTATCTTTCAAAAAATATGCTAAATCGATTTTCCTGTCTGTAACATTCCCATCTCCACTACGATACGCTTCTCTAATCAATTTATATAGTAGTTGCCATGATAACCTACCTTCGTTACGTTCTTTACATGTTTCAATCCATTCACTCATCCACTCAAGATTGTTTGCAATGTATAAAAGTAGTGCCTCATAATCTTGAGCACCTGAATAAAAAAACAATAATTCACCAATATTAATAAATATTACTTATAACCATGCTAAATTATATTAATTAATAAACTATGAAAGAATAAGACCTAAATGAATATAATGATCATATACATGATGTAAAAAAATGAAACATTATATGTATTATACATAATAAATCTTTTACCTCTCACTTTCTTCATTCTACCTTTTCCCAACAGGTGCTCCACTTCAAATTTTTTGATGGAGTTCACATCCCAAATGCAATCCACCGCCTTCATGGCTGGCGCAGCTAATTTAGGAAGATAATGAATAATATACACCGTGGATTGATATACCACATATCCCTCCACCATAGAACCCTCAGGTCGTTCTCTTTGTTTAACCAAAGCCTTCAAGGATTTCAGGTGCCTCTCCACCATCCACATTGACCTTGTGTGTACTGGTCCACACATTTCAATCTCCTCAACTTGGTGTATCAAGTAGTGTTCTTGTGCATTGAAAAATGTTTGAGGTAGATACTTTTTCATTTCACACATTAGTCAAGGAATTTCTCTCTTCCAATACTTTATTTCATCTTGATGGATTTCTTTCAATGACAACCATCTGCAAATCATTACGGAAGGTTATTTCAATGAAACATAATATATATTTCATTATCAGTAAACTAATACATCATTTCATCAAGTACGAAAATAAATTGTAGCAATTAGATTTTGCGTATAAATCAAAACTACTTACCTCATGTATTTACTAAGACCATATATAACTTGTTTGACATTGTTGTTGAAGTTGTTTGGGAGAGATACAAGTAGAACATACTATAACAATAAAAAATGAATCGTTATTGGTTTCCAAATTAAACAGAAAAAAGGAAAATTTAAAATATGTATTCAAGCAATAACATACAAAAATGTATACCAAAAAAATTACCTTAACAAAGTTATGCCAATCATGTGTTTTCACCCCACTGAAGTCACCTTTTTTCGTTAAGATATTATTTATGTTTGAAGCAAAACCTGTTGGAAATTTAATTCTTCTAACGACCTCTTTTACATCATTGATTTTTTGTTCTGTTAATAACCATGGAATATTATTATAATTTCGACCTCCATTGTTATTTGATCCGCCGATCACACTTTTCATTGCATGATTCGATTTCTCAATGTCAGCACAAATTTTGTCAATTTTATCTCTATCATGTGCACCATCTATGGTTCGCCATAACATTTCTATCACATTCTTCCTGACATGCATTGTATCAAACAAATGAGCTATTTTTAGGTCCTCATAGTAGGGCAACCTCGCGAATTGAGAAGGATAACATTTCATTCCAGGTGGAAGTACAATATTAGTACCTTCACAGCGACGATGACCTTGATATCAAAGAATAAAATAAATCAGAACAATATTAATTATAAAATACAATAAAATAAATTCATTAGTTAAAAAAAAATTCCAAGCATTACATAAACAAATAATATATATATATATATATACACACAAATTACGTACCAGCTGCTCGACGATTATTAATTATGTTATATTCCAACATCCACAACTGAGGTGTCATTCTTCGTGGTTTTAATCTAGTTTCTTCTTTATCATTGAAAAGATGTTTTTCAGTAGTACGATACTTATGGTTCCTAGGGAGGAAGTGCCTAAACTCATCAAACACCATATTTCTTAAGTCTGGTGAATGACAATACTTCATCTTAGGGCCACAAACTGGACATGCAAATCCACCCTTTGTTTGAAGACCTGCAATAGATGGATCAATAACAATAAATATACTATGAGATCATTTTTAAAACATGCAATATGGTATATCTAATTTAGATAATTATGTATTATATTAAAGTGCAATGAAATATTACATACCACAAACATGTGTTAGTCCTGGGGCATCATGAATTGTCCATACAAGAATTCCACGACATTGAAATCTCTTCTGCTTTATTGGTTTAGTGATGTCATACATAGTGATGCCATGCCATAACTATATTAGCTCATCGATAAGAGGCTCAATATATACATTCATATCTTTGACCTGGTACTTACCTAATTGTTCAAAATTAAGGTACATAATAATTACTCCCATGATATATGTATATATAAGTAAGTAAATAAATAAAATATATATTTATGCAAACAACGAGAGAAATGAAAATGTTACATTCAAATAAATAATGTATCAAATACCTGGAATAATCATAGTCAACATTGTGTGCTCCCTCTTTATTGACATCAAAGGAGGAATGTTATTGTTGATAAAGAAAATAGGCCACACTGAGTAAGTAGATCTAAGCTCTCCGAATGGATTAACACCATCAGCTGCCAATGAAAGCCTGACATTACGAGGTTCATTTTTAAAATCTACATATTTTTCCTCGATTTATCTAAATGCAGAACCATCTGTAGGCATTCGAAGAACACCATCTCCACTTCTATTCTTTGAATGGTAATCCATAAACTGTGCTATGTTGTTACACCTGAACATTCGCTGCAAACGTGGAATTATGGGAATATGACAAAGAACCTTTTGAGGCACCTTTTTGGTTAGTTGATCTGTTCGATATCTATTGGTACCACATTTCGGACATTCTGTTTTCAACGCATGTTCTCCGTAATATATAATATGATCTTTAGGACATGCATCTATAGTGTTATATTCCATTCCAAATTGTTTCATAATAGCACGTAGATCTCGATATGTTCGAGGTAAAGTATTTGGCGATGGTAACAAATATTCACCCAACAATCTACAACATAAACAAAAACTAGTGTCTTGTAAATATTATTAATCATATATATATATATATATATCATAGTTCTTAAAACCAGAACCAGTGACCGAATCGGTGGAGCTAATGAACTGGGTTTCGAACCGGAACCGGTCTAACCGGTAGCGGTCAGATCTCAATGAAACGGTTTTAAAAAAAATACATTAAATAATTATTTTTTAATTAAAAAAAAACTATTTTTAATATTTACAACCATGATTCCAAGCCAATAGAGACAAAATATGAAAATTTTGCTCATTTATATACCATGCAAAGGTGAATATATCAAAATGGCACCAAATGCAATACATATCATCGAAAAATACATAAGCAAACTTGTTGAAGTAATGTATCAAGTTTCTCTTATATTATTCACTGTGTTTTATTGTTGAGTTAATAGTATAATATACAATTTTTCCCTGCTCAGATCTGTTTTCAATTCATTGTATCAGCGTTAAATACAATTCTGGGTTCAGTATATATATATCAGACCGGCATTTTGAAGATCATGTATTCTTCATTATCTATGTTTGCTTGGCAATAAATTTCTAGAAAAACATCTACAACACTTAGAGGTATTGAATTGGTTTATGAAACCCACTATTAGTGCTATTTGTAACAAGTTGAGATAGCATTACAACTTTAGCAGTCTGCTCACAATGTGTTTGACAAAATTTATCACTGAAAAGATTCATTAAAACCCAGAAAACTTAGTAGCCAGTTTAGTGCATTTCCAAGCGGGAATTTTCTAGTGGTCAATTTATTATTTCCAGTCACATTTTCATTAGGTTGTATGTTGTTGTCCCTTGAGTGGCGTTAGACCATTTGCATCAGTCTTGATGCCATGATCAAATTTCTTGTATGCTGTGTGAAAGGTTTTGTATTTATGTTGCTGCTATGTGTGAGCAGAGAGAGAGGGTCTGACATTTCCTAGCTGAGTGTGAAATAAGGTTGCTGCTGATTGTTTTGAGAACAAAAATTGTCATCAAGTACACTTGATGAGTTGCATGCTGCCAAGGATTTTATGCTAGCCAGCCTTGTATTTATCAGTCATCATGTGTATTGTTGCTACTATAAGGTGTTGAGTATGAGTTATTAGACAAGTTTGTTGCTAGTATAATAGAGGAATTTGTAGCTCATGGAGGAGACACTGAGGAATTTGCAACTCATGGAGGAGCACCTAACCGGCCGGTTAAGTACGGAACTGACCGGTTTATGCATAAACTGGCCGGTTCCTTACTTAACCGGCCGGTTAGGTCCGGTTAACCGGCCAAAACAGGTGAGAATAGGCTATTGACCGGGTTGCAAGGCCGGTTCCAATCGGCAGCCGTCCTGACCGGCCGGTTTTGATATATATATATAAGTTATTATTTTACACATTTATTACAACTAAAAAAAGGGAAAATAATCAACATTTACATATATGTGATCATATATACATATTGCATACCTTAGGAGTTGTGTCATACATCTGTTCGACAAATTATTCATAACCTTTAAGTTCACTAGCAACAATAGCAGAGAGCTGGTGAACTTAAAGGTTATGAATAATTTGTCGAACAGATGTATGACACAACTCCTAAGGTATGCAATATGTATATATGATCACATATATGTAAATGTTGATTATTTTCCCTTTTTTTAGTTGTAATAAATGTGTAAAATAATAACTTATATAATATATATAAGTTATTATTTTACACATTTATTACAACTAAAAAAAGGGAAAATAATCAACATTTACATATATGTGATCATATATACATATTGCATACCTTAGGAGTTGTGTCATACATCTGTTCGACAAATTATTCATAACCTTTAAGTTCACCAGCAACAATGTAGCAGAGAGGAGTTGCATTTGAGTGTTCAAAAAGTCGTTCACTTGACCTTTCAATCAGAGGTACATCATAAATACCGTCACTGCTATCTCCACCATCATCATCTGACTCACCATACAATTCTTGGAGCATTTGATTTGTCCCATCATTAATGTGAACTGTCTCATTACTGTCATCATGATCTACCTCCATCGGATCATTAAAATTACCTTCATCATTCGCTTCATGTTCTTCACCTTGTACAACATCATTTCCAATACTAATATGTACTGCAATATTCTTTTGTACTGGTGCAACATCATTTAATCTACTACTATTTAGCTGTGGAAGCTAGTTGATCATCTGCAAAAAGTTGGGCGGAAACTGTGCCTTTATGAAAATTACAAACATTAATAATTAAACATTAGTGCGCATATAAAAAATATTAAAATAATATAAAATTTTACGATATAATCAAAATGAAGATAGATAATTAATTACCATGGGACGATAGTCATTCGATCCACCATAAATGTGCCCATATTTCCTACAATGCATTGTTGTTGTTGCTATTAAAACTCTAACATTATTTCTCATACAACATTTTTTACAAGGGCAATAAACTCTACCATCACCCCTTTCACCCTTTTGAATTTTTTTTCCAGCTCCAATGTTTTCTTCCATTGATGCAAATTATCCTATAAAGAAAACAATAAATCTCTCTCAATGGTGTAGAAAACCCAAGACTTGTTGAACTCAATGGGAGCTCAATATATAAGCAAAAAGAAAATAAAAGTGGGCATTTTACAAATTGTGAGCTTTTTACAAAATGAGGGCTTTTTACAAAATTGTGGGCTTTTTACAAAATTGTGGGCTTTTTACAAATTCTGGGCTTTTTACAATTTGTGGGCTTTTTACAAAATTGTGGGCTTTTTACAAAATTGTGAGCATTTTACAAAATTGTGGGCTTTTTACAAATTGTGGGCTTTTTTTATTCTTAATGCATTTTCTGTAGAATACTAAACAAATTTGTCCAAAATTTGAGATGCAAACTGTAGTCTCTACTACGTTTGGGAAATTGGAGGTTTATAAAAGATAAACTACGAACAAAATTGTACCACTATGATAAGAAGCTGTCAGAAGCATTCCTTCTGCTTCACAAACGTGGAACTACCTTAAGAATGCTTATGGTTGATATGAATATCAGAGCATGGAAGTTAAATGTAGTAGTTATGCTAAAATACTGAATAACAGCTTGAGAGTTCTCTTCAGATATTGTACGAATGCACCAAATTAAAGTTGTACCATTACTAAAGATAAATGGCCAAAAATAGTCAATTTTGATATCGTGAATTTATGTCTTTCTCGGTAGAAAACTGGGGATAGGATGGAAAATATGAGAGAACTAAGTTCCAAGGACTAAAAAACCAAGGCCAACATAGTTCTTCCTTGAATCAGAGACAAAAAAAAGCTGCCCAAAAAAGTGTTTGAGAGCACCCATTAAAGCTCCTATATATAGCAGAGTCAACATTTTCCTATTGAAAAGGTTTGTATAGCCAAAGCCACAGCAAGATCAGATAGCCACGATCCTAAATGAGAACCAGAGCCAAAGCTAAGACAGATCCACGTTTAGCAGAACAAGACAGCCTTAGCAAAGGATTTGACCACAGAACCAGATCATGAGAGATAGCAATATTCTTGCTTCCACTGTGGAAATGTAGAAACTGTACAAGGGCTTTGCTTCCAGCGGATTTCATTGTGACAGTAATTGCTATGGTGTTGTAAGCGCTCATTAGTAGAATCTTAAAGCCTTTCTGGAATTCTTTTAACCTGGAGAGGGTTTTCTGTGGTTATAAATCCTCATGTTCAAATTCCATTGTGGATTGGTTGTGTTTGATATTATGTTTTTACTGTCTGTAGTTGAATTTTCGCACAGAAAATTATCAGTCTAAAGCAGAGCAATTTTGCGATGTTTCTTTTGCTTCCTATTGTGAATTATTTTGCTCAGAACTCTACTCGTTGTAACAGAGGTCTTGGGCATAGAACACGGGACTTGGGTTTTTTGGAATCAAACTTCAGGTTAAGATGCTCATCTAAAGAATGGCACAGCAAGCCTTAGCATGGAGTTGGGAGTACCAATTTGAAGTGCAGGTAGGGCATTGTATAATAGACCAGTTAGATTTCTGGACCTTAATACAAAATTTTCTTCTTCTTTCAGGAGCTACTGCAGAAGGTTCACATCCGACCAAGTTCATCGCCCTGTGGGAGCCCGATAATTTATTATTGTGAAATCATAGTTCTAAATTATCTCTTATTCTGTGAGCAATGTAATCTATTAATTGTAAGCAGATTCATTAAAAAAATTCAAACTAATTTTAGCATGAATTATGGCAATTTATATATTAATTGGTTTTTAAGAGTATTTGTATTATGTAGGAGCATTGGAAAGAAAAATCAGGACTTCATTTTCTATTTTCCTTATTTTATTGGGCTGAACTGGAGAAAATTGAATATGAATAGTGAGTTAATTGTAAGATCAATGGGCCAAGGCCATACATCAACATTGACCATAGTGGGGAAGTATAAAATCATGGATATTCATGCAAGTATAGTTATTAATGTAAGATCAAATTTAACTCTTCGCTTCACTAAAGAAATAGAAGGCAAAGATCTAGCATCAACTGAAACTCACGTGAAAAAGTAGATGAAAAATGTACAATCATCCAATGGAGAGGTAATCTATAATTATCCAATAAGACTCTTGGCTATGCATTGAGACTAAACTAATTCTCAATATTTTTGAATAATCATCCATTGGAATTTATTAGGAAAACCATAGTAAATCATTGTCCAATGGCCATGCAAAAAAATATAAAAAATAATATTTGTTGGTTGTTTTTCAATAGGTGGACCATGATGAGACCACTGAGAAGGTGGGGGTTTTTTTTTAAGCATGGAAGTGAGGTTTAGTAGATTGATAGTCAAGTTACCTTTCTTAGTCCGATTATGCAATTTTTATAAGACAGATTATGCAATATTAATAATAAACATAAATTTATTGCAATTTAGGGAAAGCTAGTTCATGTTTTTTTCTCTATATTGGAAGGTTACTTGATTTTTGAAGTAATTTTTAGTAGATCATAGCATATATTGAGGAAATATTAGTTTGACAAGAATCAGTTATTTCTCTTGAAACTTTAGGTATTAAAATTCCATGACACAGATATATCACACTCCAAAATCCAAAGAAAATGGAAGAGTGTTCAATTTTTTTAATCAAACTTTTATTGGTGAAGGGTTAATTTATTACAAGAACATCATTAATGAAGTGAAAAATTTTAAACGTAACGTTTATTGACTAGAAAAATAATGACCAAAACGTCAAAAAAAAATTGTGTGACGGGTAAAGAGAAATCCAAATTCCAACCCTGCCTACCACTTGTTGGTGAGTGGAGGTTATTCATTTTTCATTTACAGCTTACCAGGTTACTCATGTTACCAATATTTTCACATGGCTCTCTTTTAGGTGACTACTTATTATACTTCTTCTTTATAAAGAACAATTGGTAGATAATTGTATATATTATTTGAAATCTATAACAAATCCAGGCAACAAAATTACAACACATAGAAAATTATGCAAAAAATTCACCAGGGCACTACTAATGTGTGGGTACCCTATCATTTCTTAGATCCTCATAACTTACCAACACCTACTATATTGGTATACACATAATATGGCATTTACCTGAAGTATTTCATATGTATCTAGAAGTAAATAAGTTGTATGACAATTGTTATGGCATATATAAGATGTGTATTATAGTTTATATTTCAAATTTTCTTAAGTAGCATGCATGTGCGGTCCATATAGTGACTACAATTACCAAATATATTTTAGTGAAGATGTGAAGATGATCTCTCATTAGGTCCTAATTACTTAAAGCATCATTAATTAGCTTTCCAAATGAATAAAATATGTTAACAAATTAGTAAAAACTAGGAAAACGAATCATGCTTTAAAAAAATATGGCACAATGAGTCACACTTTGAGATTTATTTAATTACTCATCAAGTGTCGCTACAACATATATATGATCACCATTACCATAGAAATGGGACATGTGACCATCATTTTGGTTTCGCCAATGACATTCCACATCATGAGCATTGTTTAGGGTTGATTGTGTTGATTTTTTTAAAACAAATCATTATATATTTTATGGAAATTATAGACACGATTTATAATCACATTACAAGATCATGATGTATGGATATTCCTTATCATTTCTTAGATACTCACAACTTACCAACACCTAATAGATTGATATACACATCATATATAATTTACCCCTAGAATGCCACATGTATCCTAAAACAAATTATTTGTATGGCAATTGTTATGGTGCATATATGATGTGTATTACAGTTTATCTTATAATTTTGTTGAAGTAGCATACAACAATTTACATAGTGATATGAGAACCACTCTCTAGAGTATACATCGATTTTTTACACATGGATTTTTAGTTTTTTTTTAAGATATATCATTGGTGATGCTCACATGATTATATAATGAACCATTAAGTTGAACTATGAAATTATTCCTCACAACACACACACACATATTGATGAATTAATAATTTTTCTCATATAATTTTTTTAATCTATTTTGAAAAAAAAAAAATGACATATAATTATTTCTAAGAAGAACAAGAGAGATTTCCTTACCATATCTTCGTAAAACATATAATAGTGACGTTTGGAGGCAATTGCGACATTTGGAGGCAGTCTTCTAGCGACGCTTTGGGGCATAGTGTCGCAATTGCAACATCTTCCTCCAAACGTCTCAATTGCGACACTTTGTCTAAGTGTCGGTATTGCGACACTTTTCTCTAAATGTCGGTATAGCGACGGTTTCCCAAGATCAATGGCCCAAAGTGAACCCAATAACTTACCTTTTCCCCGCACCTTTCCTTTTGATCGTGGCCATTCGCTCGTTGAATCCAAATCCGACGGCACTAATACATTTTCGCGCTCATAAAGTAATCGTTTGATGTTTTGGCAAAGCCGCGCGAAATGGGTGGTTTTTCCAAACCACTCGCGCTTACGTGTTGCCACCACGTTGTATCGCGTTCGAAAAGCTTGTTTCCGCTTACCACCATTTACCCTCGCGAATACCACTGGAGGTATTCCCTAAACCTCACCCGTTTAACCCAAGTTTAATGTCATTTAACTATGGTTATACCATCGTTTAATACATTAAAATTATATTTTTCATTCAAATTTTCACCTTTTCGCTTTAAACCTGTAAAAACATTGCAGAACCGTTTTTCCTCAAAATCACGTCGTTTGAACCCTGAGAAGCTTTGCAGAGCCATTTTCAACCTACCAGTACCATTTTTCGACGCCCATTGCCCTGAATTTCCATTACAAAGTACTACATTTTCCTCTGCGAAGCCATTTTCAAAAAATTGAAGACTGAGCACCTCTGCAACGTCTTCAACCGAATTCTGCTGGTTGTCTAGGTACTTTACTTCAAATTTGCCCTCTGAGATTTCAAAATTCCTGTCGATTTCAAATAATTACCAAATTTAATGCAAAAAAGTGTCCATTTTGCAGGGGAAACTCTGTCAAAATTTCCTTGGAATCCCTAATTGCCCTTTCTCGGTTTTTTTTCCATACCATGGTCCATTTTTCTGTTGAAATCGATTTTAAATACACGTTCTGAGCTTTAAATTCCTTGCATTTCCTAAAAACCCTACTCAGAAACCCCATTTTCAGTAGAAATTCGCCAAGAAACCCCTATTTCTCGTAAAGGAACTTAGCAAACCGTTTAAGCTTGCTTCATTCATTATTAAAAATGACCAAGAAACAGATAACCCCCAAGAATGGAGGCCCAAAATCTCAAAAGAAGTCTTCTGCAAAGATTCCTCAGCCTATGTCCTTGAAAATCGACAAACCAACTCCTGTACTCACGGTTGATTCTACAGAAGTGGTCAGACCAGTCCAGCCTCTAGTCATTTCTCCAGAGAACAGCGCTTTAGTTGATCTGGACTATAGAATACTAGACCCTAATGTATAATTTAACTTGCTTGATGTCCATAATTGGTGCTATGGAAAATCAGTGGAAAAGGGTGACAAAGATATTCCAATTTGGGAATCCAATCTGCTTAGATATATTGTCCCTCTCACTCATTATGTTCTTGACTTTATCAAATTATGCCAAGCCTATTATATGCCAGAACAAAGATGTATTGTAAACAAAGAAAAAGATATATTGTTTTACATCACTGAAGAGTCGATAAATTCCATGCTGCAAATGAATCATGACCCCAATTCTGCTTCCTTGTCAATAGAAGATTTAACCCAACTATATCTTGACTTGGATTTCAATACTAGATTCAAAATATACCAGAATTTTTGTCCAAATAAAGTTGATATTCCTAAGTTAAATCCTCCTTTCGACACCGTTGATTTCCCAGATGAAACTAGACAGATTGTCTCAATGCTCTCCTTCATACTAGGATACGCCAGTGATGAATTCACTGATGTGGCTATCCTAGGTTTTCTATCAACTCTACGCCCTGGTCAATCACCATCAATTCAGTTCAATTTTTCTAGATTTATTGTTGAAAGTATGCATTATCAGTTATCCAGATTATCAAAAGAAGGATTTTTCAGATACTCCTCTTATCTACTCCACATCTTCCTATATTATCAAATAGATAAGTTTCCAATTGAATATGAGAAATTGGATGCAGAAGGAAAATTTCTATCAGTAGTATTTTGGTCATCTATTCTAGGGAAATGGAACAAAAAGTATAGTTTTACATATTTCAATGACTCATTTATAGCCCCTGCTATGTATCTCTTGGAAAAAGAGGAGATCCCTAGGATCAATGATGAGACAAGAAGAATTCTGCAGTTATCAGAGAGCTACAAAACTGGAGATTGGTATTTATATAAAAATCATACAAAAATTAGACTGTATGGCTCATCCCTGGCCCCATATAAGTTACCCAGATTTGTTACTACAAGAATATTTGCTTTAGAATATCTGAGACAACTATTGAATGTAGATGAAATCAACTTCATAGCTTTCAAGAAAAAGACCCAATTTAAGATGAAAAATCAAATTGGGCCATTCATTGTGAATAACAGAGAAGCTTCCAATGAGATAAGTGTCAAAATTAAAGAGTATAAGTTCCCATGTAGTTTTACATGGAAGTATGACCCACAAGGTATTTTGAGTGTAGTAAGGGTAAAATTTAAGTTGTCTGTTTACTTGCATGGTCCTAAGCCCCATATTGAAAGATATGTAAATAACATTGAATGGGAGCCAAACACCCTATCTGATGATGATTCACAGGCAGTACAGGTAATACAGGTAGATAGTGGCAAAGGCAAACAGATTGAACAGACAATACAGGTGGCTTCTACAAGAAAAGATACTGATAATGTACACAAAAGAGACAGAGAAGGAGATAGTTTCATAGCTGAGACTATTGAAGACATAAAATTTAGAACTCCTTATAGTAAAAGAAGCAAGTCAACAGAAGAATAAAAGGATAAGGCTGTAAATATTGATATAGATGATGAAGCAACAAGAATAGACACTCAAACATTAAAAGAGCTTCAAAATGTAAAAATTGGAACACAACAAAAAGATACAGTCATGAAGGAAAACCAGGCTACTATCGATTTGCCTCCTTCTTCTCAGGAAACTAACAATACAGAGTCAGAGATTCAGACAGATTAAAGAGAAGAATGAAGAGCTCAAGAATCAAGCTCATTCTATATTTCTTAAGGAAAAGCCTGGAAACAAAGACAGGCTTCTTTCAACATTTGATTATTCATCCAATAAATTGGCAATTTCATTCTTGAAGCCTACAGTGGCTGAGCCAAAATCAGTGGCAGATTATTCCAAAACAAATCTTGAACTGGATGCAGATGCCATTCATGAATTAGATAAAATTGAATTTCATAGGAGAAATACTGAAAAGCTATATTCCAAAATTGTCAGTAAAACTATGAAATCAATTAGGCTTGAGAAAACAGTGCTCAACCTCCAAAATCAAATGAAGTTGGACAAAGCCTCACTGTATGCTAATAATTTAAGAATAAAAGCACTAGAAGATATAGTGATTGAAGCAGGGGGTGACCCAGCCAACATTGAAGGGGAAAAAGTCTTAATTAAACAGAAAAATGAGGATATAGTTTCTCTTAGAAAACAGTTGAAGTTGCCTCAGAGTGAAAACTCTCAAGCAAAAGAAATTCTACAACAAAAAACAGAGAATGATGATTTAAAGCAGCTTGTACATCAAATGACAGATCAGATAAAAACAATGGAAATTCAAATAGAAGCTCTAATGAAAGAGAATGAAGAACTAAGAAAAGCACAACCAATGGTCATTCCTATAGTGCTCCCCACTGTAAACACTATTATACCATCTACTTTGGCATAAAACTTGGCACCGAAAGGAGTACTCGCAACTGCAATGCCAATTACTTCTCTAATCTCTGCCTCTTCTTCTTCATCCTCACAGAGGAGCACACTACAAGACCGAGATAAAGAGATTCTTAGTTTGAAAGGCACTATTAAAAATTTAGAAAATTTCAAAAATGATGCCTTGATTACTTCTAGAGGACATGAGCAAGAACAGGTAAAGATTTTGCAAGCACAAGTAAATCTTACAGATCAAGTGGCCTATATAAAAAATCATTTATGGACCAAAATTATTGAAGGCATTCATTCTCAATGGCCTTCAATTTGGATAATTTATGAACAGAGGGAGTTGCTTCAAGTTGCTAGTGCAGAGATTGACAAGACTAAGAGGGAAATTGACAATAAACTAGCCCAAGAAATCCAAATCATAGCTTTTTTAAACAGTAAAACCAGGGAAGAGTTGGAAGAATTGAAAATTTTTGATAGAACAGAAACCATTCTTCAAATCAAAAAGGTCGTGAACAAAAGAAACATAATGAGTAATCTAGAGGACCGGTGTAAAGACATGAATTTATCCATCTCAATATTTTTAGCCAAATACAAAACATTTTCAGAAGCAGGTTTGCCTTATATTCACGCATTGGATGACAAGTTAATGCCTCAAAAAGATTATGATCTAAAAATCAAAAATCATGCAAAAGAGCAAGCCAGACAACAACTGCCTCAAGGATCACCAACAGGCAAAATACTTCTTCAGTATTTTGAAAATCTGTTCTTTTTAGATAATGAGATCAGACATATGTTCACTATCAAGCCTAAATTTTCCAAGTATACAGAGGCAGATGAAAGTTACAAAAAATTGAAGACTATGAAGATCCCCTCTGCAGAAAAGTGGCAAGAATTCATAGATCTGTTGTGAATTTAATGGATAAAAAATAGGAAATTCACTTGGAAATTCATTTTTTACTGTTACCTCAAATGGTAAAAATACAGGGCTAAAGTGCACAACAACAATCAGTTCAAATTAGAATAATCAGTTCTATTTTTGCTTGTAAAAAGGTAACAGCTTGCAAATTGTTTTGCAGCTGTCCCTCTTTTTAAGTTTTCTTTCCTATTTTTTATTAAAAAATTATCTCAATTCCTGAGATATTTTGTAAACATTTTTTTGTATAAATACTTCACAATTCGAAGTATTCAGTGTGAATAAAATTTCTCAAGACAACTATAGTCTTATTTGCTGGTTATATTGAAGTTGGTGAGTCAATTAGTGAAAGTAGCAAACTGGAAAGAGATTAGAGACATCATAGCTAAGGATTCTCGTGGTGACAAGATAAGTCTCATTTCTTTCCTTGTTTTCAGTGTATTTATTTAAAGTTTACATTCATTCATATTATTTTTTTCTAGTCTATAATGATCAACTAAGGAAAAATTAAACAGGATTAGTGATAATAAGCTCCCTGTTTTGAAACTTGTTGGAATTTTAATGTTTTCTACTTTGTTCATGCTCTCTACTTGGCCATTGGCATGTGGGTGATATGGAGTTTTAATCTTGTGCTGAATGTGGTAGTTTTGCAATGTTTCAGCTAATTTATTACCTACAAATTGTGGTCCTCCATCTGTGATTATGTCCCTTGGGAGACCATAGCGCACAAATATTTGGAAAAGAAACTGTACTACAGAGTCCTATGTAGCTTTTGAAAGTGCCTCTGCTTCGACCCACTTAGTGACATATTCGGTTGCAACTAGGATGTATGTTTTTTGGTTTGAGGGAGGACTAATAGGGCCAAAAAAATCAAGTGCCCAACATTCAAATGGTTCAATTCCACTAGTTGAGGGTTCAAAGGCATTTCATCGTACTCACCCACACAGGGCATCTTCTTCGGGGTGAGCCACTGTGCCGCACGAATTTTTGGCACCCTTTAAACAGCAATATTTGAATAGCCTGTCAGAAACCTTATGCAGGGGCTTCACTGTTCCCAGTTAGATCCCCTTCTTCAATCTTCTTATCTGTAGCTTAAGGATTCTTAAGTGCCCTTTTTCTCAGATTCCATCCACTCCATCAAATCAAGCTTATACATAGCCTTAGAAGGTCACCTATCTTGCCATTAGCACATTTGCATCTTTGAGCCTTATTTCTTATTTCTACTTGCCTACAGAGTTGACTCCATTGCCCAATATTCTGGTAGATCCTTCTGGTTTACCTTGAAATCTCTTTATTCCCACCAATATTTTAAAATCAAACCCAAATACACAATCATAGCTAGCCTAATATCTGTTACTAAAACAAAGCTAAATCATACGGAGAGATCCATCTCTGGAGTTCAAGAAGGCTAGATCTTGAATTCCCAAAGAGGTTCTTGGTTACCCCTGGTGTTCTTAACTACAAAAATCCCTCTCCCACAACCTGAGAATTACTAGGGTGATAACAGGCCTTGGGGGTATTATGATCCTTGGAGGAAACTCCCACATCTAGAAGAGTTGACAGAGAAAATTGGATCGAGTACAAAGGTGTGGCAGGTGGGTTTTACCCTGCACCAATTGTTATGGTGCATATATGATGTGTATTACAATTTATCTTATAATTTTGTTGAAGTAGCATACAAAAATTTACATAGTGATATGAGAACCACTCTCTAGAGTATACATCGATTTTGTACACATGGCTTTTCAGTTGCTTTTTAAGATATATCATTGGTGATGGTCACATGATTATATAATGAGCCATTAAGTTGAACTATGAAATTATTCATCACAACACACACACACACATATTGATGAATTAATAATTTTTCACATATAATTTTTTTAATCTATTTTGAAAAAAAATATATATATAATTATTTCTAAGAAGAACAAGAGAGAATTCCTTACCATATCTTCGTAAAACATATAATAGCAAGAAAATTAATCTATTGAAATTTCATTTCCAAACATATTCATGGAGTAAAATGAAGATTAAAAAGGAGATATTCATGGATTTACCTATAACATCACCTCATAATTAAGAATGTAAATGTACAATATTGATGATACATAGGTTAGGAGAAAATTAATCTATTGAAATTTCATTTCCAAACATATTCATGGAGTAAAATGAGGATAAAAAGAGATATTTATGAATTTACTTATAACATCACCTCATAAAAGTGTAAATGTACAATATTGATAAAATTTATTTATATATGATAAATAATAAACCTTTATCTCACATGTATCATATAATCTTATAAACAAACAATTGCAACCAGGGGTGCAATCATCAAAACTTTTAAACTGTCTAATGTATATGTACCTATTTAAAGTATTTGGGGCCCACATTACAAATTCCCAAAGTGAAATATTTGCACATATGTTATATATGAGCCAATGGTTTAAATAACTATCGGGCGGTGAAACAAAACTTATAACAAAATATTAATCAAACTATATCATACGTCCAAACTTCAAAAAAAATAAACCCGATTTCAATCACAAATTCGCGTTCCAAAATAGCCTGCTGATGTCACCCTAATTTGTGACACAAAAACTTCATAGAATATGCCGTATAAAAATTCGGGTCCGTTTTTTGGCTTTGCGTACGAAGGAAAACTGTGACGCGAAAATCAAATTAATTCCGCCCTATAATGTTTCGGGTCCGGAATTCCACAATGCAGATGGGCCAAAAAATAACGCGATCGAATCGCCTGCTTCCACGTGGATGGCTGATTTGGTCTGTGGTCTGTGGGACCACGTTCTTCTGAATTAAAATCTCCCACATTTACTATTAAATTGCTCTGTTTCCAAAACAATACAGCGCTCTGTTTTTAAGTGTGCAAGGACTGTGATTTCAAAACCAAAATTGATTGTTCATCAGTTTTAGAAAACGGTTGTTTGACAGAGCCATTCAAACAGATTTAGAAAGCGGCCAGAGTACAAGGTAGTTGAAATTAATATTTCAACATCCCTCATTCATTGAGAATACCCTCCTTGGTGCCTTCTTTGCCGAACGATGATGTGTTCATCAACAGTCGTGAACCCGATGTCCGTTTCTTCGCCAGGCATCTTCACAACAGTCTTGTTTCCAGAGGATTGCGAGTCTTTCTCGACAGCATAGAATTGTAGGCTGGACAATCCATACCTTCACAAATCAAAGATGCAATTAAATGAGCCTCTCTCATTATTACTATTTTCTCTCCAAATTATGCGCAATTGCAAAGGTGCCTCCAGGAACTACTCCTCGCACTGCTCTGTAAGCCGACCATTTTTGCAAAGGCATATAATTGTCGTTTATTGCATATAAGTGTCGTTATACCGACGACGAACAGAGCGTCGCTATTGCGACGGCTGCCTCCAAACATCTCAATTGCGACACTTAGACATTGTGTCGCAAACAAAGTTTCACTATTGCGATGGATGCCTCCAAACGTCGCAATTGCGACACTTAGACATTGTGTCACAATTGCGACGTTTGGAAGCATTCATCGCAATAGCGACACTTTGGGGCATAGTGTCGCAATTGCGACGTCTTCCTCCAAATGTCGCAATTGCGACACTTTGTCTAAGTGTCGGTATTGCAACACTTTTCTCTAGACGTCGGTATAGCGATGGTTTCGGGCGGGATTGAAAAAATTTAGGGAAATTTCCGACATTTGGTCAAAAGTGTCGGAACCAAGTGTCGGAATTTCTGCCAAATGTACTAGTGTGTTATATTATTTCCATGATTAGAAGTAGGTGCGAAGCGGGGGACGTGAGGGGGGTGTAAGCCCCCCTTCGCTTGTGCTGGGCGTAGCAAGGGGTTCATGGGGGGGTGGTAGACCCCCCTCATTAGGGGGTTTGCATGGGGTCATGGGCAGTGCTCTGGGAAGAAAAAAATTGGACCCTATATTAGGTGGGCAGACCTGCCTATGGTTTTTTGCAAGGGTTTGCACATGGTTTTGGGGCATGATGGTTTTCTGCTCCTGATATTTTGTAGATCCATTCAAGGGAACTATGGTTATGTTCTAATACATGTTTAATGGATTGGGATTTATGAATGCTTCAGCATGTATATATATGTGTTGTAACACTAAATGGAATATAATGAAAAATCAAGCTGGTAGTCCCACTTTGGGATCTAGGGGAAAATCTCTGTGTATATTTGTTTTATGTTTTATGCTCTCGCTATTTTTTATTTTCTATTTTTAATAATTCGTTTGCAGATCATTTTTGTATGACCCTAGGAAGTTGGTTTCTCAACTTACCCCAATGGGGCCCACAAACTCTTGGCGTTGCATCTCTAGAGGTTAGGGTTTGGTTTGTTTAGCATTTTCTCTTATTTTTCAATAATAAAAATTCCCTTGAGACTCATTGTAACACGTTTTAGAGGCATGTATCCATAACATCTTTTCTTGAAGATAAGATACTATCGCTCGAGCTAGTTTATTTCATTATTTCTGTAAGCATATTGTTGAGTTGTTTAACAGGTAAACGAACACAAGTATTTATCATCAATCCGGACTATTAGGACTTAGAAGCATCCCCAAAGTATATGGCTTTCAGCTATGATCAAGTTAGAATATGATTTATCAATGATTAAGGAAACGCATTTTACAAATATAAATCTAAACTAAATAATTTCTACATTCAAGTATGCAATCAGCAGCAGAAGAATCTCCTAACTTGACATATTTGTTTGTCCTGCTCTCACAAGATTACTTCATGAATTATAAATCAAAGACCACTAATTGAGAAATAGATTAATATGCATGAAACAATAATTAAAGAGTCTCTTAACTAAAGATATCCTGGTTTTCCTTCATCACGGATTCATTCATCAATAATACTATTGTTAGAAAATAGGAATTCAGAAAAACATTAAAAAGCATGAAAAGATGAATTCTAGCTTAAGATCTTAATCAGATAGAAAGAATTTTTAAATTAAACATTTGATTTCCCTTTCATATAAAGAATAAGAATGATAATTAGATTCATCAGCACTCATAAAACATCAGCATAAATCTAATTAACAAGTTAAGCATAAAACAAACTAGTTCAGAAACTACAACTACAAATAATTAGAAAGTGCACTTAGCTCGGTGTGGGGGGGCTCCACCTTTGCCTGGCACACTGAAATTGATTTCAGCTACTAAAACTTCATTCAAGCAATCAGCATATAACAACAGAAAATTGAATAAAACAAATCTTTAATTAACTCTCCAAAGTCTCATAAATAATAATGTTAAGTCATACCATTTCTATATATCAATGCCTTCAAAGTTTGAGGCTTAAATAGATAAAATATGCAAAAAAATCATCTAAAACTTCTCCTATAGCCATGGCTATCCTTATCTTATCAAATCAGGTTGAATTCATCCATTAGATCCATCAAAATCTAGAAAATCCAATAAAATAATAAATTTGACCTAGTTCCTAGGGATCCTCCATAAAAACAGGTCATGTTTGATCACCTTTGATCGAGCCTATTAAAGCTCTGTTTGACGGAACCAACAGGTGTAAATTTAATCTTAGTTCCCAATATTTCTATAAATATATCCATCTTGAGCCCAAGTGTCCTGCAAATATGAAAACCATGAGGCCATTATGGGAATTTCTGATATTGTCCAAAAATGCACTTAAAATTCATTTTATATAAAAACTTCTAAGAATTGAAAAACTTAATAATTTAAATACCTGTATATGCATTTATTGGTCAAAATAAGGTGAATATGATGGTGTATATATGGATAGTATGGCAAATAAAGTGTATTCCATAAAAAAAAAGAGATCAAAAATGAGGGCCAACATCTCCCCCAAGATGATGTTCAAGCATGTCCTCAACCTTTATTTTTCCTTTTGGACCTCCTGAGTTTTGATGCTGATCTTGGTCCTGACCCTGAAGCTTCCTGTTGTGCTGAGTTCTGATGTTGATCTTGTTCCTGACCTTGAAGCTTCATGTTTTGTTTCATGTAAGATAGAGTCTATACCTTTGCACTATTCTTCTTCGTAGATTGAGGCTTTGACCTTTTGTTTCTCATATTTGACCTTCCAAGAATTTTTCTCCTTAAGCCACCTGAATACTTGTATGAAAAAAAGATTGTTTTTGGGTTTCAATTTTCCCATTTCTTCACTTATCTTCTCATTTTCTTTAATCAATTTTTCATTATTTGTCTTATCTGTTTCATTTTCTCTTTTCAGGTGCATTTCCATTATCCTCCTTACCTCCAGATTATCAGTTAACTCTCTGATCCTGCAAAGGTTTTGGTATTTTTCTTCCTCCTTGGTATTTTTTGCAAATCCAGTAGCCTCAACCTCATCATTGTCAAAATAATAATCTCTTTCTACAATATTTTCATAAACCTCTTGCTGCAACCTCTCAAGAATTTCATTGGCTTGTTTGGTCAAGGGAGATGTCTCAATGATTTTCACTTCTGGTTATTTTTCATTGTTGCTTCTATCTGTTGAATTTCTCTTTCTTTGTATCCTATAAATGGTCATGAATGATGTTTCCCTCTCTACCATGATTGTTTCATGTTGTTTCTTTGATCTAGTTCTTGGATAGAGAGGTGAATTCACTATATTTCGTGTTTCCTACACTGGTTTAAGTTTGTCTTCTAAGGCATTCTCTAAAAACTTATTTTGAATTAGGAAATGTTTCCAAATCATACCCGTAGTTTTCAACTGGTAATCAACAATGATTTTATGAGTCCCTGATGATGAATTTGGGCTTCCTTGGGTTTGGTTTTAGATTTCACACTTTCAATCATCCTCATCAAGTTTCTATAAAAGAAGTATGGAAAGTTGATCCTTATGTCTCCCTTGATATGTGCTAGAAACCTAATGTGGTATAGGTGTACTATGTTATGTCTTCTATCACAACTGAAGAAATTTTGGATTATCAAAAATAACTCAGCCTAGGGTTCATTAAACCATTCCCTGGGAATCCCCTTTGTCGTGTCAAAGGAACCCTTTGTGTTCTTATCCAGGAAGAAGGTCCAACCCTCGTCCTTAAAATGCAATCATTTGGGATAAAGTTCATCGGATAATGGAAACTCTAGGGCTTCAGAAATATATTCTGGAGTTAAAGGAATGGGTAAAATATCCACCACAATTTGATCTTGTTTGCATTTATTTATAAAATCCCTTTTAATATCTTCATTATGCCCTTTGAATTTATGAAGGAAGCCTATCAAGAAAATTGATAAATTTTTTCAACTGTGCCTCCACCCCAATGTTCAATCTGAAAATATTTAGGCTTTGTTCTTGATGTCATGTTTTCTGAAAACCATTTGATATACCCCTCTACTGTCAATAACTTCATTTTTGGAAAACAAAAATTCATATACTCGATCTCATCATAGTAGTGAGGCTTACCTATGTTTGTTGCCTTTTCCAAGTAAGTGAAACCAATCCTCTATTTTATTTGGAATAAGTGAGCTTACTACTGCAACGAACACAATATTTGATATAGAGAAGTTTATAAAAACATAAAAAATCATGTTTCTATTAATCTACTCTCCTTATTTGATCCTCTGTCTCTTCAAAAAAAATAAAAAATCCTCTGCCTCTATTTGTAGATTTTTTTATCTTTTGTTTGATTGTGTAAAAATAATAAATTTTTTATACAACAGTGTCTTCTAATCCTTCAATTCCATATAAAATCCTCTCTTTTTTTCTAATTCAAAGCATTATATATCTAATCTTAGCTCAATGTTTATGCAAGAAAATTTGGAAAAATGGCTCACTGTTTCATCAAAAATCTCATAAAATGAGTTCACTGTATCTTCGAAATTCACCAAACTCTGCTCTCTATTATGAGAAAACATGTTCATTGTGATTTTTAAACCAAACATTCACCATAAATATTGGTTCGAATTCTCTTACTCAGTGTGAAAATGAAATGAATTTACTACACAACCCATTTAAAAAGAATGCATTGTGCATTTCAAATCAAACACTCCACTCTCTGTTTGCATTCAAATTGAAATTGAAGACTATGCATGAAGACATTTTCCAAGTTTACCTGTTCTACAATGATCTTCGTGATTTTTCTTTTAGTTTGGCTGGATTTCCTGTGTTTGAAGCAGCACCAACTTATAAAAATCTCACTCAATATCTTCATCGTTTACTCATTCAATCAACAAAGGATTTCGTGTTGACTGGTGGTAGAGCGTTTATGAGTGGTGGCAGTGACAAAATGTAAGGCAATTACAAGTTTTAAAAATTGTGGTAGAAGAACTCCATTTATAGCAATCCCGATATTTACTCATATGAATATTCATTTTTTTAAACAAGAAAATCTGAGTTTTCTTCTTACCTCGTTCTTCGCGGGATTTTTTCCTCTTGACAGTGTGCTTGCTTAACACATATGTCGAATATGTTGGCTTGAAATCTCAGTCGAATCTCCGTATCCCTCTTTCCTTCTCACTACTATATCTCCTCCTCTCTTTTCTCTGTTAAATTTCTTCTATTTTCCTCACAACTCTCCCTTGTCTTCCCTTTTTAATTTGTTTCTTACATATTTTCTTGGATGCGTTCTTTGATTACACGACATTCCTTCTCTCACTGAGCCTGCAAAAGGAAATGATGGTGAAAAACACACAGTTTTTCAATAGCTTGAGGTCTTAGAATGGTGGAGGTTCTTCTCTCAATAGTTTACACAACGTTTCTAATATTGCATTTTGAATTTGTGTGACCGTTCATTGACCGCTTGACTGGTGCCTCCGTGGCTTACCTTTACTGACTGATTTGGTATGTTGACTCCATGGTGTAGATATCGTCCTCGGCTTCACTTATTACACAATCCTTTTTCACGTTTCATTCTCATGGCTTGTGCTGATCACTATGTCCGCGTCTTCTCTCCATTGAAACACATCGTAACTCATCAAATATGCACCATCATACTTTCGTTCCACCACTTTTCTTGCATCACTGCTTCTCCATATCCTTTCCATCCATATTGTTACACTAAAATTTACCACCATGAAATTTTAGTACTCCCTTGAAAGTCTACAATATCAAAGTTTCCAAAGTCAAGCCTTGAAACTAAGAGAAAAGCTCATAAAAGCCTTAAAACTTTGGTACCGCACTTTCTCCTAGTTTTGCCTGCAGTCTCGCACTTTTTGGCTATAAATCCTGCGGAGCCAAACACACTGTCTATATTAAAAGTGCGGACCCCTGTAAAATTTTAAAAAGGTGCAAGTAAAATCTAGAAGCTCAGTTTAAGTCATTTTTGGAAGCTTCTAGAAACATTCTTGCGGTGGAAAGATCGCTCCTTTCATGTTCATGCATCCCATCCAATATGGAGTTAACCCCTTGATGTAAGGAACTAATCCCTTTGAAGGAGGACTTTATCCCTTCCTGTATGGAGCTATAACCTCCTCTTCTTCACTATAAAAAGAGGCATAGGGCAGCCTCAAGGGGTTAACCATTAATGAATTGAAGTTTTAGTATTGTTGGAGGCGAAGTGCTGTTGAAACTTAGACCCTTTTAGCTGAGATTTCATGTGGGAAGGATTACATACCTATATGTATCTCAGTTGGAAGAGTGCAAGGATGATCTGAGTAAAGGAAACGCCTGCTCCAGACCCCAGGAGGACCTATACAAAATCAAGGCGGACACGGTTGTAAGGCTCTTCCTTATTTAAGTTAATACAAATAGATCCGTTTTTCTCAATAAGATGTCAATTGATTGTTTATTTTATGGATTCCTGATCACCATAATGGATATGATTTATGAATATATGCTATGCAGGTGCTATTTGATGTTTTCTTGTTTATGATTGCATATCTTCGAAGGGAACTCTTTCGAGTGATTGAAGGACTACTACTACGAACAAGCGTTGGATCAAAGGTAGGATCGTTAAACCTTTATAGCATTTAATTATAAATCGCAATATATCTAGAGAAAGATAGTTTTATTTGTCCGTTTGTTGCTAACTGTTCGTAGGACACTTGGGAGGTCTGTCTTGTCCTCAAGAACGACTAATCCGTCAAACAAAATGGTGACTCCACTAGGGAATAACTTTGAGCTTTGATTTCTTTTACTTTTGACTTATGAACTTATGTTTCCTGATTTTTCTTGATTTATATTGGCTTGGGTAGTTAATCCCTGTAGAATCCTTAGAATTTTTTGAGAATTTTTTGGTTTTTTCTCTTGTTTTCTTGTGTCCGTTCTTTTCCTTTTGAGACAGTGCGGGCAATTCTGCACTTTTCCTGTACCCACAGTGCGGGACCACACTGGATTGCAATAAATCCTGCGGACCCTGTCAAATTTTTTTTAAATCTTAAAATCTTCTTTTTTGGACTAGTTTTTTAGGTTCTCAGTGATTACCCAGACCTATGTCTTCTGTCAGGAAGCCTTGATTAAGAGTTTATTTTAGCACTTTTAGTTTTGATTGATTTTCTGAAAGATTTGCATGTTTTAATAATTTTTTCTTTGTCTTACATCCCACTCAAAGATTAGAAACCTTGGTATGCCTTTAGATTACTGGTATTCTCTTGCTTTCTTGCTGAGTCTGACATCATAGAAAAAATTGTTTTATGAGTTTTAGATCCTATCTTTCTCATTTGCAAATTGTTAAACTTTTGTTAACAAGTTTGGAATTTCACTTAAAAATGAAAATTGGATGTTTTTTCGAGTTCTTTCTGATTCAAGTAAAGAATTTCTTAGTGAGATCACAAGCTAAGACATCCTTAAAATATTTGAAGTTTTAATTCAGATTTAGTCTTAGAATTTTTAGATCTCAAAATAGTGTTTTTAGTTTTTAGTGCATTTTAGAAATTATAGTGTCTTTTGAAGAAAAACTTGGTTTATAGTTCTGATCTTGAACAAAAGGGATTTTTTATTGAGCATAGATCAGTTTGAGTTCTCATTGAAAATTAGATTTCTTTTCATTTATTCTTGCTTGAAGGAAAGATTTTTTTTTTTGAAATTTGCATTTCTCAACTCTTCCTTTAGCTAGAATTCATTGAAAGAAAACGGATTGTTTTTCATTATAGATGCATTTTTATTTTTTAGTTTGATTTGATTCAGGTCATTTCATATCATCAGTTTCACTTTCGCACCTATTGTCTTAAGAAACAGCCTTATAAAATCAACGCTTAAATTAAAATTAACCTAGTAACTTTTATATTTCTAGGGCTCTTTTCACCAATATAGCTTAGGCTAGTGTCTTGGAGTAGGGAGTAATAAACTCTCCAAGACAGTTAAAACAAACAAGTAGTTAATCTTGTGGTAGGAAAAAATCCAATAGTCACTTGTATGCTTTGAGAAGCTCCTCTTAGAGTCAAGCACGAGGTCATATCCGAACCAGTGGGATAATCGATTCTATCTCATTGGGAACGATAGAAGATTTGTGCATATTAACAACGGTAAACCTCGGATAGACCATTGTCGAGGAGCCTAGGGTCACTTGTCGGTATACCTTGGATTATGTCAAGGAGCCTTCAAGGGGGTTAAGATTTGTTACTCTGCCCTTGCACGTATGTCGAACTGTAGACTGTTCCCCCAGGTATATTAGTTCCTGTTGGTAACCATAGTGACCATAATCTTACGGTTTTTTCCTAAGGTGATGGTGATGGAAAGATCCCACTGTACCTGGAGCAGACGTCGACTAGACTCACTTGGACTCTCCCGAGGGTTATCTTCACTTGATATGGTTTAAGTGGAGAAACTTGCACCGGTCTGTTTCATTGAGCAGGTTGTCAGGGTGACTGTTCCAACCGCCCTTTCTGCATTAAATACTACGACGTTGGATTTCATCACCAACTAGTGTTTTTAGTGTGGGAAGTTACTGTTTGTGTGTGGTTTGATCTCCTATATTTTTAAGCGTGTGATTCATTTTTTTGTTTCCTTAGTGACTCTAGGAGTTTTCATTGAAATTTTCATTTGATTGCGTGTGATTAATAAGTTTTAATCATGGTTGAATTACTGAGACAATTGCACAGAATTCAGGGGAAGCCCCTTGAGTATACACCAAGTCAACTTGAAGGGCTGCGAGCTCTAGTATCGCCTACTGACAGTAGAATTAAATCAACAAAAGTAGAAGAGTCATCTATAATTGTTCATCCTCATTATCAATTACAAACAACAGAGTATATTCAAGAGCCGATTTCAATTTCCAAAGTTACTAGTAGTGTTTCTCCTTCCAATGAATTCGCTGAAGAACATGAAATTTCTGAACCTGACACTGAACTTGTTGTTTTGGAACCATCTTCAGGATTTGTTACTCCAACTTCTAGTGATCCTGGTTCACCTAGGGTAAGACATATTATTACTGAAAATCTTCCTTCTGACCTCATTTCCATTGAAGAACTTGTCGGTCCAAACGAAGAAGTAACTCTTCCTAAAACCCAACAGACTTTGAATCTTAGGGAGCATGAATCTACATTCTATAGTCCTTTTAGAATTGACGCCTGGTACTTGTCATTGACATATTTTTTAGAGAACCCGGGTCTTAGTTTTTCACCACCCCAAATTCCTTTTCATCCTACACCAAGGGGTTATTATCCTTCATCAATCATGTCAAGTGAGTCATCTATGTTTTCCCAATCACCGGAAACATTTTTATATGGTGATCCTTCTGTTCCTTTGGGATACCAGTCACTCTCTGGTACTTTCTCAAGAGCAATTCCTCGACCAATTGAACAAGTGTTATCAACTGGTACAAATGGAACTAAGACTGAAGCATTGAATGAAGAGAAAATTTTTATGATGTCTGGTAATATTCCAAATACTCAACCTCAAGGTAGTTAGTTACCACCTGGGGGGAAACCTCAAGGTAGTTGGTTACCACCTGAGGGGCAACCTCAAGGTAGTCAGTTACCGCCTAGGGGGCAGCCTCAAGGTAATTTTCTACCAGGACAAACTGTAGGATAGTATTATTTACCTGGAGAACAACCTCAAGGACAGTACATACCTCAAGGTTATAAACCTCAAGGACAGTACATACCCCAAGGTCAACCCCAGACTCAGTATATTCCTCAGGGTCCTTATCAACCCCAGATTCAGTGTTGGGTGTGGAGCCTGATTATCTTGTTTACTTTGTATCACAACATTGGACCCCTATACCTTAAAAGGGGTGAAAACGTCGCCTGTAATTAATCGCTACCGTGGGGGGTCCAGGGGGGGATGGCAGTGCTTTTCAGAGGCCCCCCTTGGCGGGGGTTTTCGGGGGCAGCGCCTCTGAAGCTAAAAACAGATGTAAAATTGCCTTGTAAAAGTATAGTAATTTCTAGTCAATCTGGGTCGTTCATTAGCCAAATGATCTGACGGTAGAAGTTATGTTTAGATTAGGGTTTTTTGCCCTAGAAGGAAACCCCTCGCTTTTATGAGGGCATTGTATTGCATCTGTGCATTGTATGTGTATTCTCGGAGTGAGAAACAGAGAGGGAGACTGTGAGATAGAACAGAGGATATTACAGCGGATCTACCGTAGGTTTTGTCTCTTCATTTTTTTTGGATAATATAAAGGAAGGACTGGCTGTTCGAGGTGGACGTAGCCCAAACTGGGTGAACCACGTATATCTGTGTCTCTCTAGTTTTATGTGTTTTGTGTGCTTTTATTTTAGGCATATTTTATGTGTTGCATTGCTCTGTAATATTTAATTTTCTAACATTCAGTACATGCCTCAGGGTTATCAACCTCAAGGTCAGTACCCAACTCAAGGTTTCCAACCGCCTTCCAGTCAATCATTTTTACAAGGAGGTGGAAATTTACCACTTAATTATCAACCCTATGTTCAACCAAGCTATGGTCCTTCATATGTACAACCTTTGACGGGTCAATACCCTGGAATGAACATGGTGTGGAATCCATCGCAAGTTCAACAGACTATGCAACCTAATGTGTAGTTACCTAATCAACCTGGACAACCTTTAGTTTCTGGTCCAACCCAGCAACCTGTTTAGCCTACTGTTCAAATCCCTGCACTTGGTTCTGTTCAACAGCTTGGGCCCAGTACACCTCAGACTCCGCCCCAAACTGCTGTAACTACTGCAACCTCTGGTCAACCTACAACACCTGTTTCTGGAGTATCTGTAGCTCTGGTTTCTTCTATCCCTGCATCAGTGCAAATTCCTCAAACCTCTGTACCACAGTTAGGACCTACAAGTCAGACTACGACCCAGATGCCTACGGGAAAAGCTGGTACAAGTACAATTGTTTCTAGTCAACCTTAGTTTACTTATCAACCGTACCAAGGACAGTATCAAACTGGTCAAGCTACACAAAATCCAGCGCATCAGTATTAACCGTACCCTGGGTATACTTATCAAATACCTCAACAACCCCAGTATGGTCCGGTTAATCCTGGTTACCCAGGAGGTTACACGATTCAAAATGCATATCTAATTCCAGGATATCCTGGCTATCCTCCTCCTGGCACTGGTTTGATCACTCAAGGTTATCAAGACCCTAGCCATCGGTTACCATTCATAACAACTTTAGATTTACCAGATTTGTCGTGCCTTACGAACGATCCCATTTTTTATCTTCCATATTGGCCGCCGATGCCTAAAAAGTTGCCCAGTGATATTTCGAAATTCGAAGGAAAGTCGGGAGAGGACCCGTCTAATCACGTTATGACTTATCACCTCTGGTGAGCATCTAATTCGCTAGTCGATGATTTTATTCGATTACGTCTTTTTTAGAGAAATCTCATTGGTCCAGCTGCCAAATGGTACATTGAGTTACCACATGGTTCTTTTAATAATTTTAACGCGTTAGCAACAACTTTCTTAACCCATTTTCAGGTTCCTGTCAGATACGAAAATGGCACAGAATTACTGACTTCATTAAAGTAGTCTACGTCTACGTACATATCTGATCACATTCATGAATGGAGACGTAGAAGGCGTTTAGTGAAATTTTTTATTCCTGATCAAATTTTGGCTGAATGGTTTATTAAATCGTTATTTCCAAAAATTATTGAAGATGTGGCCAAAGGAGACATTGTTACGGAAGATCAAGTTATTTCTTAGGCTCAGTACCTTGACCTTGTCTATACTCAGTCAGGTAATTTGTACGATAAAATCCCTAATTTACCAAGACCTGGTCAGTTAACTACAACTCCTTCGGGCTCTCATGCCACTGATGGTGTAATTGGTTCTGTTAGTACTGGTAAGAGTAAGAAGAAGTCTTCCAAGACTACTTCTCCTATTATCACTTTACCTAATTCACCCAAAGGAGATTCTTCCTTAGAAACTTCTGCCAATATCCATGTTGTAGAGACATCTACAGCCAGATCTAAAAACGACGGTAAGAAGAAAGGTAAGAATAAAAATAAGAAAAATTCAAAAGAGAAAAATGATACAACTGAATCGACTAACGAAAAACACAAACCTAGATATCCTTGTCTCATCTGTGACCAGGATAATTTTACGAAAGAGTGCCCGCATAGAGAGGAGGTATCCAAATTCGTTAAGGGTTCGCCTATACCTGCTGTCTTGAAGGATCCATTTCCCACTCAAGATAGTAACATGGTTGGATCTTCCTCCAATCTAGTTGAGGATATTTTAATGGTTGCGACGCGATCATAAGATTATGGTAGTAAAAGTACTGGTAAAGAAGCAGAGACATCCAATTCTGCATCGACTACATCTCCTTCAGTTTCTGACCCATTACAAATCGAGAAACAAAATCCTGACTTAGTAATTAAACCGCCTGCAAAAGGTGTACTTCGTAAATCAGCTTTCAATCCACATGCGAGAGCTACTCAAAATTACAATATTGTTGAAGATTTGGTAATTTCCCCTTCAGCAATGTCGGCTTTGGAAGTATTTCAATCATGCCCATCCCAAAGAAAATCACTTTTGTCAGCCTTAGGAGCTGTAGATCTCTAGGATTCGAACCTCATGATCTTCGATTTAGAAAATTTTACACCACGCCTGCCTCATCAAATGGCTTTTCAGATTCCGGTAATAGTAAAAAACAAGCGTATCTTTCGTACTGCTGTTGATGAAGGGGCTTCTACGTGTATAATGTCGATAAAATGTTGGAAATCACTTGGTTCTCCAACAATAAACCAATCACAAACTATTCTCAAAGCGTTTTATGGAAGAGGTTTTTAGCCATATGGTATTTTACAAGATCTAACAATAGAGGTTGAAGGCAAAACTGTTAATCTAGATGTGGAGGTGGTTGATTCCCCTCTGGATTATAACCTTCTCCTGGGTCGCAGTTGGTATTACGCTATGACTGTTGTTGTATCATAGATCTTTCGTCTCATCATGTTTCCTCATAAAGGAAAGATCGTTAAGATAGATAAGCTCTCATATTATTCATCCGACCCAGCTTCTATTGATAGTATCCAACATATCGAAAAATCGGCTATCCCTTATAAGGATGTTGGAGTAGGTTTGATTAAAGATTTATCTTTACTGGGAACTTTTTCCCTACCTCCTCGTAACGTACAAACTCCTATTTCTAATATCAATATGATTACATCAAGTACTATTTCCTTTGATGATCCTTGGATAGTACCTTCAGAATCAGAATTGGATTCTTTCGAGGGCCCGATGCCTTTGAGTCCTTTTGAGCTAGCATATCAACAAGTACAGTCATTTTCTGATACCCCTTCAACCGAATTTGATCCAGTGAATGTGATCAATCAAGAGTCGTTTTATATATCGAGTTTAGCTTTGACACCAATTTCGGATCCTGCTCAACAAGTTTTCCATACTGATGAGCATATTCATGAATTCTTGTCGGTAGATGAATTACCATGGGAAGATATACACCATAGGTCTTCATTTTTACCTCATCTCGATCATTTTGAAAATGATTTTTCCTCTATTTTTACCACTGATTACGTCAAAGAACCTCAGAATCCTCTTTCACATGCCGATTCTGAATTGAATTTAGAAAATATTTCTACGACGGTTCCTCTTGAAATTTCAGTAAAACCTGGAATTATTGAAAACATTCACATAGGTGCTTCTTGTACGCCTGAAGAAATTCAAGCATATAAAGCCCTATTTCAGGAATTCCGTGACATCTTTTCCTGGTCATATGAATAAATGCCAGGAATCGATCCGTTGATTGTTGTACATGAAATTAAGACATACCCAGATGCCAAACTAGTCAGACAGAAATTACGTCAGATTCATTCGAGAAAAGCTGCTGCTATCAAAGCAGAAGTCGAAAAATTACTTCCTGCAGGTTTTATTTATCCAATCCCGTTAACAGACTGGGTATCTAATATTGTTCCGGTCAATAAAAAATAAGGAAAAATAAGAGTATGTATAGACTATAGGGATATAAATCGAGCTTGTCCTAAGGACAATTATCGAACCCCTTACATCGATCAAATTATCAACGATTGTACTGGAAGTGAAATGTTCTCATTCATGGATGGATTTTCCGGTTACAATCAAATAAACATACTCCCTGCAGATCAACCTAAAACAAATTTCATTTGTCTATGGGGCACTTTTTCTTATCGCAAATTACCTTTTGGCCTTAAGAATGCTGGTGCCACTTTTCAAAGGGCCATGTCTTATGCATTTCACAACATTAAGCACATTGTGCAACCCTACCTCGATGATTTTCCTGCTCACTCTTCACGCAGAGCAGATCATATTACTCATTTACGAGCCATATTTATGCGATGTAGGCACTATGAGATTTCTTTGAATCCTCAAAAGTGTGTGTTTTTGCATAGAATATGGACGATTATTGGGATTTATTGTCTCAAAAGCAGGCATTCGTGTCGACCCATCGAAGGTTGAGGCAATCATCAAGTTACCTCCTCCTTCTACTCTTTGCCAACTCCAAAGGTTGCAAGGGAAAGCAAAATTTTTACGTCGATTCATTCCTAACTACGCCGAGTTAACGAAAGGTTTCACTAGGTTGTTGAAACAGAACATTCCATTCTTTTGGGACGAGGTCGCTGATCGATCTTTTGATGCTTTGAAAAACACGTTGACCCATGCACCGTTACTGCATCCTCCCAACTACAACCAAGATTAATTTTTGTACCTCGCCGTTCCGATTCCACGATAGGGATGGTTTTAGTTCCAGAAGATGAATTCCATAGTGAACATGTGATTTACTATCTTAGTCGAAATTTTCATCCGACTAAGATAAAATACTCGCATGTGGAGAAATTGGCCTTGGCAGCTGTTCAAGCTATCCAACGTTTTCGTCACTACATACTTTTACGCAAAACGACAGTGATCTTTGATTGCAACCCTATGATGTACATCTTGACCAAAAAATTGCTAGGGGGCAAATAATCCAAATTTATTGTTATCCTACAGGAGTTTGATTTGGAATTTGAAAATTCCAAATCCAAGAAATCATTGATATTTGCTGAACTTATGCGTGATTTCGCACGTATTGATACAGAAACTGTGGCGGAACAACCAATCGCGGATGAATACTTGTTCCTTATTAGTACCATTGATCCATGGTATGGAGATATTATCGTATATATTCAAACCCAATATTTTCGGCCTGAGATTTCACGGTCACAACGACGAAAAGTTCGTTTTCAGTCTCAACAATATCACACTGTTGGCGACACACTTTATCGTTGTGGTGCAGATTCGGTTTTTTGACGTTGTCTAACTCATGACGAAGCCAAAAAGGTTTTAAATGACTGTCACTCCGGAGCATGTGGCGGTCATATGTCTGGGTACACCATAGCCCAAAAGATATTGCGCGCAAGTTATTTCTGGCCGTCTTTATTTAAATATTGTATTTACGCAGTCCAAAAATGTCATAATTGTCAAATCTTCGGTCGAAAAATGCGTGCACCACCTGCTCCTCTTCACCCCATAATTTCTATCAGTCCTTTTGCAAAATGGGGCATCGATTTCATTACATGTAACCCTCACTCGGCCGGGGGGCATGGGTACATTATTCTAGCAGTAGATTCTTTTACCAAATGGGCCGAGGTGATGCCTAAATTTGTGGCAGATGGAAAAACTACAACTGCTTTCGTATTCAATCATGTGATTTCTCGTTTCGGTGTACCCCAAGCGATAATTACTGATCACGGGAGCCATTTTCGAAATATCATGATGACCGAGGTAACAGAACAGCTCGGCCTGCGCCATGACAGTTCTACACCATATTATCTGCAGGCCAATGGTTTAGTTGAAGCAATTAATAAAATTTTAGTCACCATGATCAAACGAATCATTGGAATTCATAAGTCGAATTGGCATACCATGCTCTTTTTAGCACTTTGGGCATACCGAACCTCAGCAAAAACATCGACATGTTTTACCCCTTTTCAACTGGTTTACGGTTTAGAAGCGGTATTACCCATTGAATGTGAAATACCGTCACTCCAACTAGCCATAGAGTTATTACCAGACACTTCTGAAGAGGAGAAACATTTTTTATACTTGGCTCAATTAGATGAGAATCGGCGCACCGCTGCATTAGCTACCGAGGCTCATGCGAAAAGAATGAAAGCTCAGTATGATATAAGTGTTACTCCTCGTAATTTTTCAGAAGGAGACCTAGTTTTGATTTATGATCAAGCCAACGATAAACTAGGGGCTGGGAAATTTGAACCCATGTGGCATGGTCCTTACATTGTCAAGCGACAACTTGCAAAAGGGGCCTATGAATTGATTGATTTTGACGGGGTCTCTTTGGGTAAACCTAGAAATGGACTTTATCTGAAGAGATATTACGCTTGACTTCGTGTGGAGATCTTCTCTATATATTAGTTATTTTTTAGCTGGTGTGCTATAGATTAGAAATATGTGCCTAGCGTAAGTGTGCTCTTACTATTATTCCCGCTTATCTGGATATTTTTGATATCGCAGATGTCGACATCCTTTCAAAATTATATTGGTTTTGCTGATGGCGCTTGTTGTAGTACACAAAACATCTCTTCTGCAGCTTGGGTTATTTACTCACCCACTGATGAGTTAGTATCGATGCATGGGGTAAGTCTCGGTAAAACGACGAACAATATTTCCGAATATAGTGCAGTTATTGAATTATTATCGGAATCCATTTCATTTGGAATTCGGAGTTTGATCGTTAATTTAGATTCTTAACTCGTTGTATTACAGTTAAATCAAGTATATGCCATTAGAAATCCAGTATTATTAAGATTATTTTTAAGGGTTCGTCTCTTGGAATGAGAGTTTGATTATATTGAATATCAACACATTTCAAGAAATTTAAATACATTAGCAGATGCAATTGCTTCTAATGTTATAAATAGACATTTGTGATAAAAAAGTAACAAATCAACATTCCATAACATGATTGAACAGGTAAATTGGAAATAATAATATATCATAGTATAAATTTAGTGTTCAAAAAATAATACATCGTCTTCGATCATAGGCTCAAAATTCCTTATGGTCGGAAAAAAGTGATACAAAAATGAGTCTACAAAGTCAATTAGCCACTATCCGTGGTGATGATCACGATAATACACCACTGCTCGTGCCACCCTAGTCAAAAACCTCTTGAATGGAGTAGGAACACCTATGACATATCTCTATAGACGGAGCGAGATATCATCTATAGTAGTCTCAGGAATATCTATAGTGAGCCGCTCCAGATGGTGCTCTAAGTCAGTCAGGATCTCTGTAGTCTAATCCTGTGGGGGTGGTGGTGGTGGTGCTGCATCCCTTTGCCTCCGGTCAAGGGGCGGAGAATGGCTGGTCGAGTTGGACCCACATCTGCATTTGAAAATTTTTGTTATCAGTTTTGGACGATAAAAAAAAAAAAAAAAAATTAGAAATTAGAACATGTCAAAAAATATTTTTTACCTGATTCATCCCACTGAGCTCCTGGAGGAAGGGGTATCTCCCGGTCGCCACGAAAGTCCATACTAGCATAAAAAAAATCCTCTATAACAAAAAGTTGGTGTTTTGGCCAACGAAAATATGTAGAGGGAAATCTCACAATCTCCCCACCATCACTGTGGTGGGCCATCAAAGAAAGCCAATGAACTATCCTAAGCTCTCGAGGCCGACCAACATTGACAGGAATGTGCTGCGGGGCTAACATGGGGATCCTCTCTAGAGCAAAGGTGACTACAATGGACCCACATCCAAAGTTGTTTAGCTTCCCATTCTTTGCTCTGGTAAGTTGGCCTTTCACATTTTCCAACACTGCCTCACACCAGTTGTATATGGTGCCTCGAAAGCAATCTACTGCTATGCGCATTTGAGAACCAGTGGCTACATGCAAAGCTTCACTTCCACACAACTTGACAACGGTAAAAGAGATCGCTTTCAGTTCTGGACAGATGATAATTTTTATGTCAATCCGTTTGTCCCCGGGATTGGCCTCATCATTTCAAAACTCTAATTGGAGGCTGGCGACAGACTGACCACCTGGCCTAGCCCCAAATAAAGGTAATAGTGTGCCTCTCCTGGACAAACCAGTCAAAAAATAGATGTCTTCCGGCTCAATCTCGAGCCAGTGACCTCCGATCACAAAACACTGGTCCTGCACATCCAATTTACTTACCAGCCAAGTAAGAAGATCCACTTGAGCTCTCATGCCACTGATAGCCCAAAATTTGTAAAGCCCGCACGCTCTTAAAGCTTGCAAAGTTGGTGGATGAAGCATTGCTGCTTCATCTACCTCTTCATGCTCCTATTCTTGCCAAATGAGCATTTTAGATGTCCTACAACAAGTAAAATGAAGGATTAGAATCATTTTCAAGAAAAAATTGGGTAATTTAGGAAGAAAACATGTTTTTAAATTTGCCACGGCGCCTCCGCACTTTACGCTCAGGAACAATGTGTAGATACGCACGGGCCCTGTGTTAAAAGTGCGGGGCCCCGCCATTTTTCTTTGTAGAAAAATGTTGGGGTCCGCAGGTACCCAATGGATTAGGTGCGGACCCCCGAGGGCAGATTTTTCGGCATATTTTCCTCCCAAAAATAAAATTTTAACCCAAAATTAAAAAATTGAACGGATGAAATGCAAGATAAGGAGGTTGTGGATTACCTGAAACAAACGGTTTTCGAATCAGACGGTCGGTTTGCCCAGAATCTTCTCCGAAGCATTTTTTGCCCAGAGCTCTAAAAGCTTCACTCCAAATTCAAACGGTAAAAATGAACTTGAAAAAATTCTTTTTATAAGTTTTTTCGAATAGATGAATTTTAAATTTGTTTATTTTTCACTTTAAAAATCAGTTTTTCAAAAATATCTTTATTATTGAAACAAGTATGTTTAATTTTTCGAGTTTTTGTGCAGAATAACGGACTTTTAAGGCAAAATGGTCATTTTTGACGAAGAGTAAAATTTTATCACTTTTTCGGGCTCTTTAAATTTTACGAAAAAGAAAAACCATGGAGTCCTCTTTTAAGCCCTTTTCAGACTCTCTAAAAATGAAAAGATCGCCGAGTACTTGACTATTCAAACTCGTTAAAGTAAATGAATAGTCGTCCCTTCAGTATAAGTTTACCCCTTTTCTGGACTGAAATGGACTATTTACGAAAAAGGTATACGTTGACTAATCATGGTCAATAGAGTTCTCTCTAGCATTATTTTATCCTTTTTCGGGCTTGAGAGACTAAATTTACGAAAAAGAACACCCACAGAGTTTTCTTAAGTTTTTCTTCTAACTTCCTAAAAATGAAAAACACCGAGTTTATCCTATAATGGACTCGTTAAAATTTAATAGTAAAGGACCTGTCGATTACAAACAGGAACGGACCACTCCCTCTTAGGGTTCGATTTTAAACTAAGTTGGACTCATCCGAAGGATGAGCTTATAAACAAGCAGATGTTATCCTCCTCAAGCTTGTCAAAAATAAAGAGGTACTTGCCAGAAACGGTGGGGGAAAAGAGAGAAAAACAGATTCGTTTGTCACACTTTGATTTGTAAAAACATTACAAAACTCTTGAACACGACACTTTTTGTCGCACTTCTACCTGGGTTGGGAAATCCTTTGCCTATCAGTTAATCAAACCACATTGAAAGTCTTCAGCTGGTTTCTGGGTATTAGATTAGGGCAACTGTCACCAAACCATCTGTAGTGTCGTTATGTGTTCAAGAGAACAGTCAAACAAACCATTCATCTAAAAACACTTGTCTCCATTCGCGTTGACCATCCCTGAGTCATTCCTTGCAAAAATTTCTTCAAAACTTGATCTATGGTTTCGTGTCGTGAGCTTGCTTACGATGGATAACTTTCTATCAATGACAGCTCATCATCTAGAAAGTTGATCTAGAATCCATCAGTACCTTGGAATATGCATGCCTTAATGGCAGGTTTCTCGCCTTCGACGACAGGTTACATCATTGACCTTCGATCGAACGATTTCGTGAAATGTTCGACTTCAGATCACATATTCACATTTCGTGGATTGTATTAAGTACTTTGAGAGCCATTGTCATTATTGGTGGTTTCTCTTACACTTGTTAGTAGTTCACATCATTGACTGGTAATCAAGTGGTTTCTACCATGTTCGACTTCAACACATTTAATCGCATGGATAGAATCGTACTAGTTCGGGAAGCCTAAATCAAGACCCTGGATCCAATTTCCACCGTCTAGGCTGCGAGGAGTTTTATTATTCATTATGCAGTAGACGATTCATTACAGATGGCTACGTCCATGTCGTGTCTATATGATTGATGTGATATTAAAATCATTTTTGTATCAGAACAAGTTTAGTTAGTTTTTGATCTGAGTATGGGAATGCCTACCTCAGTGATGATATATAGATATATGTGTGTGTGTGTTGCATTGAATGTTTTTACAGGGTTCCAACTGGGGTGTCCACAGGCTATTCCTTGAAATGGTAAAGCACATCACTCTTCGAATATTCTCGAAATTTGCACTTTAGGGGGAAATTTGTTACACTGAAATTTGTCTCCATGACATTTTAGTACTCCCTTGAAAGCCTGCAATATCAAAGTTACCAAAATCAAGCCTTGAAACTAAGAGAAAATCTCATAAAAGCCTTAAAAATCTGGTACCACACTTTCTCCTAGTTTTGCCTACGGACCCGCACTTTTTGGCTATAGATCCTACGTATCCAAGCACATTTTCTGCTTGTTAAAAGTACGTACCCCTGTAAAAGATTAAAAAGGCGCAAGTAAAATCTAGAAGCTCAGTTAAAGTCATTTTTAGAAGCTTATGGAAACATTATTGCGGTGGAAAGTACGCTCCTTTCATGTTCATGCATCCCATCCAATAAGGAGCTAACCCCTTGATGTAAGGAACTAATCCCTTTGAAGGAGGATTCTATCCCTTCTTGTATGGAGCTGTAACCTCCTCTTCTCCACTATAAAAAGAGGCATAGGACAGCCTCAAGGGGTTACCAATTGATGAGTTGAAGTTTTGGTATTGTTGGAGGCGAAGCGCTGTTGAAACTTAGACCCTTTTAGTTGAGATTTCATGTGGGAAGGATTACATACCTGTATGTATCTCAGTTGGAAGAGTGCAAGGCTGATCTGAGTAAAGGAAACGCCTGCTCCGGACCCCAGGAAGACCTGTACAACATCAAGGTGGACATGGTTGTAAGGCTCTTCTTATTTAAGTTAATACAAATAAATCCGTTTTTCTCAATAAGCTGTCAATTGATTGTTTATTTTATGGATTCCTTGATCACCATAATGGATATTATTTATGAATATATGCTATGCAGGTTCTATTTGATTTTTTCTTGTTTATGATTACAGATCTTCTGAGGGAAATCTTTCGAGCGATTGAAGGAATACTACTACGAACAAGCGTTGGATCAAAGGTAGGATCGTTAAACCTTTATAGCATTTAATTATAAATCACAATATATCTAGAGAAAGATAGTTTTGTTTGTCCGTTTGTTGCTAGCTGTCCGTAGGACACTTGGGAGGTCTGTCTTGTCCGCAAGAACGACTAATCCGTCCAACAAGGGGGGCTCTCCCTAACATAGGATTGCTAGGGTTTTTAAGGCTTTCAAGATAATTTCTAGATTTGAGTTGAAACGATCAAGAAATGTCCCCAAACACATACAATTAAGTAACTACAAGTTGATTTGAAGAGTTAACCCCAAAAAAATGGTTTAATTGATTTTAAAATGACAAAGAAAAAGAAAAAGAAATGACGATGTAGGATATAATATGAATTCCTTAACTAGTCTAGGAACAACACATTTGAAGAGAAATGGAGAAGATTTAGGTTTAAATACTAGGGTAGACTCACTCATGTACCCTAGAGGCTTGACCTAAGTGTCCTATAATATTCAAATATGGTAAAAGGGCGTGAGCTCCACTCAAGTCATCTCAAAAAAGCTTGATGAAGGGTTTGTTCAAGAGGGACAATGAGATAAAAATTCTAGGAACAATTTGGTGAATATTTAATAACCATTATCCATTAATATAACCAGGATGAAGTATGGCCACTTTCTTAAATCATCATGCATAAATTCAAATATCTACCAATACTAATCATAAATAAAGAACTAAACATGACAAAAAATACTCTCCAAGATGTCACTCAACTCATCCATCCATAGCCAAAATTAAGATAAAAAAGCCAATATTTCAAAAGGAATTTCTTACCCAAACTGACAGCTGTGATGGGAAAAGAGGACGTTGGATCTCAAAAATTCAAGAATATGACTATGATATAAAACTAAAAAAGTTGGTAAAAGGTTGGGGGTTGGCCAAATTACTCACAAAATAAAATTGTAGGCACATGGGAATAAACTTGTCGTCAATGGATACAAAGACAAATGAAGGGAATGAAGAAAAAACCTGAAACTTGAGAAAAAAGAAGAGACAATGAAAAAATCCCTTTGAATAATAAATATAAATAACTATGTTGGAGGTAATATAAATATTGTCTTGTATCTATTAGATCTTTAGTTCCATCCTGACCTCGACAGATCTAAGTTCAAATATTTGAAGTTGCAGGTCGTGAAATTTAGCATCTAAAATGAAAATTTGTAATGGAAGGACCTTGGTGGGATCTTGCTATTATGTTTGACCGAGGAAGGGACTACAAATATTATAAAATAATTTCGTGATGGAATGTGTGGTGGGCACCATGCCTGGAGGGTAACAACATATAAAATCTTAAGAGCAGGATTTTACTGGCCCAAACTATATTTTGAAGTAACTGCCAAAGTAAGAGCCTACACTATATGTCAATTCTTTGCTGGTAAACAGAAACTACCCTCCCTTCCTTTAATTCATGTATTATTTGACGCCCCTTTCAATAAGTTGGGGTTGGAATTTATTGGGGGAATCCATCCAACATTAGGTGGGCAACACAAGTGGATTTTAACTACCACTAATTATTTTTATAAATGGGTGGAAGCAACCCCAACAATATTATCTACCGATAGTATGGTGGTTAAATTCTTGGAAGAAAACATTCTAGCAATATTTGGGTGTGCAAGGAAGTTGATCACAAAAAATGCTCAGGCCTTCAAATCCATGAACATGATTTTCTTCTGCTAAAATTTTAATATCATCCTCAATCATTTTAGTGCCTACCATTCTCAAGGTAACGGATTGGCTGTGTCTTCCAACAAAATTCTTGTCAAGATAATTAAAAAAATTCTAGTTGATAATAAAAAATAATTGGAATTGTGGGGTGGTAGGTGGGGGGGTGGGGGGGGTGGTTCTTATAACCCCTTATGGGAAAATTGAAGAATGGTATGCGTGGGGCCTTGGCAAGAAAATGAATAACCGAGCCGAGGCATATGGTCTCCTCTTTGGTCTCACCCTTGCTCAACGAAAAATTATTAGAATCTTGAACATTATGGGAGACTCCCTCCTTATAATAAAGAGCATGATCAACAACAGGGAGGCTAAAAAGTCAATGCTAAACCAATTTTTAAAAGAATCAGGTGTAGCTGCAAGAGCTTTGAAAGAGTCAACTTCTATCACATTTAAAGAGAGATGAACGGAGAGGCTGATTCGCAAGAAAACATAGCCTTCTAGATAGAAGAAAGATGGAGCCTTATCAATGGGATCGAAGGGTTCCAAGACATCCCATAGGAGCTAATATGGGCATAATTGAGTCGATGTACTGGACCCTCTCTAATTGCAAGGACAAAAGCACTAATACCAGGAATTTAAAGGACTATATGGATAATGGAGGTCAATTTCTCCTCCCTAACATATATTATCCACTCCCTTAATCCCTTACTCCCTCACCCCTCACTCCCTCTCTCTCTCACTCCCTCAATCCCTCACTCCTTCACCCCTTACACCTTGCTTTCCTTCCGCTCCACCCTGCCCCACCTTCTCCACTTCCCTCCACCCTCTTGTCATATCGTCCTTCATCATACTCTCGATGGTTTGCGCCTCTAACTGATAGCAGGTGGAATTATACTGACACCATGGTAAGAGATCTCTTGCCGTGCATTACCGTTAAACAACTCTAGGACATGGATGACAAGATAGTGAGGACATGTGGTGCTGGAATGGAGGGAGGCATGGGATGCAACAAGTTCTACCCAAGCATTATGGGTTGTCACACTAACTAGTCTTTTCCAATTTTGTATAATACCTATGTGTGCAAGCTGAATTTAATTTTGGATCACTGGAGCAGTTCGATCAAGCGCACGACCATTAATATGAAGCAGCCCGCAATCGATTCAGGGAAGGTTGCAATCATGGGGATTAGCAGGTAACCAAGAGGGAGTTATCAACATATCAGTCACCACTGGTTCTATATAAGAAACAACAGGCGCCTCCAAAACAGAGGTAAATCAGAGACTCTGTTCTTGGGAGGTTGGCAGGTCGGCCTGGTGAGTTGTTTGGGGTGGTGCTGTGAGAGTCGAGAGGTTGAAAGTAAGTGGATAATTGCTACCGTTATCATCTCGTGGGTTTAGTTTAAGGGTAGAGTGTTCTCGGTCTTTGGGTGTCTTCACCTGTGGCTGACTGAGGATATCTCAGGGAAGCAGAATTGGGAAAGAAAAATCATAAAGAAAATTCAGGGCTTCACAGATATTTTGGAGTAGCTGGGTGGGGGAGTCAAGTACTGTGTGAATTTTTGAATGAAGAAACATATAAGAACCACTGGTTAGCCTGTGCTGTCATACCAGGATTCTGAGTGGTACTTTGAGATGATAGGTTGGGATGAGGCGTTAGGAAATTGTTTCTGCATTCAGTCTTCCGAAGCGGGTGCATTAATAGTCAGTGTTAGTGACGGTATTAAAATGCAGAGTATTACAAGGCAAAGGCATGGGAAAAATAAGAAAACTGAGATAGGAAACAACATAGAGATGGAGGTGGAGATCTGAGGAGTAAGACACAAACGCTCAGGGAGGGAAATCGAATGTATCTTTCCCTTGACGACAGTTGCCCCGCATAATTGCAATCACTGCGAATGAGCGAACTTGGAATTATGGGACTGCCTGTAGGATTTGAAGAAAAGTATTCAATTGCAACAAGAGGATGACTTAGACTGTAGAGAGAAAGAAGCTGCAAAGAACATAAATATCATCCAAATGGAGGACGAAATCTATGCTTTGCAGGGCCAAATTGAAGACGTGAAGATCTAGCTGAAATGGAATCCCACAACCTCGGAAGAGGAGTTGAGCGGCCTCAACCTGAACCAGCCATCCAACCCTGATGACTAACTGTCTTTTAGTTTCTATGATTATTTAATTTTTATGTATCTTTTTGCATGACTTGTATTGTAGGATATACAAAATAGAAACAACAATATCAAAGCTACATTTTGTAACTTTGAAAGTCTTTTGGGCCAGCGCAACTATGGATGTAACTAGTAAACCCAATTTTGGGAAACCTTGAACATTTAATCTCTCGATATTAGCCGCGACTCGAGCGCGGATTTATATTAAATAAAATTACTCTTTTGTGTTAAAAATAAAAATAAAAATAAAAAATAATTGGGACACCAAACTTAACTATGCATTATGGGAAAATATAGTGACCACTAAGATATCAACTGGAAAATCTCCTTTTGAGTTGATTTATGGTACCTGAACATTGTATCCTAGTCTAATAGATCTGCATGTAGCCATTTTTTTGAAGGATGCAGAAGAAGAACCTAATGCCTTGACCAAAATGATAAATCACCTATTGGATTTGCAAGAATATCGGGAGCAAGTGAAGACAAATTTATAGAAATATCAAGATAAGATGAAGCTAATATTTGATAGAAGAGAAAAGGACAAATAATTTTAGCAAGGATATATCGTACTCATATGGGACAACATAAGGGAGGAGAAAGGAAAACATAGCAAGTTTTAACCTTTGTGGTTCGAGCCTTTCAAAATTGCAGTTGTCAAGGAAAACAACACTTTCCTACTAGAGAATCTAGAAGGTGAGTTGTTAAAACTATCTGTAAATGGGAAGTACCTCAAACAATTCATCCAATATTTAAGTAGCATCTACTACCACATCATTGTATATATCATTGTGTTTTAATTTTCATATGTATTGTTCTCATTACAATATGACTCCATTTCCCGAGGTGAAGGCACTAATCCACGATTCTTAGCATTCCTTATTGGAATGATATCACTAGTTGGAGCCGATGTTGTAGCAACAACATGATTTTATTTATTTGTACATAAATAGTATATATATATTTTTTGAAATGCAAAATTATAAAAAAAAGAAAAAAGGAAATAAAAGGGAAAATAAAAAAAAGAAAAAGAAAAGGAGCCTCATATGTCACTTGTTAATTCGTATGGCAGGTGGTTCAAAGTCTCGCACTATCAAACTATGGAAAAATGGGTTTCTAATCCAGGTGGATATTGGTGGTCACCTGCCTATTCCACCTAGACCTCTAGGCAGTTTCATTATTTTCCTTGTTTATAGCAGCATTTACTTTTTTTAGCAGTTTTTTGGGTCCTCAACTTCTGGAGCAGTTTTGACCTTCTAAATACGTTTTTTGAGGTCTACAGTAGACCCATAGTCGCCAACAAGTAAGGAAGAATCTTGCCTCAAATCTCTTAGTACTCAGAGATATCTTTCCAACAAGGTATCGTATGCGCCAATCGAAGATAATGTGACTAAGTTACGACCCCGGGAAGTTGGCTGCCTAACTCACCCAAACGGGGCCAACAAACTCTTAGCGTTCCATCTCCCGGGGTTAGGGTTTTCACTTGTTGTTTAATAATAAAAATTCACTTGAGCCTCATTTTAACATAGTTTAGAGGCATGTAGCCGCCACATATCTTCTCAGAGATAAGCTACCATCACTTGAGCTAGTTTATTTCCATTTTGTATGTAAGCATATTTCAGTTCTTTGATATTAATGAAATGAAGTGTTTTTTTTGCTGCATCTCTATATTTATGGTTATATATATATTATGTTGCATTCTTGTTTAAGTTTATATTAGTGGTATCAGAGCGGTATGCTCTTTCTATGTTTTTCTTTACATGACCCCATCGAGGTCAGGGTACAAGAAGTCAGGGCTTGAATTGGTTGAACCTTTGCAAGACCAGCCTCGCAAACCCCGAAAACCTCTCATGGTAGAAGAAAATAGAGATGAGGGAGTAGGAAATCCTTTCAAAATATTGCTCGAAGAAGCCCTCGAGTGTCAAAGGAACACGATTATGGACAAATTTTCCGAAATCCTTCGGCGACTACCCACATGCGACATCTTCTTCAAGCAGCCACTCGGGAAGCACCACTCCCTTTAAGGTACAAGTTAACTTTGACATCCCAATATTTGAAGGTCAAATACATGAAAATTCCATAGATAAATGGTTAAATATGCTAGAAGGATATTTTTCAGTCTGTGATTTTTTCAATCGGGAAAATATTACTTTGGCACTCCACAAATTTGCCCCCCATGTTAAGGACTGGTGGGAAACCTGCTGTGAGAAGAGGGATGAGGGTGGACCCTCACTATTTTTCTAATGCACCTCCACTCACATCTACCCACTTTCACCACCTTATCGAGGTAAACATGAGATGAGGGGCCGCTATGACAAGCTGACTCAGCCTCCTAGGAGACCTTAAGGAAATGGAGTCGACAAAAAAACATTATTGACTTACCTCAAGTGCCATAGGACCCTATGACCTGAATTTTCCCTGAGCTTGAGCCCTAGTCTCTCCCTTTCCAAGCCTTCCATGTAACTAGAAACTCCCAGTCGCTCCCATAGTCCTGCATTAGTGTGACTATGGCCTTTTTTTCTTAGTGCTATGCCAATGACTGCTAGAATTTAAGCGAATTTTTCAGGGCTGGGGCTAAGCCTCTGCCCAAAAATCCATATAAATTTTATAACTCATAAATTACATGAAAACGAAAACTATAAACCAAAAACTGAAACCAAGACTAGCCCTGACCATCACCAAGCAGGACTGACATTCTGTCAAACACTTGGAAACAATGTAACCTACAGCTCATGAATACAAGAATGAGCATAAGGGATTGAAAATTCATATGAGACTTAATAAAGAAGGAACACCACCCTCTGTCTTGGTTGTTTTAACATCAATTAGGTCTTGCATCCATTATTCTTTCAGTTACAATTAAAAACATGAAATGAACCATGAGTAGAAACAATCACATAAACATGCTTATAACAAACATATAACCACATAAATAACCATAATATAACAATCATCAAATCCACATAATAACAAATACAAAAGCAAGAGAACTTAGCTTTCATTAAACACAGGTAAGAGACAACTAGGTTTGGGACTTCCATGTACCACCCAACCATATACATGGTTGAACCAGATATTTCTTTCAACCAGCCACCCTCGTGCCATATTCCAAGCATGAATGTGGGACTCAAGGATAAACCAATAAAAATAAAATAAAGGGAATCCATAGGTTAAACTACCTTGAGATCTCATCACCATCCTTGAGGAATTTTTTGTCTCTTTGCCTCTAGGCTTTACTACAATCCACACTGGCTCACTAGGCCCTTATCGAGACTCCACCCTCAAGCTTCATCGTTCATCTCGCCAAAACTGGTCAAGGGATTCCTAGGTGTTTGGGAATGTTCCTGAGACCACATCTGCCCCAGATTCTAAAACCATTCGACAATTCCAAAGCTAAAAACTGAGAACAATCCCATCACACCATGGCTATTCAGAAAAAGGCAAGGCAAGGCTAAAAAGCACTTTTAAAACCCGACAAAACCATCCCATTGACAAAAAAAGAACCAAATACCAACATGCACATGACATGCATGTCAAAACCTACTAGGAAATCATACCTGCAATCTGTTACTTGCAAGTATTCTTACTGAAGCTGCTTGATCCTTCTCTTTATTGCTTGATCTTTTCTTTCCTTGTCCTTCCTTTGATTGCTTTACATTTCCTTTGCTTGCTTGATCTCCTTCTCCTCTTGGTGCTCTTCTCCTCTCTGAGTTGAATTCTAAAACTAAACTGAAAAAATATACCAATCGATGCTATAAGGAATTTTTATCATTCACATCTCTAATTTCTTCAATTTTCCATTATTTTCCTTCAATTTACTCCTCACATGCAACCCGTGACCTTTCACCTTCCTTTTCTCCTAATTTCCTTTATTTTCATAAATAAATGTGCCAAAATACCTTTTTTACTTTTTAATGCCTTAGTCATTGCAATTTCCAATTTCCCCTTAGCCATAAACACATCCAGTGATGCCCACTAGGATATCTTTGATCATTAGGTTAGATTCTCAGCTCATAGTATTACATTTAAATGGTGTCTATTTAGTAATAAGTCTAACAATGTTAAGAATGTTAAGAATGTTAAGAACATATTGAACAAGATAAATTGAGATAATACTAATAGTTTCTACTAATCCGAATGTCTTTAAAAAGTGTGCCTTTACAAAATTCCATCCAAAACATATGAGGCCCCGTGGCCTTTATTATCCGAACAAGCCTTTATGAAAAAAAACAAAATATAGCCCTACGACTAGCAACTAAGCATGGTGATGTCATGGTAGCGGACAATGGAGTGAGCTAATCAACGTAGTGAGAAAATATCGGTCCAGGAACTCACACGGCATGCCTTTGGTACTGAAGAGGCAAATCATCAGTCCCAGTCTCTGGGATGTCTAGAGTCAACCTATCTAGGTTGTGCTCAATCTTAGTCAAAGCCTTTGCCGCATCAGGGTTTGGTACCATAAGAGTTGTTGGATGATCACCCGGTTTGTCAAAGTGTCATAAACCTATTTTTCTGATTAAGCCAACATCTGCATGATTATTTCAGATAGTTAGTTTTGGATGCCAAAAAAAAAAAACAAAAAATTGAAAACACAAAAACAACCAAAATGCGAAATTTTTATCTATGTCACTCCACAACATCCCTACTGTAAGTGGGATATATAGGTCATCTGTATAATCCATTCCTACATATGGAAAGTCCTCAATCATGATGATCTGACGTTCCAACCACCCAAAAAACTCAGGAGTGTATTTTACAAATGGTCCATCACCTCCATGGCGTGCCATCAACGAAACCCACAAAAGCATATGAGGACCTCGAGGTCCTCTTGCATCTACCAAAACCTATTGTGGGGAAAGAAGGGGAATCCTCTCTAGATCAAACAAGATCAGAATGGCACCATACCCAAAGTTTTTGAGTTTTTTAGTGTTTGATCTAGTTAGTTTCCCTTTCAATTCACCCATCTTTGAGTTGAGCCCCTACAAAACAATGTTGCCTCAAATAAGTTGCAGTTGTTTCTCCACCTGGTCTGTGCTCATACAATGAAATTTCAATCCCTCTGTAGGAAATCCCAGTCAAGAAATATATTTCATATGCATCTATGGTAATTCTTTTGTTTCCTATCACGAAGCACTGCTCCTGAATGTCCCATGCTCTTACCATCCATGTTAGTAGATCTAACTGAGCCTTCATGCCCCGGATCATCCAAAATTTGTATAAACCATAATTTATTAAGGCTTGTAGTGTTGTTGGATCATTAAGAGCATTCACATATTTATCCTCATGCTCTCTTTCCCTCCACTTCATCTTGGCAAGTAAAAAACCCTGAAAATAACATTAGAGGAGGATTAGAAAACAATGTAGGATTTTTTTTGCAAAAATATTGGGCGTTTTACGTGTTTTTTCAAAACCCTCGATGTTGTGAGTGATGAAATTTTATGGAGAGAGTGCATTTTCATGGTTTCTCTGAAGAAAAACTGTGCAAATCATGTTTTTCTATGTGTAAAAAAGAGTCGGGTTGCACGGGCTTGATGAAGGGTAACCACGCACCCCCGAGGATAGATTCCAAATTTAAAAAACCTCCCAAGAATGCAAAATTCACGGTTAAATGCAAAATAAAAATAATGAAAACAAAGATAATGGAAATATATCTTACTTAGAGAAGACATTTCGTGATTTCATCCACCGGTTTGCTCATAATCTACCTATGAAGTTTTTGGTGAGAAAGCCCTCTCAATTACTCTCAATGGTAAAAACTCAAATCGTGAAAATATTTTTACTTTTTGGATTTTTATAGGCATTTTAGGTCATTAAAATAATATTTTATGCTTTTGACCTTTGAAAATTCAAAATTTTCATGTTTTTACTATGTTTTTGAGCAATTATGATTATTTTTTTAGTTTAATGTGCATAATACATGTTAGATCATAAAAATGAATCATTTTGGCGACGAGTGAACTTTTATAATTTTTTCGGGCTCTTTAAAATTAAGAAAAAGTGAAACCCTGGAATTCTCTTTTAAGCCCTTTTCAAACTCCCTAAACATGAAAATATCACTGAGTACTTGACTATTCAAACCTGAAAAAGTAAATGAATAGTCTTCTATTCAGTATATGTTTACCCCTTTTTTGTACTAAACTAGACTATTTACGAAAAATATATACATTGACTAATCATGGTCAATAGAGTTCTCTCTATGCATCATTTTACTCTTTTTCGGGCTTGAGAGACTAAATTTATGAAAAAGGACATCGTGGAGTTTACTTATGTTTTTCTAAAAATGAAAAACACCGAGTTTTACTTTCTCCGGGCTCGTTAAAATTTTATGTTGAAATAACTGAATGAGTTTTCTTTTCGTTTCTTTTCAAACTCTTTAAACATGAAAACAACATCAAGTTATCCCTTCACTGGACTCGTAAAACATAAACAGTACAAGACTCGTCCATCATGATAGGACCGAACCACTCCTTCCTAGGTTTTGTTAAAAATACTCCAAAGGATGAGCTTATAGGACAAGAAATTGTTATACTCCTCAAGCTTGAACAAAAATAAAGAGGTAATTTTTAGTAATGGTGGGGGGAAATTAGGAAGAAACGTTCATTTTTTGTATCTCATTAAAATCAGTATGTCGCTCTTGAACATGACTCCATCACATTTGTGTCCGGGTTGGGAATTCCATTTGTCTCATAACTAATCGAACCTCATTGAAAGTATTAAGTGGTTTTGGGTATTATAATTGAGTCAAATGCTACCAAGTCAAAGTGTCATGTTGCCGATATTTAAAGAGATGTCCAACCTCAGTCAAAATTACCTTGCAATTTGTAGCCTTCAATCCTGTCAGCCATCCTTGAGTCAGTCCTTGACCACTCCAAAATTGTTCTTCAAAACTTGACATGAGTTTCGTGTCATAGGCTCTCCCGCGACGGGTCACTTCCTATCGACTTCAACTCACTATCAAGGAAGTTGATCTAGAAACATTCTTCAGTACCTTGGAGCCTGCATGCCCTAATGACAGGTTTCTCACCTTCAATGATAGGTTCTCATCATTGAATTTCGATCAAATGATTCTATGAGTGTTTGAATTCAAGAAATATTTTAACAATTCATAAATTAGACTGGAAGTACCTTGAGGACCATTGTCATTGTTGGTGGTTTCTCTCGCACTTGTTAACAATTCACATCATTGACCGATAATAAAGTGGATTCTACCATGTTCGACTTCAAGACATTCACTCGCATGGTTAGTGTAGAAATTTATTAATACTGATAGTATTACCCGATCCTCCTAATATAACAAATTAATCTTATGTTAAATACAAAATCCTTCCACTTAATTCTTTGCGGAAATTAAATTGCCAATTGCAAAACACATGAAGAAAATCAATCGCACATAAACACAGTTGTTTAACAGGAAATCTTAAAGCTAAAAACCCCAACTATAATATATTATGTATATCAATGGAATCATGTAAAAATATCATACAAAGCTTAGTACATCAATCTCTCAGTACAATCAACAATCATTACACACTGTCATGTAGAAATTTGCACATCTATGCACAAATTTCTTGCCTCCTGACATCCTACCTCCACTGCGCAATCCTTGCTGAAGAAGACCTCTGAATGAATTCGAATTGGCCTTGCCTTGACTGCGCAATCCTCATTGGCATCTCCAATGTGTTTCAGATGCATTGAATGCATCACTATAGTCACAACAGATAGTCCATCTCACCCTTTCACCTATCTCTCCACTGGGTCTCCACTAGATCTGACATGCAAGTAGTTAACTGCTGTATTTGTTCAGTTGAAAGTGAGTTATTAGTTGTGAATTAATTAACTAATTAATTCACTAAACTCTCACTTGTGTATCTTTCAGTTAGACTAGATACAACTAGCTCAACTGAGTTTAACTCACTTAACTGAGTTAAACTAAATAACAAATCCCATAACTACTCTTCCAACTATGTTACAACTTTGCCACTTCAGTTCTAACTGAGTCCTCCATGCATGAGTCACCAACCACCCTAGGAATTGTGTAATTCCTTCAGCCCACTGACTTTCCAAATCTGTTCACTGAAATAAAGCGCTCCAAGAGAATAAGCTGATATTTATTGTCGGATTATTATTAAGGGCTAATAATAATCGACATGCATCTATTTTTAGATTGACGATCTATAAATAGACTTTGCCCAATATTCTAAAAATAGAATTTCATCTATTTTTAACATTTGACCAACCATCTACAAATATCATCTTGCAACTTATAGAATATGCTCACCATGTCTAAAAATATACATACACCTAAAAATAGCCTGCGGGCCCGACTTAGTGAAGGTGCTTACTTGTCACTAAGCTCATCATATTGTTGAATCTCAACACTCCCTCTCAACAAGATAGGGATTATCCTTCACCCCGATCCCGCCTCTATGGTATTTTAATTTTCTCCTGCTGAGCGCCTTCGTCAGAATATCTACATCCCGATCTTTCGTAGGAATGTATTGAAGAAACATGATATTTCGCTGCACACAATCTCTAATATGATGATACCGGATATCAATTTGTTTAGATATATCATGAAACACAAGATTAATCGAGAGTTTAATGCAACTCTGATTATAACAATGTATCACTGTAGGATCTAAATGAGAACCAAACAAACCCACCAAGATATTCCTCATCCAGATAGCCTCACATGTAGCTTGACTTGCTGCCATGTATTATGATTCCGCTGAACTAAGTGCCACGGATCTTTGCTTCCTGCTGTACCAAGAAACTGCTGTAGATCTGATACTGAAAACCCCTCCTGATGTGATCTTTCTGTCCATTGGGCTGCCTGCCCAATCTGCATCCGTGAAGCCATGCAACTTCACCTCATCTGTCTGTCTGTACCATAAGCCATACTTAGATGTGCCCCTGATATATCTCAGGACATGCTTGCCTGCCTTTCAAAAGAGCTTGGTAGGCTTAACCATTGCTTGAATAAGCTGGTTCACCGCATAGCGTATGTCTGGTCTTGTATTAACTAAATACATGAGCGAACCCACCAACTATCGATAAACAATGGCATCCACTACCTTTGCCGATCCTCTTTCCTCCAATTTATTGGAAGAGGAGTATCCATGGGCTTGCGGTCCTCCATGTGAAACTTACCAAGTTTCTCCCGAGCATACTTGCCTTGAGACACAAACATTTCACCTTCTCGTTGCCATATTTCCAATCCAAGGAAATAATGAAGGAGGCCCAAATCCTTCATCTCAAACTCCTTTACAAGATCTGCCTTGCATGAGTATATCAACTGTTCATCAGTCGTTAGTATTAAATCATCAACATAAAGAAAAATGATTAAAAGCTTACCCTCCACCACAATTTTGTACAGGTTTGCATCCGCCTCTCTCTTGGTGAAGCCAAGTCCGGTGAAATAGTTGTTAATCCATGTGTGCCAAGCATGTGGTGCTTGCTTCAGCCCATACATCGCTCTTTTGAGTCTGCACATATGTGACTCACTATTGAAGATCTCAAATCCTTCAGGCTTCTCAATGTAAACCTCTTCCTCAATGATCCCATTAAGGAACATAGTCTTCACATCCATCTGGTGAATGTGCCAACCCATCTGCGCTGAGAGAGCAAGGATGGTCCTTATGGAAGAATACCATGCGACGGGTGCAAAGGTTTATTCATAATAAATCCCCTCAATCTGTGAGAAGCCCCAGGCAACAAATCTTGCCTTATACTTCTCGAAACTCCCATTATCATCTTTCTTTACCTTGTAGATCCATCTTGATCCTACAACTGATTTACCCACCGGCCTTGGAACAATCTCCCAAGCACTGTTTCTGACAATGGAGTCATACTCCTCCACCATGGCATCTACCCATGTGGGATCCTGCGTTGCTTCTTCAAAAGAATGTGGCTCTATCACGATACACTTTCTCATAAGAGCCATGTATCCAGTAAATCGGTCAGGTGACTGTCTCTGTCTGCGCTGTGATGTAGGGACTCCTACATTCTGTGCCGCATCAAGCTTCAGTCTCTCAGCTTCTGTGGTAGGGTTTCTTCTTGTTCTGATGTTTGGTTCTGCATGAGTGGACTCCTCCACTCCATGAATCTCCTCCTATGGCTGATCCACATCTAGAGGCTCATCTTTGGGAACAAGTAGATCCTCCACTACATGCAGGTATAGCTCCCTCTCAAGCGACAACTTCATGGCCTTCACCTCATTGAATTTTATATCCCGTCGCACCACAGTCATTCGAATGTTTGGAAAATACATACGATAATTATGGGGTGTTTCTGTGTACCCCACAAATATCCCAACTTCTACAGTCGGCTCCAGCTTCTTCTTGGCGTCCTTTGTCACATGAATGTAAACAAATGAGCCAAAAATCTTCAAATGAGAAATATTAGGCTTCTTACCAGTAAAATATTCTTCAGGTGTACTCATGCCAAGTACTCTATGAAGACAACGGTTTTTCACATAAATCGCAGTGTTGCATGCTTCCGCCCACAAATGCATCGATAGGCCCTGGTCATGCATCATAGCTCGTGAAACACCCACGATCGTTCTGTTCTTCCTCTCTGTGACCCCATTCTGTTGTGGGTTATGAGGCTCTATGAGTTCTCTTTGAATTCCTTCCTTGCTACAGAAGTCTTTGAATTCATTAGAGATATATTCACCACCATTATTGCTCCGTAGAGCCTTCACTTGCTTCCCCGACTCCTTCTCCACCAATGCTTTAAACTCATAAAACTTTGAGAATGTTTCGCTCTTCTTCTGCATGAAGAATATCCAACATCTATGAGAATAGTCATCAACAAAAATAACATAATACCTGTGTTTTGCTGCTGAAGCAACCGAGAAAGGTCCACACACGTCTGTGTGAATTCTCTCCAGGATCACCGAAGCATGGTTGTTCTTCTCATGAAAGGTGGTCTTCACAAACTTACCCATAGTACATCCCTTACACTGATATGACTGCGCAAGATTACCCTCGGGAAGTCCAGTATAAATCTACTGCAAAATCTTCAAGGTGCCATGGTGAAGATGGCCCAATCTCCTGTGCCATAATTCGCCCTCATCCCGACTCACCACTTCTTCTTCTTTTCCCATCATTGCAGCGCAGTCATCTACCTATAGATTGTAGAGATTCTTAACTCAAATCCCTATCCTCTTGGTTTGAACCATTTTTTTATGTCACATGAAAGCTTTTCCCTCGCTGAAAACAACGTCATAACCTCTGTCCTCCAATGCACAAGATTAGACCAAAGTCGCTCCCAATCCGGCAGTTTCTCCTGTCCATTGATAGAGTCTTCGTAGCTATGCTAACTCTTCGGAAGCCCAAGGAGAGCCAAGCTCACCAAGTCATCATCCACAACTGCGATTCCCACACTCCCCATCTCATCCCTACATTGGACAAAATTCATGAGATATTTTGGAATACTGTCGCCCTTCTCCATTTTGATTTTTCTGAGCTTATCTTTCAGTGCCAACTTCCTATGGTCACTGCTGCTTTGGAAAAGATCTGTCAAAGCCTTCCACATTGAAAATGGAGTGGCTTTCTTGTGAAGTCTTGACATAATATGGTATTTCACACCTTCCAACAAAATTCTTCTTGTCTTCGCTACCTTCTTTTGCCATGTGTCAAGTAATGCAACATCGCTAGAAGTAGGCTTAGGAACATCGCTATCGATGAAATCCTTCAGTCCATTATCTTCAAGCACCGCCTCCATCCTGTCCTTCCAGGCTATGTAGTTCGAGCTACCCTCAAGGGCATACTCCAACTACAACCCATTGAAATACATTTCAATGAATACTCAACTATCGCACCAAGAAATTTCTGCAACAAATTCGAATTGTCCACCAACACAAAACTCAGCACCGCTTCACTATTGCAATCTCCAGTGATTAACACTGCTCTGATACCATGTAGAAAGTTATTAATACTGATAGTGTTACTAGATCCTCCTGATCTAACAAATTAATCTTATGTTAAATATAGAATCCTTCCACTTAATTCTTTGCGGAAATTAAATCGCCATTTGCAAAACACATGAAGAAAATCAATCACACATAAACACAGTTGTTTAACGGGAAAGCTTAAAGCTAAAAACCCCAACTATCATATATTATGTATATCAATGGAATCATGCAACAATATCATACAAAGTTTAGTACATTAAGCTCTCAGTACAATCAACAATCATTACACACTGTCATGTAGAAATTTGCATATCTATGCACCAATTTCTTGCCTCCTGAAAACCTGCCTCCAGTGCGCAATCCCTACTGAAGAAGACCTCTGAATGAATTCGAATTGGAATTTACTTGACTATGCAATCCTCATTGGCATCTCTAATGTGTGTCAGATGCATTGAATTAATCACTATAGTCACAATAGATAGTCCATCTCACCCTTTCACCTATCTCTCCACTGGGTCTCCACTAGATCTGACATACAAGTAGTTAACTACTATATTTTTTCAGTTGCAAGTGAGTTATTAGTTGTGAATTAATTAACTAATTAATTCACTAAACTCTCACTTGTGTATCTTTCAGTTAGACTAGATACAACTAGCTCAACTGAGTTTAACTCACTTAACTAAGTTAAACTAAATAACAACTCCCATAACTACTCTTCCAGCTCTATCACAACTTTTCCACTTCAGTTCTAACTGATTCCTCCATGCATGAGTCACCAACCACCCTAGGAATTTCGTAATTCCTTCAGCCCACTGATTTTCCAAATCAGTTCACTGAAATAAAGTGCTCCAAGAGAATAAGTTGATATTTATTGTCGAATTATTATTAAGGGCTAATAATAATCAACATCCATATATTTTTAGATTGACGATATATAAATAGAATTCACCCAATATTCTAAAAACAAAATTTCATCTGTTTTTCACATTTGACCAACCATCTACAAATAACATCCTGCAACTTATAGAATATGCTCACCATGTCTAAAAATAGACATGCACCTAAAAATAGCCTGCGGGCCCCACTTAGTGAAGGTGCTTACTTTTCACTAAGCTCATCATCTTGTTGAATCTCAATAGTTATATTCATACTATGTATCAATAGGGATGGAGATCAATACCCTAGATATAGTTTCATCCATTCATGCTATGAGGAGTTTTGTATTCATGATTGTACAGATAGATCCATTTTTGATGGCTGCATCTATATTGAGTCTACTATTGATATGTATCTTTGTGTATTTACCTACTGTTTCATCGAGTTATGTTTACTAAGAGTATGGGAATGCCTACCTCAGTGATGATTATATATTGCATTGTAACCCTTGATTGATTATTGTAGGTCTCCAACCATGGTCTCCGATCCGATCTTTGGCAGGATAAAGCACTTCAGTCCTCAAACATCCTTTCTGACTTTGCACTTTAGGGGGAAATATGTTACATGTCATTTTTTCACCATGGAAAATGACCGTCAAATTGTATATTTCACTATCCATCAATGTGTTCCAAATCATTCCCCAACAAGTCTAGAACTTAAACATCCTGAAGAAAATGAGAATTCTGGATAACAAGGTCCAAAAACCTAATTTTGGTCACCTATGAATTTTCTTAGCCAATTTATGTGCGTACATAGCTCTTACCATTAAATCCCTCACAAAAGTGCACTCTGTCTTCCACTATAAACTGCGAACATGACTTAAGAAAAAGTAAAAATAAAAAGTGAAATATAGAAGCTTTGTTGGGCGAATATATCCCAACTGAAAGATTTGAGGTGATGCTTATTCGAGCCTAACCCCTCTGATCATGGAGTTAATTCCTATTATTTAAGGAACCCTAATCCCACCTTTAGAGGATCTCATCCTTGAGATGAGGATCTGAAACCTCCTCCTCTTGGCCTATAAATCAAACATAGGCTAGAGGGTTTAGGGGGATTACTAAAGGTATACCTATGCTTCTCAAATAAGGTTGGAAAACTTGTCATCAAAGGAGAAGATTTTAGATCATTTGGAAGAGCCAAACTTATCAAAGGCCAAGGTTGTGTAACTCCTTTATTTATGAGATTAATACAAATGAGCTTTTCTTCCCACTATATTTTCCAATGGAATTGATATATGGTCTATTTTGCTTCCGTTTGTCCATTGAAATGATATTAGGTACTAGTTTCCTTGATCACTAGTATGAGTTGTATTGAATCATTTATTCTTCATATGCTTTTGATATCTTGTTATTTCTATGTTTGTAGATCTGGTTCCTAAGAATTGAGGAGCTGAATCAAATCATAGTGGGGATCTTCATCGGACATTTTGTGAAAGGTATGGATTCCATCTCTTACCATTCTTGTTTATAATTCAGTATAGATAAACTCAGGGAAATATTTGCTTGCTCATATGCTTGTTACTAGAGTCAGTCATTGAATCTAGGGATATTGCTTCTGTCCGCATTAGCAATTAGTCTACCATAACACAAGTCGATTGAATGTTGTAGTTATACCATGGTAAATTTTCTTCATGGTGGATGTCCCGGTAGAAATACGGGCCCTTCATTAAAAAAATGGTTAATAACGAGGATTAATGGCATGCATGTGGATAGGGAGAATGTCGTAGTCCAAGATTTAAGGTAGGCTAACAGTGAAAGGGGAATTATTTCTGTGATCAAGGAGGAACACCTTAGATCGATCATGTGTATTCAAGATACATATAAATAATAAATGAGTCCTAATTTGGTACAAGGGTGTGCAGTGAATTTGAATAACATTAAAATTGAAGGGACTTCCCCTGCCGTCATTTTGGAGCTAAGTTTGGCTATAAGAGGATGGTTGTGCAGATTACAGGCTCTGTGGATTTCCATTCATTCTCGTCGTGCTGAAGAAATTTCCTCCTCCTCAGGTAATAGAATCGGAGGCTCCTCGGGCGAGATTAACTGAGCGTTCAAGCAAGAAATAAAGGGCATGATCTCCAGGATTGGTGGGAAAATAATCTCTGAGGTCCGCTCTCATTTCACCTTTGTTTTGGGTCAATTGGATGATCTGAAGAAAGATGTTGAGAAAATGAAAGTGACAGTAGAGGTAATTCTATCCAAGATGGAAAACCTTGATTTCAAAGTGGAGAATTCTGAGGTCAAGGTAGAGAATGTAGTTGTATTAGTGTTAAAAGAAGTATTTGGGCTCAGTGATAGTGGTGACCAAGATATGGCACTAGGAGAGGGAGGGGCTCTCATTATGGATCTTTTTGACCAGCTGGAGATGCAACACGAGCATGGACGACAAGGAGTAGCGAAAACAACCCAACAAGATGAAGTAGACATGGCTGTCATGGAAGAATTTGGTTAGAACGACATGGAAGGAACCAGGTAGTTAAGTTCTTAGTAATAGTTATGCGATGTTATGTAGGTATGTATGTATAAATGGGGTTTTTTGGAAGACTTATAAGAAGAATGATGTAGAAAATCTGGAAAAAACAACATTGCATATTAATAGACACTGGTCAGAGAATTTGTGGAGGACTATGGAAATCTTGTTTCTTTCGAATGTAATGGTGTTGGCCAGATTCCAAATTGATTAATAGATATATAACTGTTTCTTAAAAAAAAAAAAATTTCTTTTCAATTTTATATTTAAATTTATAATTTTTTTGTAGGTTACACTGTAACTAACAAAACCGAGTCAATTAGAAAAATATATAAAAATATAAAAATATTTATTCTTAAATTTTATTTACATATTGGTAAGATTCTTCATACATTGGTAACACTGCATAATTAATCGTCATCAATTTGAATGCAAACATAATAACAATTGATTCAAACCTGACTATGAGTTTAGATGTGTGGTCCAAAAAAATTAAATAGCCATTACTTATGATGCATTGCTGAAGTTGGTCTATTTTATTTGTGGGTAAAGTGAAACAACACATAAAATAAATCCAAACAAACATTCCACAAATACACTCTAAATTGAACCCTAAATCTTATTCCAAATATGCTCAAAAATATGGGAGAGGAAGTTTAAAAGGAGAGTCAAAAACATGGTGAATAAGTGAAATGATGTAGTAGAGAGTTTAAACTTTAAATTTTAATGGTTCTATTAATATCTATAAAACTCTGGAAAACATTAATAACCTAAACATAATAATATTATATAAATATTATTTACAATAATAATTAAAATATACATATCTCATTCTTGAACTTTATATTTAAATTTATAAGCTATAGTGCATAACTGAGTCAATTATAAAAGCATATAAAAAGATAAAATATTTAACCTTAAATTTTCTTCAGGTATTGGTAACATTCTTCATATATTGGTAACACTACAAAATTAGTTGTCACTTTGAATGCAAAAATAGTAATTATGCGTCAATTATAAAAGCATATAAAAAGATAAAATGATTAATCTTAAATTTTCTTCACGAATTGGTAATATTCTTCATATATTGGTAACACTACAGAATCATTGTCACTTTGAATGCAAAAATAGTAATAATTGATTCAAAACCTCATTATGAGCCTAAAACCATGGTCCAAAAAAATTAAATAGCCATTACTTATGATGGATTATTGAAGTTAATCTATTGGGTAAAATGAAACAACACACACAAAGTAAACCAAAAAAACCATTTTCACAAATATACCCAAAATTGAACCCTGAATCTTAGTCCAAATATGCTCCCGAAGACCTGTAAACTTTGTCTAAACTCTGCCCATTTTGTGTATCCTTTCAAGCTTGATTGCGCGTATTGCTTTTGCCCATGGCCCGTGTTGATTCTTTAAACCTATTTTATAGTGCTTTAAATCTAATTTATAAGTATAAATTATATAGAAATAAAGAAATAAAGAAGCTATTTTAATGCCCACGAGGCTAAAAATAGCCTATGGGACAGATTTCTCTCCATATGGTTCTTGTATTTGGCCCTTTTCTTGTGGAGTCTTACAATAAACGCTCCCAGCTTCTCGACAAACTCTTCACTGAATATATTATCCCAAGAGATAGCTGCCAAAATATTTGTATAATTTTCCCTATTGTCTTTGAAGGCCTCACATTCTAAAATGAAATGCTTTTCTGTTTCCACTTTTCTGAAAGAGCAAAAAATACATACTATTTCCTCCCACATTTCTTTTGGTATTTTCCAACGCCCTATTTCACAACGAAGTTGATGAGAATTAGTCCTTAATTGAGCAATAATAATTTTGGATCTCCAAGAAATATTGGCCCTTATGTATTTTTTTTGTGGATGATTATGAGTGGGATTAAACTCTTCAATATAGTACTTATTCTTTCTCCCTAGCTTTTTCTCCCAAGTACCCTTGTGGAACTTATCCATATAATAAGTTTTTATCTCTTTACTGTTTGTGGGACACATGCACAAGCAAATACCCCATTTACTAAACCATTTTTTATTTTGTTGCATCCAAGTCTTCTTTCTTTTGCACAATGTCATTAAACACAACGTTAGGCCATATACCTTCTTCCATTTGCTCAATTTTTTTAAATACCTTATGACTGATACATTAACAATTGCTTCAATAGGAGCAACCCTTGTTTCACTTAACAAAATAGCATAAGGAACTACACTTTTAATTTTGAATTTGTTTGTAATCAAACGCTTCTGAATTTTCCCAACTGCATCTCGGATGTGCTGCTGGCCCATAGTTCACAACCGCAAAGAATCACCAGGATCACTAAATAAATGTTTATTATATTAAATAAGATTAAACTTAATATAGTTGTAAAATATAAAATATTGGTCTTAGTGGAACATTAATCATCATCATCATTATATTAAGAAATATATTATCTCGTGTCTAGTGCTTTAACCCTAACCAATAGATATAAATCATAATAAAAAACGTTATATATATTAAATTGTATTGACTGTAAGTATACATTATAAAATAATAAATTAAGAAATATATTATTATGACCACGTCGGTGCTTTAAATCAATCTTATAGTAATTTTACTCTAACATGTGATTATATATTATATATTATAATAAATTGTATGTATGTTAAATTAGATTCACTGTAAGATAACTCTAAATTATAAAATATTATATTAAGAATATTATAATTGTGTTGAGAGGTGCTCTCCAACCTAGCATGGAAAAGTTGTTGTCTTGTTCTATCTTGCCATGTTATGTAAACAATTTGACTTGATTAAATTACATAAAAATAAAAATAAAAATAATAATAAAAATAAAATTGTGGTAAAATAATAAAAAATAATCAATTTACCTATGATGGTTTTTTTGGCTCCAAGTTTGTTTTTCCCATGGTATTCTTAATCTTAACTCCAAATCTATTGAGGTGCAAACTTTTTAAGAGTGAACTCTAGACCCTTGGTAGATCTAGAGCTATGATGGATCTAGGCTAGTTTTAATCAACTTAGAAAGATGATAAAAAATGTATACATACTTTCCTACTTTCTTAATTACACCTACACATCTCCCCCATCCTAGGTTGTAGAGCATCTCTTGGCACAACAAATTATCAAGGAATAAATAAAAAAGCATCAAGGAGTGTCTTCTTCTCATATTTTTGGTTTACTTAGTAGCTTATGATGAGATGATTTACTTATCAAATTTTATCTAAATCATAATATCATTTTAATCACATAATAAATCTCTTTCTATCCAAACTTCCCATTCATAAATAACCTAAAGTTGTTGCCCATATGATATGTGTAATTAATATGATATGTGTAATTAATGAATAATTAATAACTCTTATAATTAATTCTATATCCTTCAATTTCAAATTACTTTCCAGTCTATGCATTCCTCTTTTTTATATAGAATTACTTCAGTGCATGTAAATATATATATATATATATATATATATTAATTACTTCAACTACATTTCAACTACATATAGATATATATGTCACACAAATACACATTAATACCGATAATTATATATATAAATAAAATGCTCCAAAGTTTCAACCACCAATTCTCGTAATATTTAACACATCGATTTATATATAGATTCTAAGGTATAAAGTTGCATATAATTATATAAAGATGTTTCTTGCACAACAAATATATACGTGTGACTGATTGGGTTCCAAGTTATGGATGCCATTTAGCTTTAAAGTTTTATTAAGTAAAAATAATATTTAACATTTACATTCACATGAGTCACTAATATGCTCTGAATTCAACTTTTGATGCCATCAACTCCATATGTTTGGATTACGTTGGCTTCTACTTAGCCTTTGGCAATGAATTGAATTACCTAAGTTTTTCCATTGAAATGCTACCTAAAACCATTAACTAATAGATTTTTTTTTTTGGAAACTGTGTTTAACCATTACATTACCTCGTTTTAATAATTCTAAAGATAAAACGAGGATAATGATATTTTTGGTGAGTTTCAACGTTGTGTCATTATTTGCTTATTAAAAATGAGAGGGTAGAGGATAATGACATTTTGGTGAGTTTCGACGTTGTGTCAGTATTTTCTTATTAAAAATGAGAGGGTAGAGGATAATGACATTTTGGTGAGTTTCGACGTTGTGTCATTATTTTCTTATTAAAAATGAGAGGGTAGAGGATAATGACATTTTGGTGAGTTTTGATGTTGTGTCATTATTTGCTTATTAGAAATGAGAGGGTAGAGGATAATGACATTTTGGTGAATTTCGATGTTGTGTCATTATTTGCCTATTAGAAATGAGAGGGTAGAGGATAATGACATTTTTGTGAGTTTCGACATTGTGTCATTATTTTATTATTAAAAATGAGAGGGTAGAGGATAATGACATTTTGGTGAGTTTCGACGTTGTGTCATTATTTTCTTATTAAAAATGAGATGGTAGAGGATAATGACATTTTGGTGAGTTTCGACCTTGTGTCATTATTTGCTTATTAAAAATGAGAGGGTAGAGGATAATAACATTTTGGTGAGTTTAGATGTTGTGTCATTATTTTCTTATTAAAAATGAGAGGGTAGAGGATAATGACCAGGGAAAATTTTAAGAACCCCCCTAAATTTATATATATAATAAATAGGCGAATCCCCATGATACATAGGAAAAATGGAAGGCGATTTTATTAATAATATAATATGTATATATAATTTTTTGGCGAATCTCTCACGA
>CM076571.1:396351975-396451843 GCA_034641835.2 Pinus albicaulis
CCCAAAGTCAAGCCTTGAAACTAAGAGAAAAGCTCATAAAAGCCTTAAAACTCTGGTACCACACTTTCTCCTAGTTTTTCCTGCGGTCCCGCACTTTTGGGCTATAAATCATGCGTAGCCAAGCGCACTTTTTGCTTATTAAAAGTTTGGACGCCTGTAAAAGATTAGAAAAGGCAGAAGTAAAATCTAGAAGCTCAGTTAAAGTCATTTTTAGAAGCTTCTAGAAACATTCCTGCGGTGGAAAGTACGCTCCTTTCATGTTCATGCATCCCATCCACTAAGGAGCTAACCCCTTGATGTAAGGAACTAATCCCTTTGAAGGAGGATTCTATCCCTTCTTGTATGGGGTTGTAACCTCCTCTTCTCCACTATAAAAAGAGGCATAGGGAAGCCTCAAGTGGCTACCAATTGATGAGTTGAAGTTTTAGTATTATTGGAGGTGAAGTGCTGTTGAAACTTAGACCCTTTTCGCTGAGATTTCATGTGGGAAGGATTACATACATATATGTATCTCGGTTGGAAGAGTGCAAAGCTGATCTGAGTAAAGGAAACGCCTGCTCCGGACCCTAGGAAGACCTGTACAACATCAAGGCGGACACGGTTGTAAGGCTCTTCCTTATTTAAGTTAATACAAATAAATCTGTTTTTCTCAATAAGTTGTCAATTGATTGGTTTATTTTATGGATTCCTTGATCACCATAATGGATATGATTTATGAATATATGTTATGCAGGTGCTATTTGATGTTTGTTTGTTTGTGATTGCAAATCTACGAAGATAACTCTTCCGGGCAACTGAAGGACTACTACTACAAACAAGCATTGGATCAAATGTAAGATCGTTAAACCTTTATAGCATTTAATTATGAATCGCAATATATCTAGAGGAAGATAGTTTTGTTTGTTCGTTTGTTGCTAGTTGTCCTTAGGACACTTGGGAGGTCTGTCTTGTCTGCAAGAACGACTTATCCGTCCAACAAAATGGCGACTCCGCTGGGGAAGAATTTGAGCTTTGATTTCTTTTACTTTTGATTTATGAACTTATGTTTCCTGATTTTTATTGATTTATATTGGCTTGGGTAGTTAATCCCTGTAGAATCCTTGAGAAATCTTTGAGAATTTTTGGTTTTTTCTCTTGTTTCTTGTGTCCGCTCTTTTCCTTTTGAGACAGTGCGGGCAGTTCCGCACTTTTCCTGTACCCACAGTGCGGGACCGCATTGGATTGCACTAAATCCTGCGGACCCTGTCAAATTTTTGAAAAATCTTAAAATCTTCTTTTCTAGATTAGTTTTTTTAGGTTCTCAGTGATTACCCAAACCTGTATCTTCTATCAGAAAGCCTTGGTTAAGATTTTGTTTCAGCATTTTATTTTTGATTGATTTTCTGAAATATTTGCATGTTATAATGATTTTTGTTTGGTCTTACATCTCGCTCAAAGATTAGAAACCTTGGTATGCCTTTAGATCACAGGTATTCTCTTGTTTTCTTGTTGAGTCTGACATCATAGCAAAAATCGTTTTATGAGTTTTAGATCCTATTTTTCTCATTTGCAAATTGTTTAAGCTTTTGTTAATAAGTTTGGAATTTCATTTAAAAGCAAAAATTGGATGTTTTTTTGAGTTCTTTTTTATTCAAGTAAAGAATTTGTTAGTTAGATCACAAGCTAAGTAAGACATCCTTAAAATATTTGAAGTTTTAATACAAATTTAGTCTTAGAATTTTAACAGTGCTTTTAGCTTTGAGTGCTTTTCTAGAAATTGTAGTGTATTTTGAAGAAAAAACTTAGTTTGCAGTTTCGATCTTGAACAAAAAGGGATTTTTATTGAGCATAAATCATTTTGAGTTCTGATTGAAATTAGATTTATATTCATTTATTCTTGTTTGAAGGAAATATTTGTTTTTAAAAATATTGCATTTCTCAACTCTTCCTTTAGCTAGAATTCATTGAAAGAAAACGGATTGTTTCTCATTATAGATGCATTTTTAGTGTGATTTGAGTCGAGTCACTTCATATCATCAATTTCACTTTTGCACCTATTATCTTAAGAAACAGCCTTATAAAATCAACGCTTAAATTAAAATTAACCTAGTAACTTTTATATTTCTAGGGCTCTTTTCACCAATATAGCTTAGGCTAGTGTCTTGGAGTAGGGAGTAATTAACTCTCCAAGACAGTTAAAACAAACAAGTAGTTAATCTTGCGGTTGGAAAAAATCCAATAGTCTCTTGTATGCTCTGGGAAGCTCCTCTTAAAGGAGTCAAGCACGAGATCATATCTGAACCACTGGGATAATCAATTCTATCTCATTGGGAACAATAGAATATTTGCGCGTATTAACAACGGTAAACCTCGGATAGACCATTGTCGAGGAGCCTGGGGTCACTTGTCGGTATGACTTGGATTATGTCAAGGAGCCTTCAAGGGGATTGAGATTTGTTACTCTGCCCTTGCGCATATGTCGGACTGTAGACTGTTCCCCCAGGTATATTAGTTCTTGTTGGTAACCATAGTGACCATAATCTTAAGATTTTTTCCTAAGGTAACGGTGGTGGAAAGATCCCACTGTACCTGGAGCAGACATCGAGTAGACTCACTTGGACTCTCCGAAGGGTTATCTTCACTCGAGAAGGTTTAAGTGGAGAAACTTGCACCGGTCTGTTTCATTAAGCAGGTCGTCGGGGTAACTGTTCCAATCACCCTTTCTGCATTAAATAATACGACATTGGATTTCATCACCAACTAGTGTTTTTAGTGTGGGAGGTTATTATTTATGTGTGGTTTGATCTCCTAGATATTTTAAGCGTGTGATTCATTTCTTTGTTTCCTTAGTGACTCTAGGAGTTTTCATTGAAATTTTCATTTGATTGTGTGTGATTAATAAGTTTTAATCGTGGCTAAATTACCGAGACAATCGCGCAGACTTCAGGGGAAGCCCCCTGAATATACACCAAGCCAAATTGAAGGGCTACGAGCTCTAGTATTGACTACTGACAGTAGAATTAGATCAACAGCAGTAGGAGAGTCATCTATATTTGTTCATCCTGATTATCAACTACAAACAACAGAGCATATTCAAGAGCCGATTTCAGTTTCCGAGCTTACTGGTAGTATTTCTCCTTCTAGTGAATTCGCTGAAGAACCTGAAATTTCTAAACCTGACACTGAACCTACTGTTTTGAAACCATCTTTAGGATTTTTTACTCCAACTTCTAGTGATCCTGGTTCACCTAGGGTAAGACATATTATTACTGAAAATCTTCCTTCTGACCTCATTTCCATTGAAGAACTTGTCGGTCCGGACGAAGAAGTAACTCTTCCTGAAACCCAACCGACTTTGAATCTTAGGGAGTGTGAATCTATATTCTACAGTCCTTTTAGAAATGATGCTCGGTATTTGTCATTGACAGATTTTTTAGAGAACCCAGGTCTTAGTTTTTCACCAGCCTGAATTCCTTTTCATCCTACACCAAGGGGTTATTATCCTTCATCAATCATGTCAAGTGAGTCATCTATGTTTTCCCAATCACCGGAAACATTTTTATACGGTGGTCCTTCTGTTCCTTCGGGGTACCAGTCACTCTTTGGTACTTTCTCAGGAGCAACTCCTCGACCAACTAAACAAGTGTTATGAACTGGTACGAATGGAACTAAAACTGAAATGTCGAACGTAGAGCAAATTTTTATGATGTCTGGTAATATTCCAAATCCTCAACCTCAAGGTAGTCAATTACCGCTTGGGGGGCAACCTCAAGGTAGTCAGTTATCGCCTAGGGGGCAACCTCGGGGTAGTCAGTTACTGCTTGGGGGGCAGCCTCAAGGTGATTTTCTACCAGGACAAATTGTAGGACAGTATTATTTACCTGGAGAACAACCTCAAGGACAGTACATACCTCAAGGTTATCAACCTCAAGGACAATACATACCCCAAGGTCAACCCCAGACTCAGTATATTCCTCAGGGTCCTTATCAACCCCAGATTCAATATGTGCCTCAGGGTTATCAACCTCAAGGTCAGTACCCAACTCAAGGTTTCCAACCTCCTTCCAGTCAATCATTTTTACAAGGAGCTGGAAATTTACCACTTAATTATCAACCCTACGTTCAACCAAGCTATGGTCCTTCATATGTACAACCTTCTACGGGTCAATACCCCAGAATGAACATGGTTTGGAATCCATCGCAAGTTCAACAGACTATGAAACCTAATGTGCAGTTACCTAATAAACCTGGACAGCCTTTAGTTTCTGTTCCAACCCAGCAACCTATTCAGCCTACTGTTCAAATCCCTATGCCTGGTTCTATTCAGCAGCCTGGGCCTAGTACACCTCAGACTCTGCTTCAAACTGCTACAACTACTTCAACCTCTGTTCAACCTACAAAACATGTTTTTGTAGTATCTGTAGCCCCTGTTTCTTCTATACCTGCATCAGTGCAAATTCCTCAAGCCTCTGTACCACAGTCGGGACCTACAAGTCAGACTACGGCCCAGATGCCTACGAGACAAGCTGGTACAAGTACGATTGTCTCTATTCATCCTCAGTTTACTTATCAACTGTACCAGGGACAGTGTCAAATTGGTCAAGCTACACAAAATCCAGCGTATCAGTATCAGTTGTACCCTGGGTATACTTATCAAATACCTCAACAACCCTAGTATGGTCCGGTTAATCTTGGTTACCCAGCAGGTTACACGATCCAAAATGCACATCCGATTCCAGGATATCCTGGCTATCCTCCTCCTAGCACTAGTTTGATCACTCAAGGTTATCAAGACCCTAGCCATCGGTTACCATTCATAGCAACTTTAGATTTACCGGATCTATTGCGCCTTACAAACGATCCCATTTTTTATCTTCCATATTAGCCGTCGATGCCTAACAAGTTGCCCAGTGATATTCCAAAATTCGAAGGTAAGTCAAGAGAGGACCCGTCTAATCATGTTATGACTTATCACCTCTGGTGCGCATCCAATTCACTAGTCGATGATTCTATTTGATTACGTCTTTTTCAAAGAACTCTTATTGGTCCAGCTGCCAAATGGTACATTGAGTTACCATGCGGCTCTTTTAATAATTTTAACGTGTTAACTACAACTTTCTTAACCCATTTTCAGTTGCCTGTCAGATATGAAAATGGCACAAAATTTCTAACTTCATTAAAGTAGTCTACGTTTACGTACATATCTGATCACATTCATGAATGGATACGTAGAAGGTGTTTAGTGAGAGTTTTTATTCCTGATCAAATTTTGGCTGAATGGTTTATTAAATCATTATTGCCCAAAATTACTGAAGATGTGGCTAAAGGAGGTGTTGTTACGGAAGAGCAAGTTATTGCTCAAGCTCAGTACCTTGACCTTGTCTATACTCAGTCAGGTACTTTGTATGATAAAATCCCCGATTTACCAAGACCTGGTCAGTTAACTACAACTCCTTCTAGCTCTCATGTCGTTGATGGTGTAATTGGTTCTATTAGTACTGGTAAGAGTAAGAAGAAGTCTTCCAAGACTACTTCTCCTATTATCACTTTACCCGATTCACCCAAAGGAGATTCTTCCCTAGAAAATTCTGCCGATATCCATGTCATAGAGACATCTACGGCCAAATCTAAAAACGGTAGTAAGAAGAAAGGTAAGAATAAAAAGAAGAAATCTTCAAAAGAAAAAACTGATACAACTGAACCAAATGATGAAAAACGCAAACCTCGATATCCTTGTCTCATCTGTGACCAGGATCATTTTATGAAAGAGTGTCTGCATAGAGACGAGGTATCAAAATTCGTTAAGGGTTCACATATACCTGCTGTCTTGAAGGATCCCTTTCCCACTCAAGATAGTAACATGGTTAGATCTTCCTCCAATCCTGTTGAGGATATTTTCATGGTTGCGACGCGATCGCAAGATTACGGTAGTAAAAATACTGGAAACGAAGCATAAACATCCAATTCTGCATCAACTACAGCTCCCTCAGTTTCTGATCCATTACAGATCGAGAAACAAAATCTTGACTTAGTGATTAAACCGCCTGCAAAAGGTGTACTTCGTAAATCAGCTTCTAATCCACATGTGAGAGCTGCTCAGAATTACAATATTGTTGAAGATTTGGAAATTTCCCCTTCAGCAATGTCAGCTTTGGAAGTATTTCAATCATGTCCATCCCAAAGAAAATTACTTTTGTCAGCCTTAGGAGCTGTAGATCTCCAGGATTCAAACCTCATGATCTTCGATTTAGAAAATTTTACAACGCGCCTACCTCATCAAATGACTTTTCAAATTCCGGTAATAGTTAAGAAGAAGCGTATATTTCGTACTGTTGTTGATGAAGGGGATTCTACGTGTATAATGTCGATAAAATGTTGGAAATCACTTGGTCCTCCAACAATCAACCAATCACCAACTATTCTCAAAGCATTTGATGGAATAGGTTTTCAGCCATATGGTATTTTACAAGATCTACCAATAGAGGTCGAAGGCAAAGTGGTTAATCTAGATGTGGAAGTGTTTGATGCCCCTCTGAATTATAACCTTCTCCTGGGTCGCAGTTGGTATTACGCTATGACTGTTGTTGTATCATCGATCTTTTGTCTCATCGTGTTTCCTCATAAAGGAAAGATCGTTAAGATAGATCAGCTCTCATATTATTCATCCGACCCAGCCTCTACTGATAGTATCCAACATATCGGAAAATTTACTATCCCTTATAAGGATGTCGGAGTAGGTTTGATTAAAGTTTCAGCTTTACTGGGAAATTTTCCCCTACCTCCTCCTAACGTACAAACTCCTATTTCTAATATCAATATGATTACATCAATTACTATTTCCTTTGATGATCCTTGGATAGCACCTTTAGAATCAGAATTGGATTATTTCGAGGGCCCGATGCCTTTGATTCCTTTTGAGCTGGCATATCAACAAGTACAGTCATTTTCTGATACCCCTTCAACCGAATCTGATCCGGTGAATGTGATCAATCAAGAGTCGTTTTCAATATCGATTTTAGCTTCGACACCAACTCCGGATCCTGCTCAACAAGTTTTCCATACTGATGAACATATTCATGAATTCTTGTCGGTAGATGAATTACCATGGGAAGATCTTCATCATAGATCTTCATTTTTACCTGCTCTCGATCATTTTGAGAATGATTTTTCCTCCATTTTTACCACTGATTACGTCAAAGAACCTCAGAATCCTCTCTCTAATGTCGATTCTAAATTGAAATTAGAAAATATTTCTACGACGGTTCCTCTTGACATTGCAGTAAAACCTGGAATTGTTGAAAACATTCACATAGGTGCTTCTTGTACGCCTGAAGAAATTCAAGCATATAATGCCCTGTTTCAGGAATTCCGTGACATCTTTGCCTGGTCATATGAAGAAATGCCAAGAATCAATCCATCTATCGTTGTACATGAAATTAAGACATACCCGGATGCCAAACCAGTCAGACAGAAATTACGTCAAATTCATCCAAGAAAATCTGCCGCTATTAAAGCAAAAGCTGAAAAATTAGTTCGTGCAGGTTTTATTTATCCAATCCCGTTAACGGACTGGGTATCTAATATTTTTCCGGTCAATAAAAAACAAGGAAAAATAAGAGTATGTATCGACTATAGGGATATAAATCGAGCTTGTCCTAAAGACAATTACCCAACCCCTTACATTGATCAAATTATCAATGATTGTGCTGGAAGTGAAATGTTCTCGTTCATGGATGGATTTTCCGGCGACAATCAAATAAACATACTCCCTGCAGATCAACCTAAAATAGCTTTCATTTGTCCATGGGGAACTTTTACTTATCACAAATTACCTTTTGGCCTTAAGAACGCTGGTGCCACTTTTCAAAGGGCCATGTCTTATTCATTTCACGACATTAAGCATATTGTGCAACCCTACCTCGATGATTTGCCTGCTCATTCTTCACGTAGAGAAGATCATATTACTCATTTACGAGCAATCTTTATACGATGTAGGCACTATAAGATTCGTTTGAATACTCACAAATCTGTTTTCTGCATAGAATCCGAACGATTATTGCGATTTGTTGTCTCAAAGGCAGGCATTCGTGTCGACCCATCGAAGGTTTAGGCAATCATCAATTTACCTCCTCCTTCGACTCTTCGCCAACTCCAAAGTTTGCAAGGGAAAGCAAATTTTTTATGTCGGTTCATTCCTAGCTATGCCGAGTTAACGAAAGGTTTCACTAGGTTGTTGAAACAGAACATTCCATTCTTTTGGGATGAGGTGGCTGATAGATATTTTGATGCTTTGAAAAACACATTGACCCATGCACCGTTACTGCATCCTTCCAACTACAACCAAGATTACTTTTTGTACCTTGCCACTTTCGATTCCACGATAGGGATGGTTTTAGTTCAGGAAGATGAATTCCATAGTGAGCATGTGATTTACTATCTTAGTCGAAATTTGCATCCGACTGAGATTAAATACTCATATGTGGAGAAATTGGCCTTGGCAGCTGTTCAAGTTGTCCAACATTTTCGTCACTACATACTTTTACGCAAAACGACAGTGATCTCTAATTGCAACCCTATGATGTACATCTTGACCAAACAATTGCTAGGGGGAAAATACTCCAAATGGATTGTTATCCAGTAGGAGTTTGATTTGGAGTTTGAAAAGTCCAAATCCAAGAAATCATTGATATTTGTTGAACTTATGTGTGATTTCCCACGTACTGATATAGAAACTGTGGCAGAACAACCAATCGCAGATGAATCCTTGTTTTTTATTAGTACCATTGATCCATGGTATGGAGATATTATCGTATATCTTCAAACCCAATCTTTTCGGCCTGAGATTTCATGGTCACAACGATGAAAATTTTGTTTCCAGTCTCAACAATATCAAATTGTTTGCGACACTCTTTACCGTCGTGGTGCGAACTCGGTTTTTCGACATTGTCTAACTCATGATCAAGCCGAAAAGGTTTTAAATGACTGCCACTCCAGAGCATGTGGCGGTCATATGTCTAGGTATACCACAGCCCAAAAGATATTGCGCGCAGGATATTTCTAGCCGTCCATGTTTAAATATTGTATTTACGCGGTTCGAAAATGTCATAATTGTCAAATCTTCCATCGAAAAATGTGTGCACCACCTGCTCCTCTTCACCCCATAATTGTCGTCGATCCTTTTGCAAAATGGGGAATTGATTTCATTACATGTAACCCTCACTCGGTCGGGGGGCATGGGTACATTATTCTAGCAGTAGATTATTTTACCAAATGGGCCGAAGCGATGCCTACATTTGCGGCAGATGGCAAAACTGCAGCTACTTTCGCATTCAATCATGTGATTGCTCGTTTCGGTGTACCCCAAGCGATAATAACTGATCACGGGAGCCATTTTCGAAATATCATGATGACCGAGTTAACAGACCAGCTTGGCCTGCGCCATGACAGTTCTACACCATATTATCCATAGGCCAATGGTTTAGTTGAAGTAATTAATAAAGTTTTAGTCACCATGATCAAACGAATCATTGGAATTCATAAGTCGAATTGGCATACCATGCTCTTTTCAGCACTTTGGGCATATCGAACTTCAGCAAAAACATCGATGGGTTTTACCCCTTTTCAATTGGTTTACAGTTTAGAAGCGGTATTACCCATTGAATGTGAGATACTGTCACTCCAACTAGCCATAGATTTATTACCAGACACTTCTGAAGAGGAGAAACGTTTTTTATACTTGGCTCAATTAGATGAGAATCAGCGCACCGCTGCATTAGCTACTGAGGCTTATGCGAAAAGAATGAAAGCTCAGTATGATAGAAGTGTTACCCCTCGTAATTTTTCAAAAGGAGACCTAATTTTGATTTATGATCAAGCCAACGATAAACTAGGAGCTAGGAAATTTGAACCCATGTGGCATGGTCCTTATATTTTCAAGCGAAATCTTGAAAAAGGGGCCTATGAATTGATTGATTTTGACGGGGTCTCTTTAGGTAAACCCAGAAATGGACTTTATCTGAAGAAATATTACGCTTGACTTCGTGTGGAGATCTTCTCTATATATTAGTTACTTTTTAGCTGGTGTGCTATATATTAGAAACGTGTGCCTAGCGTAAGTGTGCTCTTACTATTATTCCCTCTTATCTGGATACTTTTGATATCGCATATGTTGACATCCTTTCAAACATATATTGGTTTTGTTGATGGTGTTTGTCGTAGTACACGGAATATCTCTGTCGTAGCTTGGGTTATTTACTAACCCACTGACGAGTTAGTATCGATGCATGGGGTAAGTCTCGGTCAAACGACGAACAATATTGCCAAATATAGTGCAGTTATTGAATTATTATCAGAATCCATTTCATTTGGAATTCAGAGTTTGATCATTAAGTTATATTTTTAACTCGTTGTATTACAGTTAAATCGAGTATATGCCATTAGAGATCCAGTATTATTAAGATTATTTTTAAGGTTTTGTCTCTTGGAACGAGAGTTCGATTATATTGAATATCAACACATTTCAAGAAATTTAAATACATTAGCAGATGCAATTGCTTCTAATGTTATAAATAGACATTTGCGATAACAAATTAACAAATCAACATTTCATAACATGATTGAACAGGTAAACTGAAATAATAGTATATCATAGTATAGATGTAGTGTTCAAAAAAAAATACATCATCTTCGATCATAGGCTCAAAACACCTTATGATCGGAAAAAAGTGATACAAAAATGAGTCTACAAGTCAATCATCCACTATCCGTGGTGATGATCACAATAATACACCACCGCTCGTGCCACCTTAGTCAAAAACCTCCTGAATGGACTAGGAACACCTGTGACATATCTCTGTAGACGGAGCGGGATATCATCTATAGTAGTCTCAGGAATATCTATAGTGAGCCACTCCAGATGGTGCTCTAAGTCAGTCAGGATCTCTGCAGTCTGATCCTGTGGGGGTGGTGCTTCTATTGCTGCATCCCTTTTCCTCCAGTCAAAGGGGTGGAGAATCGTTGGTCGAGTTGGATCCACATCTGCATTTGAAACTTTTTGCTATCAGTTTTGGACGATTAAAAAATAAAATAAAATAAAAATTAGAAATGAGAAAATGTCAAAAGAGATTTTTTACTTGACTCGTCCCACTAAGCTCCTAGAGGAAGGGGTATCTCCCGGTCACCACGAAAGTCCATGCCAGCATAAGGAAAATCCTCTATAACAAAAATTTGGCGTTCCAGCCAACGAAAATATGTGGAGGGAAATCGCACAATCTCCCCACCCTCACTGTGGCAGGCCATCAAAGCAACCCAACGAACCATCCTAGGCTCTCGAGGCCAACCAACATCGACAGGAATGTGCTGCGGGGCTAACATGGGGATCCTCTCTAGAGCAAAGGTGACTACAATGGACCCATATCCAAAGTTTTTTAGCTTCCCATTCTTTGCTCTGGTAAGTTGGCCTTTCACATTTTCCAACACTGCCTCGCACCAATTGTACATGGTGCCTCGAAAGAAATCTACTGTTATGCGCATCTAAGAACCAGTGGCTACATGCAAAGCTGCACTTCCGCACAACTTGACAACAGTAAAATCGATCACTTTCAGCTCTGGAAGGATGATAGTTTTTATATCAATCTGTTTGTCCTAGGGATTGGCCTCATCGTTGCAGAACTCTAATTGTAGGTTGGCAACAGACTGGCCACCTAGTCTAGCCCCAAATAGAGATAATGGTTTGCCTCTCCTGGACAAACCAGCCAAAAAATAGATGTCTTCCAACTCAATCTCGAGCCGGTGACCTCCGATCACAAAACACTAGTCCTGGACATCCCATTTACTTACCAGCCAAGTAAGAAGATCCATTTGAGCTTTCATGCCACTGATAGCCCAAAATTTATAAAGCCCGCATGCTCTTAAAGCTTGAAAAGTAGGTTGATGATTTATCACTGCTTCATCTACCTCTTCGTGCTCCCGTTCTCACCAAATAAGCATTGTATATATCCTACAACAAGTAAAATGAAGAATTAGAGTCATTTTCAAGCAAAAAAAATGTGTAATTTAGGAAGAAAATATGTTTTTTAATTTGCCACGGCGCCTCCACACTTTACGCTCAGGGACAGTGCATATATACACACTGGCCCTGTGTGGACCCCCCAAGGGTGCATTTTTCGGCATGTTTTCCTCCCAAAAATGAAATTCTGACCCAAAATTAAAAAATTGAACGGATGAAATGCAAGATAAGGAGGTTGTGGATTACCTGAAACAGACGGTTTTCGATTTCGACGGTCGGTTTGCCCAGAATATTCTCCAAAGCGTTTTTGCCCAAAGCTCTAAAAACTTCACTCCAAATTCAAACGGTAAAAATGAACTTGAAAAACTCCTTTTTATAAGTTTTTTCGAATAGATGAATTTTAAATTTATTTATTTTTCACTTTAAAAATTAGTTTTTCAAAATATTTTTATTATTGAAACAGGTATGTTTAATTTTTCGAGTTTTTGTGCAGAATAACGGATTTTTCAGGCAAAACGGTCATTTTTGACGAAAAATAAACTTTTATCACTTTTTCGGGCTCTTTAAATTTTACGAAAAAGCGAAACCATGGAGTCCTATTTTAAGACCTTTTCAGACTCTCTAAAAATGAAAAGATCGCTGAGTACTTGACTATTCGAACTCGTTAAAGTAAATTAACAGTCGTCCTTTCAGTATAAGTTTACCCCTTTTCCGGACTGAAATGGACTATTTATGAAAAAGGTATACGTTGACTAATCATGGTCAATAGAGTTCTCTCTTGCATTATTTTATCATTTTTCAGGCCTGAGGGACTAAATTTATGAAAAAGAACACACATGAAGTTTTCTTAAGTTTTTTCCTCTGACTCCCTAAAAATGAAAAACACCGAGTTTCTCCTATACTAGACTCGTTAAAATTTAACAATAAAGGACCTGTTGATTACAAATAGGAACAGACCACTCCATCTTAGAGTTCGATTTTAAACTAAGTTGGACTCATCCGAAGGATGAGCTTATAAACAAGCAAATGTTATCCTCCTCAAGCTTGTCAAAAATAAATAGGTACTTGCCAAAAATGGTGGGGGAAAAGAGAAAAAAATAGATTCGTTTGTTACACTTTGATTTGTAAAAGCAGTACACCACTCTTGAACACAACACTTTTTGTCGCATTTCTACCTGGGTTGGGAAATCCTTTGACTATCAATTAATCAAACCACATTGAAATTTTTCAGCCAGTTTTTGGATATTAGCTTAGGGCAATTGTCACCAAACCATCTGCAGTGTCATTATGTGTTCAAGAGGAAAGTCAAACAAACCATTCATCTACAAACACTTGTCTCCATTCGCATTGACCATCCCTGAGTTAGTCCTTGCAAGAAAAAAATTCTTCAAAACTTGATCTATGGTTTCGTGTCGTGAGCTTGCTTACGACGGATCACTTTCTATCGACGACAGCTCATCATCTAGGAATTTGATCTAGAATCTGTCAGTACCTTGGAATCTACATGCCTAAATGGCAAGTTTCTCGCCTTCGATGACAGGTTACATCATTGACCTTCGATCGAACGATTTCGTGAAATGTTCGACTTCAGATCACATATTCGCATTTTGTGGATTGCACTGAGTACTTTGAGAGCCATTGTCATTATTGGTGGTTTCTCTCACACTTGTTAACAGTTCACATCATTGACTGGTAATCAAATGGTTTCTACCATGTTCCACTTCAACACATTTAATCGCATGGATAGAATCGCACTAGTTCGGGAAGCATAAATCAGGACCCTGGATCTAGTTTCCACCATCCAGGCTGCGAGGAGTTTTATTATCCATTATGCAGTAGACGATTCATTACAGATGGCTGCGTCCATGTGGTGTCTACATTATTGATGTAATATTAAAATAATTTCTGTATCAGAACAAGTTTAGTTAGTATTTGATCTGAGTATGGGAATTCCTACCTCAGCAATAATATATATATATATGTGTGTTGCATTGAATGTTTTTACAGGGTTCCAACTTGGGTGTCCACAGGCTGATCCTTGAAATGATAAAGCACATCACTCTTCAAATATTCTCAGAATTCGTACTTTAGGGGGAAATTTGTTAAACTGAAATTTTTCACCATGACATTTTAGTACTCCCTTGAAAGTCTACAATATCAAAGTTCCCAAAGTCAAGCCTTGAAACTAAGAGAAAAGCTCATAAAATCCTTAAAACTTTGGTACCGCACTTTCTCCTAGTTTTTCCTGCAGTCCCGCACTTTTTGGCTATAAATCATGCGTAGCCAAGTGCACTTTTTTCTTATTAAAAGTGTGGACCCCTGTAAAAGATTAGAAAAGGCGCAAGTAAAATCTAGAATCTCAGTTAAAGTCATTTTTAGAAGCTTCTAGAAACATTCATGCAGTGGAAAGTACGCTCCTTTCATGTTCATGCATCCCATCCAATAAGGAGCTAACCCCTTGATGTAAGGAACTAATCCCTTTGAAGGAGGATTCTATCCCTTCTTGTATGGGATTGTAACCTCCTCTTCTCCACTATAAAAAGAGGCATAGGGTAGCTTCAAGGGGTTACCAATTGATGAGTTGAATTTTTAGTATTATTGGAGGCAAAGTTCTGTTGAAACTTAGACCCTTTTAGCTGAGATTTCATGTGGGAAGGATTACATACCTATATGTATCTCGGTTGGAAGAGTGCAAGGCTGATCTGAGTAAAGGAAATGCCTTCTCCGGACCCCAGGAAGACCTGTACAACATCAAGGAAGACACGGTTGTAAGGCTCTTCCTTATTTAAGTTAATACAAGTAAATCCGTTTTTCTCAATAAGTTGTCAATTGATTGGTTTATTTTATGGATTCCTTGATCACCATAATGGATATGATTTATGAATATATGCTATGCAGGTGCTATTTGATGTTTTTTTGTTTGTGATTATAGATCTACGAAGATAACTCTTCCAGGCGACTGAAGGACTACTACTACAAACAAGAGATGGATCAAAGGTAGGATCATTAAACCTTTATAGCATTTAATTATAAATTGCAATATATCTAGAGAAAGATAGTTTTATTTTTCCGTTTGTTGCTAGCTATCCGTAGGACACTTGGGAGGTTTGTCTTGTCTGTAAGAACAACTAATCCGCCCAACACATATCATATGCATCATTGTCATTTATTATTTTTTCATTTCATAGCATCATACTTAGGTTAGTTTGTTTTCATATGCATATTATGATTGCACTTCCGCTCCATTACCTTAGCTCATAATCATATTTTATGATTGTGCCTTTGCATCTTTGTTTTGTTTTTGAAATTCAAATAGCGCGCTATCATATCATATGATTTAAACTTTAGGTTTTGTCTTTTATTTAATTTTAAAAATGACCAATGGAATGGTCATATTTTAAAATAAAATATTTACAAATGAAACTAACCTTTTGTTTGTTTATTGTAGGTCCAACAAAAGTTTGATGGTAAGCCTTTTGTTTATGATCTTTTTGTTTAGGAAAATTAGGGTTACTATGGTATGGTATGGTATGGATAGGAAATATGTAATAGATTATGGAATGTTTATTGAATGATTAGGATAGTGGTGTGGATATGGATAAAAATAGGGATAAGAACATAGGTGATGAAATGTAGGCGATAAAAATGCATAACCAATACTAAATTAGCTTTAACAATTCTAGAATATTTTCAAAAAAAATTGAAAATTTAAGAGCAATATTTTACTTACTGTACTTATATTCCATCAAACCATTTTATGTTCATGATGGTCGACATTGTGTTTTTTATAATCATGGCTTTTCCAGACTATGTAGAGACTTATTTCTGCTTTGCATTTGATTATTGATTTGGAATGATGTTGTTTAGGTCCCTTCTGTAGGTTAAATTTCGATATTTCAGGTCCCTTCTGTCATGATCTTCAATATTGATGTAGCTCAGGTCCCTTCTGAAATTTTGTATTTTTAGGTCCCTTCTGGCGTAATTTGCAATAATGTTTGAAAATTTCTTCTATCGTAATGATACAGGTCCCTTCTGGATAATTTTCTCAATAATAATTTAGGTCCCTTCTGTATATATTGAATGATGTATCAGATCTCTTTGTACTTGAAATTCATATTCCTTCTTCAATTCAGCTGCTTAAACTATTTACATAGTTTTATTACACGCCTTCCCCCAAGATGATGTTAAGACTTGTCCTCAATTCTAACATGTCTCGAAGGGTAAATCTGCAAAAATCATACTAAAGTAAAACGAAAAACAAAAAGAGCATTTGTATTGGCCAAACAAGTTGGTTTTCCAATATGAATTCGAGTTTGTATTGTGCCATTTTTCTGAATTTTCACAACCAAACTCTTTTATTATTTTTTATTTTATATATATATATATATATATATATATATATATATATATATATATATATATATATATATATTATTTATTTTTTATTTTTTATTCTTCTTCTTCTTCTGGAATTATGGGAGGCATATTGCTATGTTTCCCCATTAGTTCCAGAGCAGTATCTGTGGAAATTTTTCTTATAAAATCCTCTTTATTTATAGGCTTATTGTAAACTTTAAGCCTATGTCCATTAAGGACAAATGAAATAGATGCTTTGTCAATTTTTTTTATCTTTACAGCTCCATTGTCAAAGATTTCTTCAATCTCATATGGCCCAAGCCAATGAGTCGTAAACTTTGTTTTGAAATCTTTAACTTGGAGTCAAACAATAGTTCCCAATCTCCCTTTTGAAACATTTTTTTCTTTATGAATTGATCATGCCATTTAATTCTTTTTTCTTGCACAAGAGATGTGTGCTCTACTGCTTGTTGTCGTATTTCATCCAGTTGATTTAATTCCATAATTCTTTGTTGTTGTGCCTCAGATAATTCCATCCCCAATTCTACTTCTAGCTTGAATGTATGTATTTGAAATTCTATGGGTAATAGGACTTCTTTTCCATACACAAACTGATATAAATTGAACTCAGTTTTGTTTTTCCATGTTATCCTATATGCCCATAGTGCATCTCTCAATTTCTCTGACCAGTACTTTATGTTCATTTGTACAGTATTTTTCATGATGTTCTTTAGGACTTTGTTTGTTGATTCCACTTGTTTGTTTGCTTGAGGATGATATGGAGTTGATTTTCTGTGTTTGATCTTGTATTTATCTGTAAGATCTCGAACAAAATTTTATGTGAACTGTGTGCCTTGGCCAGTTACTATCTGTCTCAGAACTCCATACCTTACAAATATATCTTCAAATAGAAAAGACACAAATGTATCTTTTGTTGCTCGTGCCACTGCCTTTTCCTCCACCCACTTAGTTACATAATCTGTACATACCATGATGTACTTCTTTCCATTTGATGGAGGGTTGATTGGTCCCACAAAATCTAAATTCCACTATTCAAATGGTTCAATCAGTACTTGTGGCTTTAATGGCATTTCATTTGATGCTACTGGTCTCCCAATTATTTGGCAGCTATCACATCTCTTCACATAGGCCTTGGAGTCTTTGAATATGACCGGCCAGTAGTAGCCAAGTTTCAGCACTTTGTATGTTTTTCTCTTTTCTGCAAAATTACCACCACATGGCTCATCATGACATGCTTTCATAATATCAATAATCTCATATTCTCTTACACACTTTCTAATTATTAGATCAACACCAGTATAAAAGAGATCTCCATTGACCCAACTATATCTAGCACTTTCTCTAATTATTCTTCTTTTATGTTTATTTGTGTAGTGAGATGGTAGAATGCTAGATGATAAATAGTTAGCTATATCTGCAAACCATGGAGTTTTGACATTTATAGAAAACAAATGTTCATCTGGAAAATTATCTGATACTGGATTTGGATCACCATGTGAATGGAATCTTGATAGAAATCCTGCAACTTGATTATCCTTACCCAGTCGATCTTGCACATTAATGTTAAATTCTTGCATTAATAATATCCATCTAGTTATTCTGCCATTTGTGATTGATTTTTTAATTAAATATTTTATGGTTGAATGATCCGTATGGATAAAAAAATTGATAACCTGTTATGTAATGTCTAAATTTATTAACTACATGTACTACAGCTAACATTTCTTTTTCTATAACAGTGTAGTTCAATTCTGTCAGTGTTAAGTTTTTTCTTATGAAATATATGGCATAATTAGACTAATTCTCTTTCTGTCCAAGTGACGCCCCGATAGCAGTGTCATATGCATCAGTTGAAATATGAAATGGCAAAGACCAAATAGGTCCCTGAAGAATGGGTGCAATTGACAATTTTTCTTTTAATTTTTCAAATGAATTTTGACAATTATTTGTCCATTTGAACTCCACATCTTTCGCAAGTAACTTGAATAATGGAAAAGTTATTTTACTAAAATTTTCAATAAATCTCCTATAGTAGCCTGCATAACCCAAGAAACTTCTAACTTCTTTTTGTGTTTTGGGTGGTATTAAATTCACAATGACTTGAATTTTTGTTGGGTCCACCTTGATTCCTGAAGAAGAAATATGGTGTCCCAACACTATTCCCTCAGATAACATCATTAAAAAAATTTCATTATTGAGTGATAGATTTTTCTCTATGCATATTTTCAACACTTCTTCGAGATGTTGTAAGCAATCATCAAATGTTCCGCCATACACAGTGAAATCATCCATGTAAACTTCTACACACTCATGGATCAAATCAGCGAATATTGCAAGGACTGCTCTCTGAAAGGTAGAAGGTGCATTACATAAACCAAAGGGTAATGCATTGTATGCGTATGTTCCCATGGGCATGTGAATGCCGTCTTATCTTGGTCTTCCAATTCTATCTTTATCTTATTGTACCCGCTAAATCCATCAATAAATGAAAAGAATTTATTTCCAGCTAATGAATCTAACACTTGATCAATAAATGGTAAAGGGAAATGATCTGTTAATGTAGCTTTATTGATTTCTCTGTAATCTACACAAATTCTCCACTTCCCATTTTTCCTAGGTACTACAACTAAGGGCGAAACCCATTGACTATCTGAAATAGGATAGATAAATCCGACTTGTAACAGTTTCTGTAATTCTTCTTTCACTATTTCCTTCATCATAGGGTTCATCCTTCTTTGTGGTTTCCTTACAGGTTTAATTTGATGGTTACATGTTTTTGGATGAATCTCCTGCATGTCTATGTAATCCCAGGAAAAATCTTTTGAATATTTTTGTAACAGTATTGTTAGCTCTTACTCTTGTGATGATTGTAAGTTATTATCAATATTCAAATGCCTCCCAAGGATGATTTCAATGATTTTTCTCTTTGAATTGGTAATTGAATTAACAGGAAAAATATTTTCAAATGTATTTTGCAATCATTGTATAGTACAGTTTTCCTGAAAACACTGATTTAAAAGGTGACTAGTAGCTTCATATTGAGTTATTCTAAGATCCTCTGAAATATTTGGTTCTGAGATTAAAAGATCTAATAAGTCCTCATTTTCTTCTTCCTCTCTAAAATTATAAAATTGATTAAGACTAAGAACATATTGAAGCTCTTGTTGTTCCTCTCCATCAAGACATGGTAATAAAGAAGGAGATTGAGCGAGAGGATATAATGTAACATGTTTTCTTTCATCTCCATGTGCAATAATCATACTTCCTCACTTGCATCCAATGTAAGCATCTGCAGTGGCTAACCATGGTCTGCCTAAAATTAAGGGATGCCCTCCTAAATTTGTTTTTGGCTGCAAAATCAAGAAGTCTATAGAATACTCCCATGAATCCAGTGAAACAATGATATCTTCCAATATATCTTCTAGTACAACTTTAGATCTATCTGTAAGTTCTAAGACTGTAGTAGTTGGTCTAATGTTGTTCAGATCAAAATGTTTCATAGTCTTTGTAGTCATAATATTTATAGATGCTCCCAAGTCTATTAAAGTGTTTGGCACTGAAAGTTTGTTAATCAAAATGGTAACCATAGGAATCCCTAGATCAACATATTTTTCAATGGTTGTGTTTATAGACATGAGACTAGCTAAACTTCCAATTACCTAGATTGTAGGTGGATCTTTCTTTCTTCTACCAGATTTCTTAATGCATAATTCATTTATTGTTTTTTCATATATCGGAATATCTTTAATTTCCTGCAACAAAGTAATTTTGACATATGTGTTCTTCAATTCATCCAGAATATCAAAATCAGGCAGAGATATTGGGATTTTCTGTTGTATTAATCTCTCTAGATATGGTGGAGTCTGAGTCATAATAGATTTACCTTTCTGAATTTTTTGTTCTGGTTGAGATTGTTGACTTTGTTCTCCTTGTTCAATTTGTTCTTCAATTATCGGAGGAGAATTTTTTTGTAACACCTTCCCAAACTTTAAGTGAACATCTTGTATGGGAATAATAGAATAAGTATGATAATATGTTGCCTCTTCCACATGGTATGTTGGTCTATCCACCTTGTTACTTAGATTAGCTACTGGCTGAGCTGGCAATTATGTTGGTCTAAGAGGTGATTGGTTAGTAGGCAATTGAAGTTGCTGAGGTTGAGTTAGCATTGGTTGATTTTGGGGTGGAAATGGCATTGGTTGATGTTGATGTAATTTTTGGTATTAAGGAAATGGTTGTGGAGGGTATGGTTTTTTTATTGATACTGTTGTGGATACATATGCTGAGGTGGATGGGTTCCATAACCATATCCCCTCCAACCTTGTGCAGGTTGATTTTGATATTGTTGTGGAGGCCAAGCCTGCCATGACATTGGTGTATTCCATGAATTTTGAGGATATTGAAAATTATGGGGGTTTTGTTGAGGGAACTGTTGAGGCATCCTTGGTTGCCAAGGTCTCCTTGGTGCCATATAGTAGAGAGAATCTACTCCTTGCACTCCTTCCACTTGCAACTCTTTTAATTTGGGCCAATTTTCTATTGCATATTTTTTTATGCATAGTCCACACACTTGTATACCTTGCAAAGGACATTCCCTTAGTGGATGTTTTTTCCTACACTTAGGACAAAAAATTGCTAAGATTTCATCTTGTTCTTATTTATTTTTCTTAGATTTTAAGATATCTACTTGTATTCCCAAAGTGCTCAAGAGATCTATTTTGAAATTTTCTAGTAAACTTCCTATCTCTGCTCTTGTTACTACACTTGCTTCATATTTGGAAGTTTTTGATGAAATATCTCTCTTTCCACTTGTTTCTCTTCCCCTAGAGTATTTCTGACAAATTTCAGCAATTTATTCAAATTGTAAATTGGGTATATCTCCTTTTCCCTTCACATTAAGGATGTCTAAATATTCATCTCTGATACCCTTAAGAAATATTGTACGAATGGTGTCGGGACTTAGAGAATGATGTTTGGATTTCTGTAAATTGTAAAGAAATATTTCCAAATATTCTTCCAAAATTTCGTCTTCTTGTTGTGTCATTCTAAAAATGTCTTCTTTTGAGTCTCTAGCCCTACAGTAAGTTTGATACTTTTTAAGAAAAAATTTCTTCATATCATCCCAAGAAGAAATTGTATGTTCTCCTAAACCCATAAACCATTTCAAGGTTGCTGCTTTCAGAGTAGCAGGAAAAAGTCAAAGCTTGAGTGTGTCATCTGTATATCCATAAGTTCTATACAAGATATCAAACTTGAACATGAATGCGTCAGGATATTCTGTTGACATTCCATAGAAATTAAGCAATACAGAAGGTGGAATGTTTTTCACTTTTATTTATTCTCCTAATATTGCTCTTGCATCTAATATTGGAAAGCAAAAAGTAGTTTCCTAATCATTTTTATTTTCTTGCTCATTTTCTTATGTTCTTATATTTTGAATTTCTCTTCTTACTTCTTCTTCTATCCTTCTAAGTGCTTCTGCTCTTTTTTCTTCCTCTGCCTTTCGTTCTTCCTCAATTTTTCTTTCTTCCTCTCATTTTCTTCTCCATTCCCTTTGTTGTATTTCATATTCAAGCCTTTGTTCAAAAGTCATGTTTAGCCTATTTGATCCTTCTCCTTCTTCAACCATTTCTTGTTCAAAGATATGTAGTGTTTCAATATGAGGTTGATTTTGTATTTCTTCCACTACTTTTATTTGTACAAGGACAGGTTGCTCTAGTTTTTCAGCAATTGGTTTTCTTGTATCTTTTTGTTTCCCTAAGGAAGGAGCTTCTTTAGGTGATTTTTTTTGTTTTTACCTCCGAGGCTGTTGGCCGGATAAATCGTTCTTGCGGACAAGACCGATCTCCCTAGTGTCAGAAGACAATCTAGCAACAAACGAACAACTAAGTTTGTCTCTCTCTAGATATATTCGTTTTACAAATAAATGTTATTAAGGTGTCGATCCTACCTTAGATCCAAATGCTTATTTGTAGTCGCAGTGCTTCCGTTGCATCAATAATCCTTTGTCGCGACAAGGGCCCTTTTGTCACAAGAAAGTATCATCTTTCGTTGATCTGCAATCACAAACAAGAAAATATTAAATAGCACCTGTATAACAAATAATCATAAAACATACCTATCATAGTGATCAAGGAATCTATGAAATAAATGATCAAAACGACAGCTTATTGAAATAAACAATCAAACGACAATTTATTGAGAAAAACAGAACTTGATTGTATTAATCTTAAAATATACAGAAGAACCTTACAACCTTTGCCTTGATGTTCGAAAGGCCTTCCCGGGGTCCGAAGCAGGAATCTCCTCTACTTTGATAAGTCTTGCACTCTTCCTCCAGAAGCATAAAGAGGTATGTGATCTTTCCTCTCAAAAGCTCAGCAGAAGGAAATCTAAATCTCAACAGCACTTCAGCTCAAAAATCTTCTCCAAAAAACTTCTCCAAAAACTCTCCCCAAAAGGCTACCCAATGCCTCCTTTTATAGAGCAGATGAGGAGGTTAGGATTCCACCTTTAAAGGGATAGAATCCTCCTTCAAAGGGATAGGCTCCTCACATCAAGGGATTAGTTCCTTAAGATGTGGGATACATGCACCTTACTAAAGCGTACTCATCCCCAAAAAATCTCATCCAGAACCTTCCAGAATTGACCAAAATTCAACTTTTTAATCTTTTCTTTCGCGCTTTTTGACTTTACAAGGGTACCGCACCTATAACACAGATAAAGTGCATTCTAGAACGCAGTTTATCTTCACATTACATGCGTACCCAAGCTAAAAATGCATGCAGGCTTCATGTTACCTGCGTACCCAAGGCTTTTTTTGAGTTTTAAGGGTTTTTCCTCCAGTTTCAGGGCTTGGAATGAGGAACAAAGGTTGTGAGACTTGCAAAGGAAGCATGTATGAGTGTTATTGAGCTCATACAGTCAGCAAAATGTCAAGGTGACAGTTTTCAGTGTAACAGAGGCTAACAAGATTTATCTTTCAACTAAAATCTTTGTCCTAATATTTTTTTTTCCTCTAACTCTTCTATAGTAGGTCTTCCAGCAACTAGTGTTGTTATTCCTGTGGATGAATGAGATGTTTGGGGGTTATTTTTTACAAATCTACCCTTCTGATCTCTATCTCTAGGCATAAGAAAACCTAACTTAAAAGATAAACTACGTTTTTATTATTTTTGATGTTTATATATATATATATATATATATATATATATATATATATATGCTTTTTTTTATTTTCTTTTTATTTTCTTTTTTCTTTTTTCTTTGTTCTTTTTATCTTCCTAATTGACTGTTTTGAAATATGCTTCCCCGACAACGGTGCCAAGATGTTTGGTTGTTTAACAGGTAAAAAAACACAAGTATTTATTATCAATCCGGGCTACTAGGACTTAGAAGCATCCCCAAAGTATATGGGTTTCAACTATGATCAAGTTAGAAGATGATTTATTAATTATTAAGGAAATGCATATTACAAATATAAATCTAAACTAAATAATTTATAAATTCAAGTATGCAATCAGCAACAGAAGAATCTCCTAACTTAAGAGATTTTTTGTCCTTCTCTCACAAGACTACTTCATGAATTAGAAATCAAAAAACACTAATTGAGCAATAGATTCAGATGCATGAAAAAATAATTGAAGAGGATCTTAACTAAAGAGATCTCGATTGTCCTCATCACGGATTCATTCATCCATCATACTATTCTTAGAAAATAGGAATTCATAAAAGCATTAGAAAGCATGAAAAGATGAATTCTAGCTTAAGATCTTAATTAGATAGAAAGAATGCATAAATTAAATAGTTGATTTCCCTTTCATATGAAGAATAATAATGATAATTAGATTCATTATCACTCTTAAAAAATCGGCATAAATCTAATCAAAAAGTTAAGCATAAAACAAACTAGTTTAGAAACTGCAACTACAAATAATTAGAAAGTGCACTTAGCTCTGTGTGGGGGCCCTCCACCCTTGCCTCACACACTGAAAGTTATTTCAGATACTAAAACTTCATTCAAGTGATCAGCATATAGCAGTAGTAAATGGAATAGAATAGATCTTCAATTAACTCTCCAAAGTCTCAAAAATAATAATGTTAAGTCATACAATTTCTACATATCAATGCCTTCAAAGTTTGAGGCTTAAATAGATAAAATATGAAAAAAAATCATCTAAAATGTATCCTATAGCCATGGCTATCCTTTCCTTATCCAATCAGGTTGAATTCATCCATCAAATCCATCAAAATCTGGAAAATCCCATAAAATAAGAAATTTGACCTAGTTCCTAAGGATCCTCCATAAAAACAAGTCTTGTTTGACCACCTTTGACCAGACCTATTAAAGCTAGATTTGACTGAACCAACAAGTGTAAATTTAATATTAGTTCTAAATGTTTCTATAAATATATCCAGCTTGAGCCCAAGTGTCCTGCAAATATGCAAACCACGAGGCCATTACGGGAATTTCTGATCTGGTCCAAAAATGCACTTAAAATTCAATTTTTATAAAAACTTCTAAGAATTGAAAATTTTAATTTAAAAACGTTTATATGCATTTATTGGTCAAAATAAGGTGAATATGATGGTGTATAGATTGATATTATGGCAAATAAAGTGTATTTCATAAATAAAAAGAGATAAAAAAACGAGGGCCAACACATATTTCAGTTCTTTGATATTAACGAAATGAAGTGCTATTTTTGATGCATCTCTATATTATGGTAATATTTTTATTTTTATTTGTTCTTTTTTAAGTCCGAATCATTATCAACCCTAGATAGTACCAGAGTGCCTCAAAACTAGTTAGTATTTTCTCAACCCAACAAGTTCCCAATGGTTTATCGGCCCCAAGGTAAGCCACTGCTCAAGTGGTTTATCGGCGAGTAAGCCCTCATAGGTTTATCAACTCAAAAAGTACCAAAGTTTCACCACTCCATTGAAATCTCACTCTATCATGCAATGCATGTGTACATACACTAGCCTTATTAAAAAAAACACAGGCACGTGCAAAAGCATCAAAATCACAACATGTAGGCACAACCCAAGCCTTAGTAAACTCAAGGAATTTGTTTGTTGAGTGCAGAACACTGGTTCTTAGGGAGTCTAAGACTTCCAAGTGGCCACACTAGATACCAAAATCACTCCACATTCTCCCTCCTATTCCAAGGCACTCTCTGTGGAGACCTAAGCATTCCTCTAGGAATTCTCCAATCTTCGAATGATCAACCCCTCCAAATATCAACATCTGCCCCTCTCGTCTCCCCTTCGAGATTTTCCTCTCCCCACTTATCTTGTGTATTGAACCTTTCAACGCAATTTAAAAATTAAATTTTGCTAACTCATCCTCCACTTTGGAGGCCCGTATCCTCCCTTCAATGAATGCACAGCAGTTTCATTAAAACAACAAAGATTTAGATTATGGAATAAATTCAAGGCTTGGGTTTACAAGAAATGTCCTCCTCCTCAATCCTATGAGACTGTGTCCACTTCTCATCCATTCAATGTGTTATAATTCAACATAATTTACATGAATTACAATTCATAATGATATTTACAAGAGGGTTAACTACATGGATTGACACATCAACCATTGTTTACATGATAACTAATAGTCAACCATAGCTAACCATCATTGATCATTGTCAATCCTTTTCACCAATGGCCTACCATCATCATCTATTTTCAATCGTCATCAACCCTTGGTCAATTATGGTCAATCCTCAGCAACCTTATCAACCATGGTTATCAATCATCAACCATCATCAATCATGGTTGATCCTATTCAACCATTGAAAAACATGATCATCCATGGTAAAAAACAACCAAAATTAATCAACCTCACTCAACCATATGTTAACCTTAATTAACCATATTCCATCATAGTCAACCACAATCAATCTTGGTTAGAAATAGTCAACCATCATACAACATAGGAAACTTGGGAAACAATGGTCAACTAGGGTCAAATATAGTCAAACCGTTTTCAATAATGGTATCCATCGTTAGCATGGGAAACATGATTGAACATGGTCAACCATAGTCAACATGGGAATTGTAACCAACCATGGTTGACCATAGTAATCTATAATAAACACTTACAACCTTGATAAACCACATACATTTACTGTCACCCATGTTCAACCATACACAATCTTATTTAGCAATGTTCAACCATGGCCAACCTAGAACAATCCATGCTCTACCCACTCTTAATGGCCAACCATGTTGAATGGTCAAAAACGGTCAACTAAAGTCTCTAAGGTTGAACAAGATCAACCATTGTCAACATGGGAATCCATAATCTACCATAGAAAAATATGGTCAACCATGTCCAAATATGTCAAACCATGTTTGTGCATGGTTAACATGGTCAATTCATGGTCATCATACCCAACCTAGGGTATACTATAATCCTTTCTCTATAATCAACTAGGGTCAGTTATAATCCTTCCTTTATAATCAATTATCATTGACTATAATCCTTCCTCTATATCCTTGGTCAACCATGAAAATCATAATCAAACATAATTGACCAAGGTAACCTCAATCAATGATGGGTTAATAAGGTTGAGTATTGTACCTCCATCAACCATGGGCTACCCCAATCAATTATGGTTAACCATATTCGACCCTGGTCAACCTCTCCAACCCTCTTCAATTACTAACGAAACCAGTTTGTAACATTATTGTAACATTAACATTAACATTAACATTAATGTAACATCAAACATGGTGAAAATTAATGTAACAGTTGACAACATTAATATTACATTGTTATATTAACGTAACATAAATATATTTCTATATTTATGTTTAACCATGGTAAAACTTAGTCAACCATTTTCTGTTGGAATTATAGCATTGGCATTGATTTCAACAATCTCTTACCATCGTTTGTCTTGCGATGATGTAAACCTGCATTGCCTCACAATCTTGGTAATTGGGAGTCAAGTTGTAGAAGGATGCAAAGGTATCTGGTGAGATGGATTCATATTAGGATGTTTTGATTCTTTCAAAGGAAGTTGGACATGTATTTCAAATGCTTGGACAAGTGTTTGAGATGCTTGGACAGGTTTTGGAGATGTTGGACATGTTTTGGAAGTGGTGAAGCCATTTCTCGGTAGAAAATCTAGGTAACATAGGCCATGTGTTGACAAAGAGCATTATAACGTAGGTAACAACCTCTATAGGGTGTGTTATAATGCACTTCCTGAATAGAGAGGGTGTGTTATACTCTATAGAGTGGATTTCCCGACTTGTGTGCACCACTCAGTTATTTCCATGGGCATTTCCTCTAATATTTTCACTTCTTATTTTATCAATAAGGTCGAGGAAGTCATATATAATATAGTTAAAGTTGAAAATATACCTCATTCGATGAAGATCAAGGAGGATCAAGTGATGGAGGAGAAATTTTCAAAATATTGGATCAATTATATTCTATGAACAAAGATGATTATCTCTCCATTACTCTGATTTCAATTATTTTTTTAGTCACTCCAACAAATTATATATAAGACAATTCTTTGAGGAGTCGAAGTTGGTTAAATATTGTGAGGTTGAGAAAGTGTGAAATAGGAGGAGATTGTGCAAGTTGTGAGGAACATTATGTGGAAAATATGAAGCGGTTTACAGAAGTTGCAGAAAGTAGTAGAAGTGTGTTTCAGCTAGCATCTTATGCAGAGAGCAAGGAGATGAAGTAAGGAATGATTGAAGATAATTTAGTGGATTATTTTTGCTAGTGCATATATCATAATATTCTTTTGTATGCAGAGTTTGTTCTTGGAAATATTTATTATATTACAGAGAGGATCGATGTGTTTTCATTGAGTTGTGTAGTTCTCCTTGAAGACCAATTTGAAAATTAATGAAATTGTGGCCTTGAGAGATTAAGGAGGTTGGGACCTCCAGAAAGTGGTATCTTGCTAAGAAAGGGGTAGTGGCTCTTTGTTGGTGGTGTCCAAAAAAATTATTATAGGGGTAGGGCTTCTTGATGCTGATGGAAAACTAAATTTTTGAAGGGTTGTGGCTCCTTGTTAGTTGCAGCCAACTAAAATATGTAACATATATTTGAATAATAAAATATTTAGAGCAACACACCAATAGTAGGGTGGTTTTTTTCCCTTCAAGGTTTCCACCAAAATACTTTGGTCTCCTTATGCATGCCATTATTGATGTTTATCGTGGATTTTATTTGTTTATTTTATGTTGCATTTATATTCATATCTACTAATGGTATGATGTGCATGGTTGTTTAGTGATTTGGAAAAAAGTGTTGATTTTTTTATAAACCCTACCAGTATTGATTCACCCCCCCCCCCCCCCTCTCAGTTATGATTTGATCTCCAACAGGTGGAACCAGAGTTAGTTCTCTCTAGTGAAGCTTAACCACTCGAGAGTAGATCATGGACCATAAGAAAAAACAAGAATAAGATGTCTCAAAAGAAGAAGAGTAGCAAACAAGTTAGAAAAAATTCAAATTTAGAAGAACCCCTACTTTTGTTGGTCAAGAAAGGTGAAGATAGTCATTTCCCATTTCCTTGCACATGTAATGATGATGATTATCTCGAGATGGATGGGTTAGAATATGATAGCCAATCGATTGAGATTGATCAATCAGGTAGAAGGGGAGTTAATCCTTTTGGAGAGAAATCAGATTCATAAAATTCTAAAGGTGAAGAGTAGTGCAAGATATTGGCCCTAGAGGCGGAGATTAAAATGCTCACAGTTGAGAATAAATACTAGTGAAATTTATTGCAATTTTTTTATGAAAATGAGTGTGCCTACAAAGAAAAAATCATCAGATTAAAAACTCAGCTAGAAAAAGGAGTGAGGAAGCAATACAAGGAAAAGGAAGATCAACGTCAAAGTTTAGAAGCTAAAGTGGTTTCGATGAGAAGTGACCTAGAGAAGAAAACCCATCAGTTGAAATTGGAAAAGAGCATTCAAATATATATTTCATTTAAATTAGGTCTTAGCCTACACAGTGGATAAACTAATTCAGAAGAATAGATCAAAAATCCCATAGCAAAATATAGTAGCGAGAGCATAAAGAAATAAAACCAATAGTCAAATAAGGAGCCAAAGGTCGAGCGAAGGCGGTTCCTTTCACCTAGAATATCATTCGCACCCTTGGTGGATGTGAAATGCTTCAGCTATCAGAAATTTGGGCACATTGCAGTAAAGTCGAGAAGCATGTAGCAGAACAAGCAGTTAGATAGAAATCCCTACCAAGCAAATAACCAATGAGGATTTCTCTCTTCACGAATTTTAGCAATAGTTAGGTATAATATTCATTTTTATGGTTACTACTAATGAAATAATTTTGTCCATAAGGTTGTTGAATGCAGGTTTTATGCAAAGAGGAACCGAAGGTAGATCGATAGGAAATAAGAGTCCTTTCCTCCATTTTTTGGTCACATAAGATGCTAAATGTGTGGAAATTTTGGTGATATGGCCAAATATTGCAAACTATCGAGGTTCTTAATGCCATCCAATAAAAAAGTAAAGATCATGCAAAGCTAACTAGTCAAGAAGTCAGAAAGAGATCTTTATGTTAGAGATCAACCCATCAAATTTTGGAGGAAGGAGGAGTAGCAAGAAGCAACAAGGATAAAATAAGGCCCACATTGCCTCAGGGGGAGCGTATGCTAGCATCATGATATTGCATGATGGACCATTGAAGGTGCAGCCATAGCAGAAGTAGTGTGTGAATATATTTTCATGTTGAGGAGGTGCATGAGATCAAGGGGAGTTGTACAATATTCACTTTATACTATTGGTTTATATCTCTATATTTACTCTGATAACTATTGGTTCAGTCATGAGAATTTTTTTGTTGACACTCTAATGGTGTTTTTGAAGACATGGTAGCCAAGCCTAATTGATGTATGCAATTATGGTTTGTTAATTCCTATGTTTTTGGTGTTGATTATAAGCTACATTGATTTATGCTACTAATGGTGATTCTTCTCAGAGTTTTGTGATTAATTTTTAGAGTATGAAATACCCATAGAGAAAGTTGTCAAGGGGTGAAGGAATATCACATATTCAGGCGGAGTATTCTTACTTCTAATGGATCTGCAGCTTATTTTCATTGTGTTTTTTGTGAAGGAGCTTGTTATGCATCTATTTTACGTTTGTATTGTAGGAATATGTTGAGAAATTTTTTGTTGTGGCTACTTCATGGATATTCAGATGTGTTAGTATGCTTGTTTGGTAAATTTAATATGTTTCTAGTGTTCGTATTGCTAAATTACATCTATGCCATGTATTATCATTCTTGTGTGGCTTCTATTGAGATCAGATGATGGTGCATTAGAGTCATCACATATAGAGTGTGCATATTGTTACTCTTTCCTTATATATCTAGATGTAGATGTGTGTTGCTAATGGGATTTTTTTCAATTGGATATCTAGTCGTGATGAGTTTATGATCTAGAACACGTTGTCTTAATGGGTTTATTGTTGATTATTAATGTCATGTTAATATATGGTGTGAATGGTTGAGACTTTGAGAGAGGTATATTATTGTTGATGCATAGATATAGTATGTTGTTTCATGAGTTTCATGAGAGTATGTAGATTTCCTATGATGTTTTGGTTCTAGTGCTTATGTTGCATGGTTTTTTGAACCCATTTCACGAGGATAGAATGTGTGACCTTGATAGCATGAGGTCAAGAATATGATGAGTTGTTGACAATGCTTTATTGAAAAATCTTATGTTGTTTTTGTTGTTGCTTAGAATGATTCTTGGACGCATTACTTATTTTTCCACACATTGATAATGTTGTAGAGATTGATGTTATATTGTCTTATCTGCTACCATTGATTCTTTTGTTGCTTGTTGATTTGTTCCTCCGAGCTAGAATTGGTACTACAGAAGTATGGTTCTATGTTGTTGAGCCTTATTGATGATATACTATTTACTGAATATGAGTATGTATATTTTGTTTTCACTATGCCATGATATTTGTGTTTGTGTTATTAGATCATTATGTTGCAGATATTTATGTGGAGTATGGTGGTTTATAGTTCTTTCACCATGATTTTGATACAAAGACTTCATTGTTGGTGTTAATGAGAGCTATACATATGTTTTTGGAAATATCCTTGTTTAGGTTTGAGATTTTGAGAGTAGCCACGTGCTATCATATTCCATGTATTATACTCTTATTTTTGTTGTTGCATAGAGCACATATTAGCGCTCATGGGTGCCATGTACTTTCGACATATCATTGTATTGATCATGCATAGAGGAGAGCACGCTTGGTGCATTTGTAAAATCCATGTATCATTATTGTTTCATATTTTGGTTCATTTTTCATGAAGAGACCCATGGTGTCTAGCTGGTAGTAAAATTTGGCAATGTTACCTATGCTTGGACTATTGGGTGTCAAAGTTTTGTTGTGCATTTGTTGCATTGGGAAACTTGATTGAATGATGTAAACTTGGGTCCATTGAGTCACTGGTTGATGATATACATGCTTATATGAGAGTCATATATCAGTTATATTTTCTTATTATAGACATGTATTTGATCCATGAAGCCTTGTATTTGTATTTCACTTCATTTTATATCATTGGTTAAAGTCAGTTGAAGTCCTAGTCCATGAGGAGTAGTTTCTTGCACTTGGCAAGGAGGCTTATTGCAGAAAAGTGGAAGTGTCCCTACAACAGAAAAGAGAGTAATATTTCGACCTCATTACATGCTTAGTGGGAGAATGGTGAGCATGAGAGTATGTATGGTGTTGATCATTTCAAGGGCAGTACTTTTCTTAGCCCCCAAATTATTTCCATTATTCATCAGTGATTGGTATTTCCCTTTTTCGTTGAAGTAAAAGGGGGGGGGAGTGTGGAGATAAAAGTGTTCAGATAAACTTTAGAGGTCAGTTTCAAGAGGGAATCTCAAGATGAGGTTCACATCAATGCCAAAGGCGGAGCATGTTGGCATTGATGTCAACAAGCACTTACCATGTTTGTCTTGTGATGATGTCAACTTGGATCGTATCACACTCTTGGTGATTGGAAGTAGAGTTGTAGGAGGATGCAGAGGTATCTAGCGAGATGGAGTATTATGATGATGTTTTGATGATTTCATAGGAATTTGGATAGGTATTAGAGATGCTTTGACAAGTGATAGAGATTCTTTGATAGGTTATGGAGATTTTGGACTATTTTTGGAAGTGGTGAAGCCATTTCTGGGAAGAAAATACAGATAATGCAGGTGATGTGTTGACAAAGACAATTATGATGTAGGTAAGAGCCTTTGTAGGGTGTGTTATGATTTGTAGAGTGAATTTCCCAACTTGTGTGCACAACTCAGTTATTTCCAAGGGAATTTCCTATGGTATTTTCACTTGGAATTTTCTCAATAAGATCGAGGAAGTCATCTAGCAGACAGTTAAATTTGAAAATATACCTCATTTAATGAAGATCAAGGAGGATCAAGTGATGGAGGAGAAATGTTCAAAATATTGAATCAATCCTATTATATGAAAAGAGATGATTATCTCTCCATTACTCTTATTACAATTATTGTTTTAATTACTCCAACAAATTATATATAGGAGAATTCTTTGAGGATTTGAGGTTGGTTAAATATTGTGAGGTTGAGAAAGTGTGAGAGAGGAGGAGAGTGTGCAAGTTGTGAGGAACATCATGCAAAAATATGAAGCGGTTAGCAGAAGTTGTAGAAGGTAGAAGAAGTGTGTTTGGGCCAGAATATTATGTAGAGATCGAGGAGATGGAGTAAGGAATAATTGAAGATCATTTAGTGGGTTGTTTTTGTAAATTCACTCATTGATGCAGGGGTAGCCCTGCAAAACCCAGATATTAATCTCTGAAATTTTATTCAAAAAAGTCAATCCAAGCATTTACTCAGAATTGACTCTATACACTTCAAAATGCAGAAGCTTTCTCATATGTTTATAATTTTATGAAAACTGTATCAAAACCCAACTCCATAAACTCAAATCAACTCAAGTTTTCCATGAACCCCAATTATATAAACTCGGCTTTGATCAATTTCAACAAACAATTGACCCGCATCATATTCCCTCTTCAACAACTTCATCGGATGCTTTCTGGACTTTAAACCTTTTCAATTCTTAACCATGGATCTTATAAATATCACCCATCCTTTTAATCATTTAAACACAACGTTTGAATGCCTTTCATAAATCACCGCAATATTATAAAATATGTGTTATAAACCTCGCGGTCACAAAAAATACAAATACACAGGAAAATTATAAGAGATCCACTCCGATCCACATATATGGATTTCAGAATTTATACACCCGCCTTTATATATACTAGTGGTTCCGCAACTCAAACCAACTCCGATGTAATGCAAATCAGTGATCGGAGATCGCAAGGGTTCGAATGACAGATTTTGTAGACTGCTCCACAATTCCGATCCAATCGCTCAAAACAATTCTCAATGCAATGGATAATATACTTCAACTGTTGGCGTTCATTCAGCCCGATGCGATGCCAATCGCTACAATTCCGATTCCGATTCAATCGGAGATCAGAAATTGACATATGCAATTGCGCTCCCAACTTTGAACCATTCGATCTTCTGACCCGATGCGATGGTTAACCACAGACTCGCTTATACCCAATTGATCTCTATATCTCGCTCTCTGTTTGGAACTCCATCTCTGCATTTATTTACCTTTCTCCAGTGATTTGATTTCAAACCAAGATCAATCGCTGCATTCCAGCATTCAGTTTCTTCGTTGTAGCAATTCATAAAGTTCAGATTTGTTCAAAACCTGAATAATACTCAACCACGACTTACCAATCATATTACATTAGTATGCCTCTGCACATGTGTGTGTTGGCCAAACAGCAAAACCTTGACTTCACCAGTTTGAACCGCCAACGCAATTTAATTGCTCCTCTCCTTATTCAGTTTTGACCACGATTCTTAAACTCATCTCAACGTCCAGCTGGAAGATTTCAAATCGGTCTTTCATTTGAAATCGATTATCAACACATCGATTCCCCTGATTTACTCCATTCTTATACGCTTCTGTACACACTCGTGATCCTTTGGGTCGATCTTGCATCAGTTCTGTGGCTGCATGCAATTCAGAATTCAATAACGAATATATTAAACAGCAGAGAAGCCCTCAAGCAATTGGAAATGAATCCTTAATCCAACAGTGACTTCACCCTTTCACCGGCCTTCAACAGTCTTAATACAGATCGATGCCAATTTACTGCGTCTTTTCAATAAGTGCTTATTCAACTAATCATTATGATATCGATTTACCCACAGATCGATGTAAACCCAATAGATTGAATTCAACAGAGCACATTCCTTATTGCCGATCGAACTTCATTAATTGGAATCTTTGCACATGGTAATAATGCATTAAAATACAACGATTCTGACATAGATTTAGGAAATCCAAAAGAGTAGAACATTATATACTGATTCAACCAAAATTGCAGACTCAGTGCATTTGAGTATAACCATTTACAATATTTATACCCATTTCAGCGCCTTCAATATTCCACCAGTTTTCAATATAGTCTTAGCCATTTCAATCATCGATTTATTCAGATCGATTCCACAATATCTCACAAAATTCGACTCATTTAATTTCATACAATTTAGAAACAACAGTCTCATAATCACACAATGGAAAATTAACACCAAAAATCAATTCTTCATTAATTACGCAAACCACTTACAAACTTCCTCTCGCCTTGGCCAGATCTTCATTTGATGGCCCTTCAGCTTCTAAATACTGACTTCATGCACTCTTCCTACTTATATCCTCACTCTCTCCAATTATATAAGGAAAACACAATTGATAAAAATACATGGTTTCATGAATCAATTTTGATTCTGAACCAGAAATCTCTCAACCTCTCCTAAAAAATCTCTTCAATCCCACTCTTTTCTAAACTAACACTAAATAAAGCTTTTAAAATCTCTCATATTCTATTCTAGCCAAATAAATCCAACTATTTGGCCTGATCTCCATACAAGGAGGATCACTCAGCCACCTACACCCTATCCTCATATTTAACAATAAATAAACACTCTCATATATTTAAACAAATAAAATTAATTAAATTATTTTCTTCCAACCCCTTGTTAGTCACAACATGTGACCATGCTATCACATTGCTAACTAGCCTGAATGCTCTTGCATCAGACTCCCAAAGTTGAAAGTTTCCATGACCTCCTGGTCATGTGTTTCTTCTGCTGTCCATCCAGTATCCCAAACTTTACTTTGTAACTAGTCATCACTTTCATTATGCTGCTGATTCAATTCTTCTGCCACTGTCACTTCTGTTCTTCCAAATTCCCAAATCTTAATTTGTTGTTGTTCTCTGTTCTTGCTGATACAAATTCCTGTGGTCAATTTCTCCTTCTTGCTGTCCATGTTCTCATATAATTTCATCTTCCACAATTTCTCAGTTTCCTTCTTACCATTTGTCTTTAACTAAACTCCACTGACATCTGTCTGCTGTACATTCTCTTTTTCCATACTTTCCTCTTTCATTTGTTTATCTTCAACTCCTTTAATCATGACAATTTCCCTGTCAATACCATCATTCTCAAAATTATTAAATACATGCTCAAAATATCTTTCTGTTTCAGCCATTTCTTCCAGCAATCTCAGTTCTTCATCAACATGCATAAGCACATTGTCCAATCGTTGTTCCTCACCTGTCAAACCTGAAAACATACACAACATGTCAGTTTCAAAAATGCAAGGCTCTTCATTCGAGGCCTCAATGATCAGCTCTTCATGCTCTTCTGAATTATTCTGATAGTTCACTAAATTATTGAGAAATTCTTCCTCAACATCTTTGATTTCTTCCTTATCAAAGAGAACTTCTGGGACTGCAACTTCTTGACAATGCTTGGCAATTTCATCATAAGTTTGTAGAATACCTTCCTGTTCTACACAATTTCTTCCAATACTCAGTTTGTCCAAATAAGACAATAATGCCTCTTCCTTTTCTCTGATAAGACTTTGATCTTTCAAAGATTTCCTTGGCTTACCTTCTTCAGCTAAATTCTCGGTGTCAGCTTTCCTTCCCTTTGCTTCATAAATTTGCAATGCATTTGTTTCTTTTCCTGTTTCCATCTCCCATTGGTCTTCTTTCCATGCTAAAATTCCTTCAAATATAATCCAATAAGTTTCCAATAAAAGAAGACATAACCATTCAGCCATACCTTTTAATTTCCTCCACCAATTGAAGTCTTGAAAGTCCTTATGCATCTCCTTTCTCGCTTGTCTTGCCTTTGCTCCTTTCACTTTTTCATACACAGGTTCAAATTCTTTAGGCTGCATACCTGCAATTTTATATTCACAGAAATAATTAATCCCAAAAATATGAGATCCTCTTGTCTGTGCAGATGATGTCAACACATTCCTCTCATTCTGATCTGCATAAATCAGTTCTTCTCTATTGTCATCACTGTCTTCGTCCCCAAGGAGAGATCCTTTCTCTGGTTCACAGATGTATTCTATTTTTTCATTCTCAATTGTTCGAAGTAATAATTTCTCAGCAAACAATTCTCTGACAGGCCATTTAACTCTTCTTCCCACATAAAATCCTTGTTTCCATTTTTCTCTAATTCCTTTCAATACCAGCTTCTCCAAATGACTGAGTTCTGCCTTCTTCTCAGCCAACTCTATGTCCCTTTCTTCTTTACTCATTCCTTTGAGTCCAACTGCTTCAGCACTCTTTTCCCTGTGTCTGTGACTTTCCTTTGTACCCCTGTCATGACCATCAATAGTCAATTCCTTTCCTTCCTCTGGTGAAACTTCCTTCTTCACTAGTGAGCTGCAACTAACTTTTTCCATTTCGCCTATAACAAGTCTCCTTCATGCCTCACCAAACTTTCCTGAGTTTAGCCTTTTGGCACCTATTGGTTCTTTCCTCGAACCTTTCACTGACTAACAATTCTACTCAGCACTCTTCTTGCTGGAATTGTTATCTCCTATCCACAATCACAATTGCGGAGCTGCCTCATCAACTTCTACCCAACCTCAGTTGGAAGTTGTTCTCATCTCCTCTTGAAATACTCCTTGCCCACTACCTTCTTCATTCAGTAAATTTGTTTATTGCCGGGTATTGTCACGTTTACACATCTGGGATTTATTCTTGCTCTATCTTCTTTACATAGCTCATATGCTATGATGCTGGTACATCTCATTGGACATCTTTCAGCAAATCCACTGCTTCCACTGACCTGCACAATCTTTTCACATCAAAGTATCTTTCAAATACTATCAATTCCTTCTGATAACCTGTTTGTAAGCAAATGTTGTTTTGCCTACCCAATCTCTGCTCTTTCGATCATCAATATCATTGCCTTCAACAATATTTAAACAATCTTCAATCAAATCAGTCATGCAATCAACTTAAACATTCTTACCAGACCTTCTCGGGCATTCTCTGCTTCTCCATTCTGATCCTTATCTTCATCAAACGCTCTTCCTGGCAATTATACATCTGCTAAATTTAAAATTCAGTTCCCAAAACAATCTTTCAGAGCGTTAAGCTAGCTCTGATACCAAAAAAATGATGCAGGGGTAGCCCTGCAAAACCCAGATATTAATCTCTGAAATTTTATTCAAAAAAGTCAATCCAAGCATTTACTCAGAATTGACTCTATACACTTCAAAACGCAGAAGCTTTCTCATATGTTTATAATTTTATGAAAATTGTATCAAAACCCAACTCCATAAACTCAAATCAACTCAAGTTTTCCATGAACCCCAATTATATAAACTCGGCTTTGATCAATTTCAACAAACAATTGACCCGCATCATATTCCCTCTTCAACAACTTCATCGGATGCTTTCTGGACTTTAAACCTTTTCAATTCTTAACCATGGATCTTATAAATATCACCCATCCTTTTAATCATTTAAACACAACGTTTGAATGCCTTTCATAAATCACCGCAATATTATAAAATATGTGTTATAAACCCCGCGGTCACAAAAAATACAAATACACAGGAAAATTATAAAAGATCCACTCCGATCCACATATATGGATTTCAGAATTTATACACCCACCTTTATATATACTGGTGGTTCCGCAACTCAAACCAACTCCGATGTAATGCAAATCGGTGATCGGAGATCGCAAGGGTTCGAATGACAGATTTTGTAGATTGCTCCACAGTTCCGATCCAATCGCTTAGAACAATTCTCAATGCAATGGATAATATACTTCAACCGTTGGCGTTCATTCAGCCCGATGCGATGCCAATCGCTACAATTCCGATTCTGATTCAATCGGAGATCGGAAATCGGCATATGCAATTGCGCTCCCAACTTTGAACCATTCAATCTTCCGACCCGATGCGATGGTTAACCACGGACCCGCTTATACCCAATTGATCTCTGTATCTCGCTCTCCGTTTGGAACTCCATCTCTGCGTTTATTTACCTTTCTCCAGTGATTTGATTTCAAACCAAGATCAATCGCTGCATTCCAGCATTCAGTTTCTTCGTTGTAGCAATTCATAAAGTTCAGATTTGTTCAAAACCTGAATAATACTCAACCACGACTTACCAATCATATTACATTAGTATGCCTCTGCACATGTGTGTGTTGGCCAAACAGCAAAACCTTGACTTCACCATTTTGAACCGCCAACGCAATTTAATTGCTCCTTTTCTTATTCAGTTTTGACCACGATTCTTAAACTCATCTCAACGTCCAGCTGGAAGATTTCAAATCGGTCTTTCATTTGAAATCGATTATCAACACATCGATTCCCCTGATTTACTCCATTCTTATACGCTTCTGTACACACTCGTGATCCTTTGGATCGATCTTGCATCAGTTCTGTGGCTGCACGCAATTCAGAATTCAATAACGAATATATTAAACAGCAGAGAAGCCATCAAGCAATTGGAAATGAATCCTTAATCCAACAGTGACTTCACCCTTTCACCGGCCTTCAACGGTCTTAATACAAATCGATACCAATTTACTGCGTCTTTTCAATAAGTGCTTATTCAACTAATCATTATGATATCGATTTACCCACAGATCGATGTAAACCCAATAAATTGAATTCAACAGAGCACATTCCTTATTGCCGATCGAACTTCATTAATTGGATTCTTTGCACATGGTAATAATGCATTAAAATACAACGATTCTGACATAGATTTAGGAAATCCAAAAGAGCAGAACATTATATACTGATTCAACCAAAATTGCAGACTCAATGCATTTGAGTATAACCATTTACAATATTTATACCCATTTCAGCGCCTTCAATATTCCACCAGTTTTCAATATAGTTTTAGCCATGTCAATCATCGATTTATTCAGATCGATTCCACAATCCCTCACAAAATTCGACTCATTTAATTTCATACAATTCAGAAACAACAGTCTCATAATCACACAATGGGAATTAACACAAAAATCAATTCTTCATTAATTACGCAAACCACTTACAAAATTCCTCTCGCCTTGGCCAGATCTTCATTTGATGGCCCTTCAGCTTCTAAAGACTGACTTCATGCCCTCTTCCTACTTCTATCCTCACTCTCTCCAATTATATAAGGAAAACACAATTGATACAAATACATGGTTTCATGAATCAATTCTGATTCTGAACCAGAAATCTCTCAACCTCTCCTAAAAAATCTCTTCAATCCCACTCTTTTCTAAACTAACACTAAATAAAGCTTTTAAAATCTCTCATATTCTATTCTAGCCAAATAAATCCAACTATTTGGCCTGATCTCCATACAAGGAGGATCACTCAGCGACCTACACCCTATCCTCATATTTAACAATAAATAAACACTCTCATATATTTAAACAAATAAAATTAATTAAATTATTTTCTTCCAACCCCTTGTTAGTCACAACATGTGACCATGCTATCACATTGCTGACTAGCCTGAATGCTCCTGCATCACTCATCATAATATTCTTTTGTATGTAGAGTTTTTTCTTGGACATATTTATTATATTACAGAGAGGAATGATGTGTTGTTGTTGATTTGTGTATTTATCCTTGAAGCTTAGTTTGAAAATTAATAAAATCATGGCCCTAAGAGATTAAGGAGGTTGGGTCCTCCAGCAAGTAGTGGCTTGGTAAGAAAGGGGTAGTGGCTCCTAGCTGGTGGTGTCTAGTTAAATTGTTATAAGGGTAGTGGATCCTTGCTGGTGGTGACCAACTAAATTGTTGAAGATGTGGTGGCTCCTTTCTGGTGGTTGTTGGGTCGTGAATACGACCACTTTTTAACACTTATTTCATCCATTTTTACTCTTCTTTATCATATCATTTATTATATTTTATTATATAAATCCATTTTATAATGATTTATGCTCTTATGGATGAATATTATTTCTTCTCCTTTATTTTTAATAAATTGATGATTATTATGTATAATTTTATCAATGATGGTTTATTAATATATTTTGTAATATCACTCACCATTTTAGCCTCCAAGATATTTTCCAGATTGCAGATTTGATTTCCAAATCATCATGAAATATTCCAACTCAGAAATTCGCTGGAATAATAAGTGACAGTTTTGCGGTTAATATTCCGGGCAAATGAAGAAGAATCTGGAAAATCTGGAACATGGGTTTTGTCCAGAATGGGCCCAATTAACTTTTTTAAGGAATGGTTTGCCCAAATTTAGCCTATATTGAGAGAAACGCGGGGTTCTTTGAGAACGGTTTTCTCAGATTTGTTGTTGTAGCCGTCCTCCAAATCTCAGCCACAAAGCCAAATTCGCCTTGCTTTTGTTAAAAGATTTTTGGAAATGTATTTTCTGGTTGATCAAGTTGTTGGGAGCAATCCAATATTATTATGGGAGATTATATTTGCTATTTAATTTCTCCTCCTTCTGATTATAAAAGGAGAACATGTATTGTGTATTGAGGAGGAGGGCGAACAATGGATGATTATTGAATTTCCTTTGTAACATTATAATTCCTTGACTCTTGTGAGCAAAGAGCAACTGATGTAAAAGCTATTTATGTTTTATTAATACAAAGAGGTGTTCTCGTTCCATTTCTCAAGTTCTATAGTAGCCCAGCGGCGCTTTCACCAGCGGTTGAGGGCCCGACCCTGGTGGAGCGACCCGATGTTTATATTTCTATTCTTTAATTACTGTTGTGTGATAATCGTGTTTGGTTTCATTACGATTGCAGAGTTAATTATTGCTGAATTTCTTATTGGTATTGCTGTGTTATATTAACGAATCGCGTTGATGTTTCTTTATGATTTAACAAGAATCTCAACACTGTATAATTTATCTTGTTAATACCTTAACGGAGCTTCGCTGTTCTATTTCCATTATGGTTTCATTCCACTTGCTATTCTGTTTGATTGATATTCATTACAGATTGTTGTTCAATAGGATTGGTTATTCGATTCCTTTAATCACAATTTGTTGTCCATTTACATTGTTGTTCATTTCAGTTGATTAATTGCAAAGAGTTTGGTTTTGAGAGCTTTCCTAGTTTCCTTTCATTAGCAGCTTTTAGTTCAATTTCTATTTCCTTCTAATTTCTTTCAAGCAGGACTGTCAACTGTAGAGAACATTGGTTACTGCTTCCTCGTTCCCAGATTGATGGTCTTGTTCCAGTTTGATTTCAATTGCATCAATTTCTAGAAGATTGAGTTTTCTTTCATTTAGATTGTTTTAAGATCACCAACTGTAGAGGATAGAGGTTATTGCTTCCAAGTCCCCAGATTGGTTATCTTGCATCGATTTCTAAGGGAAAGAGTTATTGCTACTGTATCCCTTATCGATGTTTTGCAATTTGATTTAATTCAAGTTTCAGAGCATTTCCATTTGCAATTAGGTTCCTTTACAAGCATTTTTTTATTCTTGAATTTAGAATTTTGTACTACATCTTCATATCATTTCTCTTGGATGAATTGCAGCCTCAGACAGAGTACACTCTTGAAATAAAATGTCGCTCCCAGATTGATAATTAATGTGAGATAAATAGGTGTTAAAAATATACCTTTTTATACCTCGACATTTTAGCGTCGTTGCCGGGGAGAGTGTATGCTATTTAAAATGAGTGATGCACATTTGACCCTTTTTCTGCTTGGGAAGAATTGGGTTTTAAAGACGGAAGGTAAGAACCTGCGCACCGAGCAAGGAACATACTTGCTCACTGCCCGCTTCACAACAGAATTGGGTAATTTTTTTTTCTTTAGGTAGGAATGAAGGCTTGTTGTTTTAAATAGAAAATATAAACAAGAAAAAATTCCTCCCAAACTTGAATAACCTAACGGGCTGGTGACCCTTGGGAGAAGGACCTTTATTGACAAAATTTTTAAGAAAACTGAATCTCAGCCATCAGTACGACCTACGAAAGTTATTTCTAGACAACCTACTAGTTCCCTTCAGGGCACAGAGTCACCATCCGTAGCCTTTGCTAAGGTACATAGCCAAACAGAAGAGACTGAGCAATATTCCCAAGAAATTGAGAATTCTTGCCCAATTTTTTTACAAGAAGGGAAGTTGGCCTCTCATATCCTACTATATATCAACATGCATTTTTGGAGGCATTATTTTGGAAATGGCTCCACTGGAAATACTCTTATATATAAGCATATTTGATTTTCAAAGAAGAGTAGATTAGTGGAGAAAATAAAATAAATAAGAAAATAAACACATTTATTTTATTTTATTTTATGTTTGTAAAAAATAGTTGTTTCTTTGTTGCAACACGCTGTGGAAATCAACATTGATGATAAATATTCTAACTTATTTGTGTATGTAGATGAATTATATTACAAATAAAAATTCTACAAACACTTATATTCATTTTTATCATCAATATGGAAAAATTGCTTGAATATCATTTTTTTGGCTTGCGAGCTTGATGAAAATCCTGAAAACAAAGTTGGGACAGTCATGTTTTGGAGGACCAAAATTGAATATTTTTAAAACATGTTTCTATCCTAAGTAGCCCTTGATTTCTACTTTCAAACCCAATTTGAATCACTCAATTTGGATTTGAAACGGAAAAGTTAGAACTAAAACATTTACAAGGTGTCTAGTAGGCAGCTCAAGAACAGAGTTGGGACAGTTAGTTTTTGGAGTCCTAAATGAATATATTTTTAAAATATGTTTCTATGGTAGATTCCCCTATGAATCTAGTTTACAAATAAATTTGAATCACTCAATTTAGATATCGTATGAGGAATTTATGACCAAAACACTGACTGCCTATCATAAATCAGCATTCTTGAAACTTTGTTTTCTCGGCTGTTCATTAACGTATTTGGCCCATCAATTCTTCTTGTCTTTAAAATATGTTTCTATTTTAGATCAATAAATGAATCTAATTTAATCTCCAATTTTAATCGGTTCAATCCGCCACTAAACGAATACTTTATGCTTGAAATACCAACTGTTGGTCTGAGCTGGAACATCGAAAATGACTCTATTATGCAGGTTTTTCTAAGAAAATTTAACATACCATTACATGGAATTTTTAAAGCATGTTTCTATTGGAAATAAAACTTTGAATTAGCTCTCATTTGGATTTGGAATCACTCAAATCGGACGAAAAACAAAGAAGTTATGATTGAAACACTGTTGCTTAGCATGATTGGCCACTGCTCTCCCGCAGGTAATACATTAATTTTACTTTGTCCGTGGATTTGTTATACAGAGTAACTACTTGTTAGTTTTTTTGCATAATTCTTGGATTAGGGGAGCCCGCGCACCTATCTTTCTCCATGATTTAATGTTTTATTGCAGGTATACACTCGTTTTTTGCAGGTCTTAGGAGAACAAAAAAGGTCAATTTATGAACGAGCGATTCTTGAGAGAAATTTTAGTGAAACCAGGGCATTTCATCCAGTTCATTACCTAACAGATTCATAACAAGAAGAAATGAAGAATTGGTTCCCATTTCAATATTCATGTTACTACTGCCAAAACATTTTTCAAAAGATCTTTTTTTCCATTAATAGATTTGATATTCTCTTAGAAATAACATCATAGCTGTTGTAACTTAATAAAGTGTTGTTTCTTTGCTATTTTCTTTTATGTTTTTGTGTTTCAGGTGCTGATCCCTCTAAATTATAGTTTCCGCTCCATTTTCAATTGAACAATAATGACCCCACCATGCAAGTTTCAGTTACAGAAAGCAATTCTTCGGTAGCTCCAATTCTGTAAAAAAAATAAAAAATAAAAAATAAAAATAAAAATAAATTTCTTGAAACCTGTGCATAAACATTCTTTTCTATTTGATTGGATTTGCTTGGCAATGGATTGCACATTAGCTTTGTTCTTTCCCTATTTTATTTTTATTTTTTGCGTGTTTATAGCTATTTGTTGTTCCTCTTAAGGAACAGCAGTGGTTCCTCTTAAGAAGCAGTGCATTTATGTGTTTATTTTTGTTGATCCTTCCAAAAGAAACAACATTTTTGCTTATTAGTTTTGTTGTTCTTTTCAAAAAGAACAAAATTTTTGTTACATGTTTTTGTTGTTCCTTTCAAAAGGAACAACACCGCTCGTTTTTGATGTTCCTTTCAAAATGAACAGTAGTTTTGTTGTTCCCTTCAAAAAAAACAGCACCGACTGTTCTTGCTGTTCCTTTCTAAAGGAACAGCATTTTCGCCGACTATTCTTGTTGTTCCTTTCCAAAGGAACAACACTTTTTTAGTGCACTTTTCTTGTTTTTTTAAACAACATTTTTGGAACTTTTTTTGAATTTTTCATGATTTTTTGAAAGGCAAACATACAATTTATGAAATGATACACAATCATACAAATTAAAGCTTACTGTAATCAGCAAATCAAAAGAAATCGTCATTTTTAATAAAGTTGTTTAGTAATGATAAGAAAAAGGAAAAAGTGACATAATCAATAACATGATCTTGTTGTCTTACTACCACTAAATTCATATGATTGATTATATTTATCATGTTGGTTCTTTCCCATATTTTATAACTTTCTTTGATTTTTACTTATGGAGTAGGAACAAGGGCATATTCTTTTCTATTGAATTGTTCAGACTTCTTCCACCATCCCTACTCTTAAGGAGTGTTGAGCCATCCTTTATGAATAAATAGGAAAGTGCTATATGAAAAGAAAAATATTTACATTAATAATTTTATAATTTGGTAGATGGAGGATAGGGGGTCTCATCAATAGCTAGCCTACCATGTTCATAAGGAAGCAAGTGAAGTGGCATTCCCATCATGGCCACCAAACCAGGGATATGGTCCAATGGACAATTGAAAAAATTAAAAAGTCCTTGGAACAAGAGGTCTCATCACGAGCCGACCTGCCCACTTTTCACTTCTTCCCAGTGAATGGCATTGTGATTTATCTGGTCACCAAGCCAGCACAATGGCCTCCATTATGACAATTAACAAGAACTTCCTCAGCATAAATAAAGGACAATGGTTCTAAGGGTGAGAGAGCAACTATGTCAAGGTTATGGACACCTATGGGCAACAGAGCTCTGCTGATGGTATTGGAGTCACATTTATACACATCAATAGTAATATTAAACCATTTTTCCTATATCTCTATTTAAATATTAGATGAAAGTATGAACCCTTAACCTTTGATTTCGAACCTATTATACATGAAAATCATCATAAATCGATCACATTAGTTTAAGTGGGTAATAAATGCATTTGTACTTATGTTTATCTTAAGCTGTCCCTTCTCCTTATCCTTGAATCATTACAAAACGCTTCTATATATGTTTACGATTTATCACATGCATGGATTTCAGTAATGCGATAATTTTTTATCATATCATAAGTATGTATGTCTTTCCATGCTGTACAATTGTTGTGCAATACGCTGCTCTTTTATTTTGTTGATTTGCCACAATATTGATACTGCATTTTTACAGAATTATTTTTCTGCTTGAACTTTTTTGCATGCATCTTATCTGTTGCCATTCCAAACTGAAACTGTGGATTTAAGAAAATTACATACAAAATTGTGATTTGTTTACAAGAGCACAACAAGTATGGGGGAAAATTCTATTCGCAGCATGATCACTATTGCAACTAAACAGCAAAGGTTCGTGAACACGCACAATTCTTTAGACATGATGTGCTTGCATGGCTTCCACCTTTTGCATCACTTTCAGTATTTGCTCAGCCTACATCAGCTTCAACAAAGGCGAGTCCCTACATGTCATTCCACATTTTTTCGGAGGTAACACTTGAAGTAAAATAGCATAATTTTCTAATTTATTATGAATTTAGGAGAATTTCATGAACATCCATTGAGCATTATTTATCATCATTCATTCCATATCTTTACCACTTCCCATTTTTCTAGACACGTCTCATCTTTCATTTTGGGGGAGTGTTGATTTATTTCCTTTCTTTCTTATGACCATGTCAGTAATGTTCTTTATCATCCATGGATATTCTTATTCATTCTCAACACCTCCCTTATTCCATGTTTTACACCAAACATCGATTTCAACAGATTATAGCAACCACCTCTCTTTGTTTTCTAGCATCGCATGAGGACATGCTAATTCTTCAGTTTGGGGGGGGGGGGGGGAGTTGCTACACATGATGGATGTTTTCCACTTTCTTTCTCATTTAAGGCATACAATTTCATTTGTATATAGTGCAGAAATTGATTTGCATATATATTTAAAACTATGAACTGAATTCTTGTGCTTTCTGGATAACAAAGAAGTATCATTAAAATACACAAACCCAAATAATTTCACAGTAAATTAGTTCATAAAATTTCGAAAATTATGCATTATCACCTACAACCATTTTGTTTATATCTCATGATCCGTGTATCAAAACGATCCGATTTTTGAGAAAATGATTAATGAGGGTTGTTGTTACTTATGTCACATTTTTCTGCAACTTCATATGCATATAGTTGAACATCAACTGTAAAAATTGTTATGCCTCTATTGCTAAAATTGAATATTCATTATTTGAGGAAAAATTCATTTGTTCCATCCATTTCATAGTTGGGATGAACAATTTTCTTTGCTTGGTTAACACATGGGTTTTGTCTTTGGGTTGCATGAGAACATGCAATATATTCAGTTCCGGGTTGCATGAGGACATGCAACATATTCAGTTTGGGGGTATGTTGGGCCGTAAATACGACCACTTTTTAACACTTATTTCATCCATTTTTACTCTTCTTTATCATATCATTTATTATAATTTGTTATATAAATCCATTTTATAATGATTTATGCTCTTATGGATGAATATTATTTCTTCTCTTTTATTTTTAATAAATTGATGATTATTATGTATAATTTTATCAATGATGGTTTATTAATATATTTTGTAATATCACTCACCATTTTAGCCTCCAAGATATTTGCCAGATTGCAAATTTGATTTCCAAATTATCATGAAATATTCCAACTCAGAAATTTGCTAGAATAAGAAGTGACAGTTTTGCGGTTAAGATTCCGGGAAAATGAAGAAGAATCTGGAAAATATGGAACATGGGTTTTGTCCAGAATGGGCCCAATTAAATTTTCTAAAGAATGGTTTGCCCAAATTCGGCCTGTATTGAGAGATACGCAGGGTTCTTTGAGAACAATTTTCTCAGATTTGTTGTGGCGGTCGTCCTCCAAATCTTAGCCGCAAAGCCAAATTCGCCTTGCTTTTGTTGAAACACTGTTGGAAATGTATTTTCTGGTTTATCAAGTTGTTGGGAGCAATCCAATATTATTATGGGAGATTATATTTGCTATTTAATTTCTTCTCCTTCTGATTATAAAAGGATAACATGTATTATGTATTGGGGAGGAGGGAGAACAATGGATGATTATTGAATTTCTTTTGTAACAATAATTACTTGACTCTTGTGAGAAAAGAGCAACTGATGTAAAAGCTATTCATGTTTTATTAATACAAAGAGGTGTTCTTGTTCCATTTCTCAAGTTCTGCAGTAGCCCAGCGGCGCTTTCACCGGCAATTGAGGGCCCGACCCTGGTGGAGCGACCCGCTGTTTGTATTTCTATTCTTTAATTACTGTTGTGTGATAATCGTGTTTGGTTTCATTACGATTGCAGAGTTAATTATTGTTGAATTGCTTATTGGTATTTTTGTGTTATATTAACGAATCGCGTTGCTGTTTCTTTATGATTTAACAAGAATCTCAACACTGTATAATTTATCTTGTTAATACCTTAACGGAGCTTCGTTGTTCTATTTCCATTATGGTTTCATTCCACTTGCTATTCCGTTTGATTGATATTCATTACAGATTGTTGTTCAATAGGATTGGTTATTCGATTCCTTTAATCACAGTTTGTTGTCCATTTATATTGTTGTTTATTTCAGTTGATTAATTGCAAAGAGTTTGGTTTTGAGAGCTTTCCTAGTTTCCTTTCATTAGTAGCTTTTAGTTCAATTTCTATTTCCTTTTAATTTCTTCCAAGCAGGACTGTCAAATGTAGAGAACATTGGTTATTGCTTCCTCGTTCCCAGATTGATGGTCTTGTTCTAGTTTGATTTCAATTGCATCAATTTCTAGAAGATTGAGTTTTCTTTCATTTCGATTGTTTTAAGATCACCAACTGTAGAGGATAGAGGTTATTGCTTCCAAGTCCCCAGATTGGTTATCTTGCATCGATTTCTAAGGGAAAGAGTTATTGCTACTGTATCCCTGATCGATGTTTTGTTGTTTGATTTAATTCAAGTTTCAGAGAATTTCCATTTGTAATTAGGTTCCTTTACAAGCATTTGTTTATTCTTGAATTTAGAATTCTGTACTACATCTTCACAGCATTTCTCTTGGATGAATTGCAGTCTCAGACAGAGTACACTCTTGAAATAAAAAGTCGTTCCCGGATTGATAATTAATGTGAGATAAATAGGTGTTAAAAATATACCTTTTTATACCTCAACAGTGGTGGCCAACTAAAATATGTAAAAAATATTTAAATAATAAAATACTCAAAGAAATGCAACGATAGCGTGGTGGTTTTTGTCCCTTCAGGGTTTCCACTAGAAATACTTATGTCTCATTGTGCATGCTTGTATTGATATTTCTCATGGATTTTATGTGTTGATTTTATGTTGCATTTATATTTAGATCTACTGAGGGTATGATGTGCATGCTTGTTTAGTGATTCGGTAAAAAAAATTGATATTTTTATAATCCCTATCACTACTAATTCACCTCCACCCCCCTCCCCCTCTCAGTAGTGATCCAATCTCCATAATTTTCATCCATAGTCAACACTTTTTATCCTCAAACAACCTTTTCAACCATGGTAAACCAAGGTCAACCATAATCTTCCCCTTAATCCCTATTCAACCATAGTAATGATTTCCAATCATGCTCAACTAAGGTCAACCATGGTAATAATGTTCAACCATGGTCAACCATGGTGATTATTTTCAATCATTTTCAATTGGGGAAAACTAGAGTAATCATTGCCAATCATGTTCATTTGAGGTCAACCATGGTAACCATTGTCAATCACGGTCAACTTAGGTCAACCATGGTCTACCCTAACCAACAATAATCAACACTCTTGAACCATGGTTAACCTCATCAACCCCGTAAACCCACTTCAACCATTAATGTAACCATTTTTGTAACATTAATGTAACATCAACCATGGTCAACACTAATGTAACATTATTGTAACCGTGTAATAATGGTCATCCATGGTCAACAATTGATCCAGGTGAATATTAGTGGCCACCTACCTATTCCACTTAGTCAGCCTCATCAATTTTCTTATTTATTATTTTTAGCAGTTTTTCAGGTCCTAAAATTCTGGAGCCGTTTTGAGGCCCCAAACGACGTTTTTTGGGCATTATTCCTCTGGTTATTCCAACTAAATCACATCATCAGTTGTATTCCTTGGAGAGATATTTCCAACGAGATATCATACATGTCAAATGGAGATAATATGACCAAGTTACGACCCTGGTAATTTGTCTTCCCAACTAACCCCAACGAGGCCCATAAACTCCTGGTGCTACATCTCCTCGGGTTAGGATTTTGGTTGTTTAGGTTTTTCTCTTATTGTTCAATAATAAAAGGCCCATGAGCCCCATTATAACATAGTTCATAAGCATGTAGCCACGACATCTCTCCTCAGAGATAAGCTACCATCACTCGAGCTAGTTTATTTTTTATTTCTGTCTGTAAGCATTTTTCAGTATTTGATATTAATGGAATGAAGTGTTATTCGTTATGCATCTCTGCGTTTATGTTTATTTCTATATTTTATTGTGTTCCTGTATAAATCTGGATCAGTGGTATCAGAGCGGTCTTCTCTTTCTTGATCTTTCTTTGCATGTCCCCAACGAGGTCGGGGTATAAGGAGTTTTGGCTCGATCTGGTTGAACCTTTGTAAGATCAGCCACGCAAACCCCAATGACCTCCCATGGCGCATGAAAAGAAAGAAGAGGGAGCATGAGATATTGTCAAAATATTTCTTGAGGAGGCCCTCGAGAAAAAAAGGAACGTGATGATGGATAACTTTGCCCAGATCCTTCAACAGTTGCCCACCGGCGACGCATTTGCATCTAACAGACACTCTGGAGGCACCACACCTTTCAAGGTACAAGTCAAATTTGGCATTCGTATATTTGAAGGTCATATAGATGTAGACGATGTATATATATGGTTGAAATTTGATGGAAGGGTATTTCTCGATCCATGATTTCTTCGACCAAGAAAATATTACTTTTCACTCCTCAAAGCCGCTCCCCATGTTAAAGACTAGTGGGAAACCTACTGTGAGAAAAATTACTAGAGAGAACCCTCTCTTTTCTCGTTCACACCCACTTGTAATTTGTTCTGAGGTGGCATCAAGAAACAATATTACCTCGTAGGGAGTTATGAGGACAAGTACATCCAATGGACCATGTTGCAGCGACAAAGGGATCAATATGTGCACAAGTTGACAAATTTGTTCCATACCCTGTGCACAAAGTTGGGTATTAAATATTCGGAGAAAAATTTGGTGCTCAAGTACCACAATTGTTTGCACAGATACATTTAGGAGGAAATGGAGTTCCTCGACATTACCTCGCTTTCCATAGCATATCGATATGCCACCAAGATCAAGAAAAAAATTAAGCAAAAGAAGCGAGACTTTGGATCCAAGAATTCGAAGCCAAGGAAAGGCGCCCCCAAACCGTAGAACAAGGGGCAAAGCCAAAACGGGGTGACTCAAAACAACACCACAAAGCCAAAGAAGGACATATGGAAGTTATGTGAATTTCAAAACAGCTCCATTCACAACACAAGCGAGTGTCAAACCAAACATTCGCTAGTGGCCGAGCTGAAGGCATCTGAATCAGATGCATGTTCTGATATTGTGTCAAAACTGGACAAGGGGAATGACAAAGGGAAGAAAATCATTAATGTGGAACCCAGTGACACTGTTACCACCACTAATATATAGAAGGAGTAACTCGAAGATCCAGAGGAGGGGGAGCACCTCTTCCATTCCCAAATATGGGTGAAGGGTTCTCCACTCCAATTCCTTGTAGATAGTGAAAGCTAAAACAACCTCATTTCAGGAGAGGTCATGAAGCAGCTTAGCCTACCGACCACAACACACCTGCAGTCGTATACCATTGGGTGGCTTCACTAAGGAAGATATCTCCACGTCCGTCAGCAGTGTCATCTTCCATACAACATCAAGCCTTCATGGATGAGGTATTGTGTGATGCTTCTCTTCTTGACTTGTCTGATGTATTATTATGCCAACCATACTTGTGGAATTGACATGATGTGTAAGAGTCTAGGCCTCATTCTGTTATTATTACTTTTGGAAATAAGTTGTACAGAATACTGGAGGTAGTACCACCTTCTGCCATCTTTGAGTACTGCAAAGCAATGGAGTAGGATTATTTCCCAAACTAGGAAATTTGTTTTCATTAAGATTCACCCACAGGAAAAGAAGAATATTGTGGATGTAGCCTCTAAACAGGGTTCCCTTACACGGCAACGTTAGATGGACAAAGACGTGGAGGAATACAAGGACATTTTCTCCTCACCCACAAAGGTTCCTCTACACTGTCAAGTCAAGCACTCCATTGATCTGGCCCCAGGCGCACCGCTGCCTGATGTTTCCATACCTCATGCAACCACACAGACATAATCCACACATGTATTGTCTTAGGCTGATAAAGAAACCAAATTTATTGAACGCATCCAGCACGCCCGCCTGCAGGTCCACAACATCTTGGAGAAATCCAATGCCAAGCACAAGCAATGACATGATCAACATCAGGTGCCACACAAGTTCCAGGTGGGTGACAAAGTTGGGTTACATTTGCATAAGGAACGCCTCCCTGGACCCCACCGCAAGCTACGCCCACTCCGATATGTTCCATACACCATCACCAAGGTCGTGGGAGACAATGCTTTTGAGCTTAGCATTCCCCCATTCCTTGGCCTGCACTCAGTGTTCAACATGGATCACCTTCGGCCATACTTTCCGCCATTACTAGACACATTCGACATTGTAGAACAACTCACCCCGACAGAGTTAAATCCAGACTGCATGGAACAGGCTAAAACTGATCAGACCATGGATACACAGCTTAAAATAACTCGCCAACAGAAGATCCAATTGTATCGGGTTGTGAGAGCTAGCCAAATCCTACACCAAGGAAAGTGGCTTACTAGGGGCCAAGTTCAGCACAAGTTCCCCCATCTCATGGAGGCACTCAACGCAATGGGGACCATTGCTTCCTAAGGGAGGGGGGAATGATCCAGGTATATATTGGTGGCCACCCACCTATTCCACCTAGTCAGTTTCATCAGTTTTCTTATTTACTATTTTTAGCAGACTTTCGAGTATTGAACTTTCAGAGTCGTTTTGAGGCCCCAAGCGACATTTTTTGGGCATGATTCCTTTAGATATTTTATATAAATCAAATCAGTAGTTGTATTCATCAGATATATCTTTCCAACGAAGTATCATACATGTCAAATGGAGATAGTAGGACAAAGTTACAACACTGGGAAGTTGGATGCCCAACTAACCCCAACAAGGCCTATAAAATCTTGGTGTTACATCTCCTCGGGTTATGGTTTTAGTTGTTTAGATTTTTCTCTTATTTTTCAATAATAAAAATGCCATTGAGCCTCATTGTAACATATTTCAAAGGCATGTAGCTACCACATCTCTTCTCAAAGATAAGCTACCATCATCCGAGCTAGTTTATTTGCTATTATGTCTGTAAGATTTTTTCAGTATTTGATATTAATGGAATGAAGTATTATTCTTGTTGCATCTCTGCGTTTATGTTTATTTCTGTATTTTATTGCGTTCCTGCATAAATATGGATCAACAATGGTAAATAAAGTTCAAGCATAATATTTCCTCTTAATCCCTAGTAAATCATGGTAATCATTATCATCATGGTCAACTAAGGTCAACCATGGTCTTCCTTGACTAGGAATGGTTAACCTTCTTCAACCATGGCCAACCACGTGAACCATGGTCAACCCCATCAGCCTACTTCAAACATTAATGCAACAGTTTTTATAACATTAATGTAACAATTTGTATAACATTAATGTAACAATAGGTTATTTTGAAATATTGGATTTTCTTAGGGTAAATCTTGTGTTTATAGTGTGGATAGTGTGTTATCTCCATATCCTCTTTCATTTCAATTTTAGTTATTTCAACATTTTCATGCATTAAGAGAGTAATATTTAATTCAAATATTCAATAAACCACTAGGTAATATAATACTGTAGAAACGTATACAACGTATTGTGATGAACCATTCTAGTGGAATATCCATGATATTTTACAGATTAACGCACTTGAGGACAACTTCATTCTAGCTTATAATGGAATGAAGCAATAAGCTTACTTGCATTGCTCTACAGTGTTATTTTATAGATGTGAGTTAAGTGTTTATTCACCTTCAAAACTATAAATAGACATGTGTCAAAGATAAAACCCACTAAATATTTCACTAAAGTTCTATGGACCTTATTCAATCTTCGAATGCACCAAACTCACTACCTACAAATTGGTTCTTCAAACTCACTCCAACATACATTTAATCCTTCATGTGTCCTATTTGAAGAAGGTAGTGGGCTCAAGTAGGGTGTGAACTAGCCTACTAGAATTTAACAAAGAAGGGTCCATATGGCCACAAGTAAAAGTAGTATTGGCCACCAAAGAGAAACAAATATGATAACACATAGTTCAAGAAGTGTTCATCTATTGGAAATATATTTTGTGAGAAGATGCCACTTAGGAACCAACAAAAATTTTATAGTAGTTTCAACATCACCAACCTTGAGGACAATAATAATTTTGAGGGGGAGGGGGGTGAAATTTTAGGATGTTATCTTATCCTTCCTAATATGTGAGGCCATTTTATTAATAAGGCCCATTAGATAGTTACTTGATTAAAAGGGCCAGTCCATTTTAGTAAATAAGGTCCACTAGGTGATTTATACTCATTAATAATGTTGCCACAAGTAGCTAGAGTTTTACTATATAGAGAATTAAAAGGTATGTAATGTTTTTCCAAGGATCGTTGTTGCAATTGAACCTTTGCACATAAGAGCCTAGGACGTTATCCCTTCAAAGTGGTGTTTAAACGTTGTTTTCTCTTTTGGGAATCTTTAATACATTATATTCCATATGATTAATCTCACCGTCTCTTACATATGCTCTTTTACATGTATAATTATCTAAATATCTTGTATATGATTCAATTTTAAGAAATAAGGATCATTACAAGATGTTTTCACGAGTAATAAATAGTAATAATAAATCATTAATTATTTTTCAAAATATAAGTGATAAGACTACTCAAACACAAACACAAACACCAAAAAACAAAAAAACAAAACAAACAATATTACTAAACTCTATCAAAGTGTACATAATTTGCCATTCTATTTACTTGTGACCTTTTTAAAGAAAAATCATATTCTTAACTCGATCCAACTATACTTGTAATAACATATATCCACATATGATAATATATTCATGCATGTATAAACCCACATTAAGTGGGTGTAAAATGTGTGATTTACTTATTTGATTGAAAATTGGTTTATGACAAGGACTGCCTGTGCATAATAAGATCATGATCTAATTATGTATAATGAATTTAAACTCTTATTTTAGTTAACGGAGATATTTTTTCAAATTGATAAATCGTAATTTAATAATATTATAATATTTACCATAAATTGTGAATTTATATTGAAACGTTTTAAAAGTTAAAAGAATTTATATTGAAACGTTTTAGAAGTTAAAAAACCAAAAAATAAATAAAATTATCTCCTTTAACGGACAAATTAGACACACTTTGTTTCATTCTTGCACTTTTCAATTCTCAAGTATAAAGTATCGTCCAAAACTAAAATTCCTAACGAATTTTTTACACAAAGTCAACTTTAAAAAATATTTTCCTCACAATGATTCCCTCGAGATGCTTCTTAAAGAAAGCGCGAGAGTCATTGTGTATCTATATTGACTTATGGAAAACCGTATACCGATTTTGAAAATATTCTCTATATTATTTATAAATAAAAATAAAATAAAATAAATTTAAATTACTAATTTAATATATCAAAATTTATATATTAATATAAATTTGTTATTTTAAAAATTAAATGAAATAATTTTATTAGTATTAATATAAAAATAAATAATATATATATAATTCTCGTCAAACATTTTTATTTTTTTAATTCAAATTTCTAACAACCCAAATCAACTTTATATAAAATGTTTTTGTAGGGCGTAAGTCAATATCCAATCATACTTTGCGCTAACGAGTCTTTGAAATTTTCAAACTAAAAAACCAAAAGATCCCTTGGCCCAACTTTCTATAAAAAGTTTTCGTGGGATGGCCACCAAAAGATCCCTTGGCCCAACTTTCTATAAAATGTTTTCATGGGATGGCCGTAGTTTAATTAGACTGTTTTTTCTTGAAAATGATTGAAATTTTGGTAAGATTTTAAAAAAAGTTGCAAGGATTTTTGTAAATTTAAGTTATAGTTTTAGAACTTTAATATTTTAGGTGTTTTAGAGGTTTTTGATGGTGCTAATCCATTTTCACCAACAAAAATATGATTCAAACAGTATTACTGTAAGATTTCTTAAATCTTTTTTGCCCGAACTCCAGCCATTTTTTAATCATCAAGACAATTTCTCCCTCTCCATAGACAACTCCTCTTAAAATGTATATGGATTCCCAACCATACTTTCCAATAATCAAACTCTTGAATTTTTCAAAAAATAAAATAAAAATAGAAGCCTCCCTCGATCTAATTTGGTGGGGGCGTGGATGCGTAAAATTCCACAAATCTATCGGTGGGGGTTGGGCCTCTCGTAGCGAGAGTTGCAGCGAGAATAAGAGAGCTCACGTGCATTAGTGTGGGTGGGAGTTGTGTGTTTTGAGTTTCCATACAGTTGGCCGCAAAAAATGCGTTAAGGGTTCAAAGTGTGTTTGGGGATTGATGTGTTTAGATTCATAATATGTTAAAAGGGAGATTGTATGAAGGGCCATAGGGATGAAGAAGTGTATCCTATTAAGATTAGGATGTAGGTGCGTTTAGAGTAATAAGGTTTTAAAGGTGATTGGAGGGGTTATACTATTTTAGGGGTTGTGTTTTGATTTTTTTTCGCTTTAGATATTATTATATTATGGAATCAAAGATGTGATGTATCATAATGTATTAACAAGTTAATATGTGTGAGATTATAGTGTGTTCGAAGTTAGTATGTGTGAGATTATAGTGTATTAGAGGGTGACTGTGTAAAAAAAATTAGAGATCAAGGGTATAGTGTATCTAAATTTACAATTGTTAGGATCAATTTTTGTTAATGGATTAGTGTGTTAGGTGTGTATAAAGGTTATGCATTAGTGTATTAGGGTTAATATGTTCAGTTCTATAATGTGTTAGTAAGTGATTGTGTCAAAAATTATTAGGGTTAGAAGGGTTAGAAGGTAGAGAGTATTTAGGGTCATAGTGGTTAGCGTTAAAGTGTGTTATTGAATTAGTTTATTTGTTATCATAGTAGGTTTGGGATCATAAAGGTGAAGAAATAGTCTTTCCAAGTTCAAAGTGTGTTTTGGGTTGATTATGTTAAAGTTATATGGTTAAGTGATTTAAAATGTTAAAAATCAAAATGGTTAGAAATGTATTAGAGGTCACCAAGGTTGGTGGTTAAAATTTGTCAAATTAGAAGTTCATAAAATATGATTATATCATGGGTCATAAGGATTAAGAGGATTAACGGGTTTTTATAATTATAATGTAATTATTAATAATTATTAAGTGGATGGCACGGATTTAACCTCAAAAAAAATATTCTAGAATATTCTTAATAGTATTCACAAATCAAAAGTTCAGATTTTTCTTAAAAGTAGTTATGTCCTTTTTGTCTTTTTAATTAAATTTATTAATTAAAAAACATATCATTTGACCATGAGTTATGATTTTTTTTTGACATGTTATATTAGTAAATTATGGTATTGCTCCATGGCATTGTAACAAATTTATACATAAGTTAAGAATCTCCATAATAAAGTAGGAGTGATTCTTCATGGTTAAATATTGTTTTATATATATATATATATATATATATATATATATATATATATATATATATATAATTTAGTTAATTTTATCATTTTTTAGTCATAAAAATCTAAAATGTAATATAAAGTTAATTTTTATTTAATTATATAAATAATAAATTTAAAAATAAACATGTTACCAAAAAAATTTGAATATAAAAATAAATTTATCTTCGATTTAAATTCTAAAAATAATTATATAAAAACAATAATATAAAAAAATCATCGTGAAAATATGTTTAAAAAAAAATAACATTGGATCTACTCATTCATATATATATGGTGAAAATACTCTAAAAAGAATAGAGGAATGAGGGTTTCTTCACCCACGACCATGTTTTAATTCATGTGAGAGTATTTTCATCTTCTTAAAGTAGTTATGGGGGCAATAGGAGGTTGTAATCAAACATGTGAAGGTACATAGTGCTACTATTCATGCATACATAACTAGATAATAGCTCACCCCAACGTTTTTAAAGATTAACTAATTTTCATAAAGCCGGCAAATATGACAATGACTTAAGGTTAATACCAGCAAACATACTTGTCACTTTTCATTTGTATAGAATTTATTGAATATGATTTTCAATTATATTGAATATTGTTAGATATATACATAAATATGTTGAGACAAATATAATATTAAATAAATATATAAATATAATTTTAAAAATAATAATTAAGCATTAAGAAAAATTGAGGCTCCATCTAACCAATGGAAATTAATTTAGTTATATTTTTATGAAAGAAAAAAAAAAGTATTTTGGTTATGGTAAATTAAGTTATATATTATGTGGGAATACAAATTAGAGGGTTAAATATTTATTTAAAGTAAATTGTTGTATAAGATTTTCTTGTTTGTGGGATAAGAGATTTATAATTATTTGATTGCTAAGTCTACAAAGGTATACATACTTTACTCCTCTCTAATTTTAAACTTGTGATTTTTTAGGAGAAAACATATACTCTTAACCATTAAGTCCATATAAAAAATGATTTAAAAAAATTACTAACTAAAAAAAAAAACTTCCAAAATATACTTCGAAGATGATATTAATACTAATAACAATCAGATTGTTTCTCTTACAATCAAATTGTTTCAAGATAATAAGAGATGTTGAAAGAATGGTAAAGAAAATTGCGAAAAAGAAAATTTACATGCTTTTAGTGAACTTTAAAGTCTATTTTAGGTGAATTAGTAGCATTGGTCACAATGATGGTTTTGTTTCTATTAAAAAAACAGAAAATATGGCTTATTTTATATTTCATCAAAAATGGTGTTGGAGGAGGTTGCCTAGAGTATCAAAAATTTTACAAAGTAAGATGGTGAGAGAAGTATAATCATTTGTATTCACATAGTAAAAATCAGTTAATAAATGTATGCCCATTAAAAAATATATATAAATATTAGATGTTTTATTGTAAAAGGTTGTAAGGAAAATTCTAAGAATTAGATTTTTACTAATTTTAATTTTTTTTTTTTAATTATTTCACTTTTTTTAATTATTTTATCTAAAAAAAATATTTTATTTTCAAAAATAATATTTTTTTAAAATTATATATTAAACCAAAAAAATTAATACATTTAATTCTTAAATATTAATTATTTAAAAAATTCAATATTTTTAATGGTTTTAATCTTGACCTTGTACTTGCATTTATGTAAATTTTAATTTGCATCTATGTTATAATTACATTTTAAAAAATAATAAAATTTATTAGGTCTTAAAATCACATATTCTTAAGTTCTCAAAAACATTATAAAAATTATGAAATATCAATATTTCATTATAATATATATATATATATATATATATATATATATATATATATATAAAATGCTACATTCAACCGCATCGTACCTATGAGCTCATAGTGAAAATAAAAGACAGATAATAACAGGTGATAAGTATAAGTCAAACATGCAATAAAGTTAACATGTGTTAGTTTGTCATTTATAAGTCAAATATGCCACAAGGTTAGCATGTGTTAGTTTGCATGTCCTTTATAAATTAAACATGTAGCAAGTAAATTACATGAATCACAAGTGTCTGAACATCTTTAATTAATTCGTGAATCAAACATATCATAAAGTTAACATGTGTTACTTTGCATGTGATGCAAGAGTCAAACATAGGCTAAGTATAAAATGTTAATTGGCATGAATTGCATTTTAAAAATATTTGAATGAAATAGATATTGTATATATATGTGGATAAATTTGATTAAAAATATATTTTTTATAACTATCATATATATTGTTTTTAATAATTTTTATATTATTTTTGTAATTATTAATTTTTTTATATTTTTAATTGTTGGGTGTGGAGCTTGATTGTCTTTTTTATTTAGATGTATCATAATGTTGGACTGGTGGCAACACCACACGTCGTTTGAACGCTGCCTAGGGGGTTTAGGGGGCGGCAACAACTTTATGGAGCTCCCTTTTAATGGGGGGTTTCGGGGATAGCGCCCCCGAAGCTAAAAACAGATGTAAAATTGCCTTGTAGAATATTGTAATTTCTAGTCAAACTGGGCCATTCATTAGGCAGATGATCTAACGGTAGAAGTTATGTTTAATTTAGGGTTTTTTGCCCTAGAAGGCAACCCCTATGTTTTATGAGGGTATTGTATTGCGGCTGTGTATTGTATGAGTATTATGAGTGAGAAACTGAAAGGGGGACTGTGAGAAAGAAAAAAGGATATTACATTGGATCTGTTGTAAGTTGCGTCTCTTCATTTTGCTAGATAATATAAAGGAAGGACTGGTTGTTCTGGGTGGACGTAGCCCAAATTGGGTGAACGACATATATTTGTGTCTCTCTTGTTTTATATGTTTTTTGTGTTTGTGTTTCCACATATTTTATGTGTTCCATTGCTCTGTAATATAATTTTATAACATTAATTTTCAATTAAAAATTTAAAAAGAAATTAAAGTAGTTAAATTATTAAATTTTCTTTATAATAATGATGATGTTTTTTTTTTCAAATAAATGGTTAATTTTATATTATCAAACTAGAGCACAGGCTAGAACCCTTTACATTCATAGATTGTTCATCAACTGTTGGAAACCAAAATTGATCAAAATGGATTTTCCATATACTTTGCCTATAACTTATTATGCCTCTAATCAAGTTTATTTTATATAGTCTCTAGTGCAGGCCATTGTATTGCATTGTTTTACAAAACATATATAAAAAATAAAGGCTAGAATAAACTACATTCCTAGTGGTTCACCATTTTCCATGGTATTGTCATCCACTGTCGCTTCCTGTACTGGGTCCTCTATTGTTGTCATCACTTCGAGATCACCTGCATTATCCTCGACAGGGGGTGGAGGGTCCTGCAAGAAGAAGACCTCTTTGAGAACCCCCATCATCATCACTTCCACTTGTACTTCGATTCCTTCCACCTTGGCTAAGAGGTTATCAACTTTTGTAGCCACGTTTTCCACTGTGAGCCTCATTCTCTCCACATCATCCTTCATCGACTCAATTTCATGCAGCAACAACGAGAAATGGGTTCTCGCCTCCTCCATTAATTGCACCCCGATATGCTCCACTTTGGCCAGCTTCTCCTCTAACGACGTTGTGTTCCGGACCTCTCCTAATTGCGTCCCAAACCTCTCCCCAACTTCTTTTCACTAACCTCACCTAGGGATGTCATTCTCCCTCTCAAACGAATTTTAATGGAGACACGACGCAACTCCTCAAAAACTACTCTCCAATTATAGTGAGTCGACTTACCAAATTCATTGTATGCCTTCATTGTTGCGCATTTAATGGTGGAACTGCTCATTTTTTATGTGATACTATTGTCCTACAACCTTTCCATTCTCTGAGTCACTACCTTGCCGCATTTATTCCTCCTATACATTAAGGAACTGGCATGAGAGATGGTATATTTCAATGTTGAGCCATGTGGTAGGTAATTACAAATGTCCCTTGTGATGACAAATGTCGTCACTATTCTTCCCCAAGGCGATCTACCTGCCTTCATTTCTACTCCCGAGAGTCGTCAATTCGTTGTATCCATTATATTCATGGTCATTCCATTCATTAATTCTCACTTAGGTCTCAAGTACCTCCCAATTTCTCTCGTTCTCCAATGTTTGATGGATCTTGTCCAACCTTGCTCCTTTTGTTTATTCATATGGTAAACAAAAATAATTTTTATCTCCTTGATTGGTTAATAAATCACCTTGTTCATAACTAGCTCCAATATTTTTTTGGTCATCTGCAACTGTGTTGTATTCCCTTCTTATATGATAAAATTCAATAGAATCAAACTTTTAAACTTTTTCTCTTATTTTTTGATCTAAAGGCTAGTATTGATCTCTTGATTCTTTGTTTTTATGGAATTTTTGGATGTTTAACATCGAATCTCCCAAGACAATTATCTGATTAATACATTTTTCAATGGCTAGCTTCAGGTCCAGCCACATAGCAAGATCTTCATCCTGACTATTAGTGGATATACCAAAACCCCATGAATATTTTATCTCTATTTTTTCGTCGGGGCAATAAATTACCCCTCTCGCTCCTGCCTCCCCCAGATTTCCTTTCGACGATCCATCAAAAAATAATTGATATTGCCCTAAAGGTTCACCAACTCTTGAACTGATTGCCTTCAAGTATTATAGCATAATGTACATACTTAACATTTACTTGAACATGTGTTTTTTTTTAATGAGGAAACATGTATTATGATTCTCTGTCATATATGTACATTTTAAAATCTAGTTCTTTATTTGCTATTCTACTTCTATTTTTTTGGGTATTTTAATGTAAATTTTTAGTATTGATACCATGGATAGAGGGTTTGGTAATGAATGTGGTGACAACAACAACAGGATGAGACCCCATTACCTCCACAAGCTCCAAAAGTTCAAGAATGGAATGCATAGACAACAATAGGTACCCAAAAACAAACAAACAACATTTCCTAGAAGCCCTTAATGAAGTTCATGAAAAAGATAACACAAAACAAGACAAATAATAGTGGGAGTTGTGAGGAATGGAAATGCACTTTGTGTGATCATGTCTTTAGGGGTAGCTATACAAAAGTATAGCATCATATTTTGGGCATACCTGGGTTAGGAGTGAAGGGCTATACATGTAGCCTTGAACAAAGAATGGAGATGACTAAGCTTCACATGAAAGTCAGTGGAAGCAATGAATGTGATAGTAGCATTGTATTTCCTAATAAGAGAGGAAGACATGAAGATTCATCCCAAGGTATGAATGAACAAAGTCACATCCAATTTGAGACTACTCAAAGGGGTTCTAGTTTGAAGATGACTAATGTAAGTGAATCTATTCAAAAGATGTACAATCTCATGCATAAGGATGAAGCAGATGCCATAACATAGTTTTTTATGGAAAATGGAATTTCATTTAATGTCACTTGTTCACCATACTATAGAGAAATGGTGAAAAAAATCATAGCTGCAGGGTTGGGATATGCACCCCCAGGTTACAACAAAACGGAGACTTCATTGTTAGATAGAGGGGTGATAAGAATGCATGGACTTATGGAGGACCTCAAATAATCTTGGGTTCAACCAGGTTGTTCAATTGTCATGGATAGTTGTGCATATATTCAACAAGGACCTTTGTTGAATGTTATTATCACATCAATAACATGGCCTTATTTTTTAAAAGCAATTGATTGTAGTGGAAAAACTAAGGATGCTACTTTCATGTTTGAAATGTTGAAGGATGCAATTGATGAGGTTGGTCATTCAAATGTGGTACATGTCATCATAGATGCAACACTTGTTTGTAGAGCAGCGAGATTGATGATCCAAAGTTGATATAAGCATATCTTTTCAACTCCTTGTTGTGTACATACCCTTAACAATCTCTTAAAAGAAATTGGTAAAATACAGTCGACTGTAAAAATCATTTTATATGTGAGGGAGGTACAAATTTTCATCTACAACCACCATGCTTCCTTGGAAATTTACAGGATGTATTCAAAGAAGCATTTTTTAAAACCTGCAGAAACAAGATATGTCACATACTTTATTTTTCTTGAGTGCATGATTGAGGTCTATGCATCTTTACAAGCCATTGTTGTTTCTTCAGAGTGGAATGCATGGAAAGAGTCTAAGTCACCTCAAGCAAAGAAGATAAGAGAAATGTTTCTTAATGAGGATTGGTGGGTTGATTATAGATATGTTGTCTCTTTCACAACTCTAATTATGGATTTGATTAGGTATGTTGATTCAGATTCTCCTGCTCTTGGAGAAATATATGAATGCAATGTAAAACAAATAATTCGCCAAAGAAACTCTTCTTTGGAGTTTTTCCATGAAATCCACAGGATGATAGAGAAAAGATGGATTAAACTCAATAACTCCCTTCACATGGTTGCATATGCCCTTAATCCAAAGTGGTATATGGAAAGACCAAATATAATTCTTCCTATTGATGATGAAAAGGCAAAACAGGGGTTTCTTGATGCTATAACTAAGATATATATTGTTGATGAAGCAAGTGTGATACATGAGCAATTTTTTGATTTTGGTACATTAAGCCCTCCTGCATTCACCCAAGATGCAAAGAGGGACATCAAACATTATGCTCAGAAGAAACCCCTTGGATGGTGGAGAATGTATGGGGGTCAGGTCCCAGAGCTCCAAAAGTTTGCTTCACGTTTGTTATCTCAGGTTGCTAGTTCATCAGCTGTTGAAAGGAATTGGTCCACTTATAGCTTCATATACTATGTTAAGATGAATATACGTACCTCTAAGAGAGAGGAGAAACTTGTCTATGTCCATAGTAGTCTTCAACTTTGTTCAAGGAAGCTACCTCAATATTTAGAAGGACTTGCTGCATGATGGGATGTGAATGTTGAAGATGCTACCCAAATTGACGATGATGATAACAAACCTTTACCAAATGCAGGATTGGTTGGCATACCTTTAGATGACAGTGCTGCATCTAATGATGATGTTGATGATGTTGATCCAATACTTAGTGATGCTCAAGCTTATATGGATCTCCTTGATGCTGAAGATCGTACTCTATGATCATCTTAAGCTTTGTATTTTTGTTGTTATATTTTGACTCTTGGGCATTTTGAATTATGTACTACTTTAGGCTTTTGCCTTTTTTCTAATATAAATATCAATATGATTTGAGTGGCTTTTAGTTTTGGATTTAACTTTTTATAATTGTTAATTGAATCATTTAAAATTTCAATTTAGTATGTACATTGAATCTTTACACTTTATATATATATATATATATATATATATATATTTTTTTTTTTTTATTTTAATATATTTTATTATTGTCATTTCCAACTTGACATTTCCTATAAATTTAGGCAAAACTTTTAGCAAAAACACGTGAATGCTCTTTATCAAAATCTAAAAATACATAATTTTTTTTATTAAACACCAAACCCTGAATAGTGAACAAGACCACCAAAACGAGAAACCACAACCAGGGTTTAGGATCGAGTCACGAGACGTGTAAGACTAAAGCACCTATTGAAAACCCTAAGTCTGTCTCTACGTTTCTTTGGCCCCACAGTTTTATTCGCCTTCTGTGTCTTTCGCGACAAAGTTCAAAAATCCCAAAGCAACTTTATTCTTGTAGGACGATGTCAATATCACATCGTACTTTCGACAAATTTAAAAATCAAACCATGGAATTTTTCAAACTGAAAACCTTTAGGGGGTCAATCTCGTGGGGAGTGGATACACACGTTACTGTTAGGTGACGAGTGATGAATTCCCACCAAGCTACTGGCCGGCAAATCTTATAGGGCCAGTCGTAGCCGAAAAAGAAGGTCAAAGGCCAACGTCTTTGTTGAATAATGATCGATCTACGGCTCAGCAATTAATGCTAAATCTTAGCATTTTATGGGAGGGTCACCCCCGTACTGGAAAGTTCAGAAAAACTATATATGATTGTAAAATTTGATCAGAAAAACTAAGCTACCTATATATGATTGTAAAATTTTAAAATCATCGATCTACATTTTAAGATACGATTCTACCATACTCCAGAACACTCTTTGCAATGAGAGGAGAGGGCATTGAACAAAGGTAAGGACATTTTTGGTAGGAATTTGTGAAGATTTTTTACCTTTGGTAAATTTTTATATAAATTATAATAAAATATTATCCAAAAATAATTTTTATGATAAATTATAATAAAATAGTGTTGAAATTTTGGTATTAATAAAATTATTATAAAATAATATATATATTATAAAAAATTAAAATACAAATTACTGATGATGATGATGGTTAACGTTAAAGAAAAGAGTTATTTAATTTGATTTAAGATTTTATTCTTATGCTTAAAATGCTTGGAGAGAAGCCTCCCGAGCTCACTATAATTTTGACATCTTAAAAGGCTAGGAAGGTCAGTATTGCAACAAAGATTATGAAATTGAGCTCTAATGTGGTTGTACGCGGGGCACTCTAAGAGAAAGTGATTTTCATCCTCGATGTTCATATTCTCACATAGATGGCAGATCCTTTCCATCCATGGTGTTTTAGGAACTGTCCAATGACCTGTTTCACTATGGAGCTCATGAGAGTTCATTCTAATCTTGGCTATATTAATTTTCTTCTTTGAGCTAGTTAAAACAGAGAGATACTTTTGATCTTCTAAGGTGGGGTTGATGACCTCCTTATAATACCTTAATTTCCTTTGTGTCTTTATACCAACTTCGTTTAAGCCTTAGGTGGTTTTGGCTGGAATTTAAAGCTATCTTAGAAAGTCTATGGTCTCCTATGCTATTGAGCTTGTGCTTGTACAACAGAAGCCTAGTCATAGCTAGGCTCTCGATAGGGGAAAGACCCACTTCTATAAGGAGAATAGGATAAAGACCCACTTCTATAAGGAGAATAGGATAGGGTGTAATGCTTTTAATTTTAAGGAGACCCACTTCTATAAGGAGAATAGGATAGGGTGTAATGCTTTTAATTTTAAGGTTATATGTTATAAAACACTTGCTCAATCTTTCTCCAATATACATTTACACTAATATAATTTAATAAATATTAAATGAAAAATCAAAGTTCAAATATAAATGAATATAGAAAATTTAGGCATATCAATTCGAAGGGATCTATGTGTCGACACAACAAGCAAAGGGCATTGAAGAGATTTGATCTCGTGACCTCCCAACTGGCAAAGTTCTTAGCAACGGGAACTCGACCACTTGAGCTATCCATTGAGACTTATAATATAAATGAATATCATTATCATAAATCAATTACAATAATTATTCTAATAATAAGTAAAAAATGTGAAGAAAAAGAACTCGTCTACGAAAAATGTGTGACTATTACGTTTAGGGGGCAATTCAAGTGGCAATCTAGGTATTATGTAAATTGTGAAATTAAAGGCTCAAATCTCAAAAAAAAAAAAAAAAAAAACTAGTGAACGTCTCTTTTATATATAGGGTGGTGTTAATAGTAAGATATCAACACGATGATGATGATGATGATGAATGTCCACTAAGACCAATATGGTCTATCAGACGAAATTAATTGAGATTCTTTAATATTTTATTTCTATGATCGAAAAGAAAGGAGAGAAGCATTTCAATGTCACCATAGTTTTGTTGACTTAACAAGTCATGAAAGTTGGTAGTGTGGCAAAGATTTTGAAAATTTGAACAAATGTGAGTAAGCGTTAGACAATCCAAGAGAAAATAATTTTCCTCTTCAACCCTCTTAGTATCACAAAGGTTATAAACTCTTTTCGTCCCAATGTGTTTTGGGAATTAACCAATGCCCGATTTTAGTTTGAAGCTCATGAGAATTAGTTTGTATCTCAACAAGGTTTCATTAGGAGCATCTCTAATCATTCTCCTAATAATTTTACAGTCATTATCATACCAAGAGTTGAAATTTCTATTATTCATTTTATAAGACAACTCGTAGATAACATATTGATGGTACTGGAAAGGGTTGTAGTAAAACTACAGTAGATTTGATCAATTTCATCATTATGCATTAAGAAATCTAAATCTTTTTTTAAATCTTTTAAGAAAATATCTATTTTACTCCTGTCAAAACAAATGTTCCTTTGACTCTCACAATTATATTGCATGTGGATTGTATGCATGTTAAGATTTATCATTAAAGTTAAAAGTTTGTGGTGAAAATCAAGCTCGTGATTATTTAGGAGACCAAAATTTACAATAAAATTGAGCACATAAATATAAATATGATATAATCCACCACACTACTACCAAACTTATAAATACAAGTCATGTGACCATATATTAGCAACTTATTAATTCTATTACCAATTATATATCTTAGGCACTGCAAAACTTAATACTTTCATAATATATTTTTAAATATTAATTTTATAAAAAATATTTAATACTTTTTTAAACAATTAAATTGAATTTTACCATATTTTTTTTAAGCAAATATTTTAACAATCACAACGCTAACATCTCTCAATATTATAAGATTGATGTTTTTAAAGTTGTTAACATATGATTTTGATAAAATAATAAAAAGGTAATGAAATATATATATGATTTGTAAATATATAATTTTTCATAATTTAATAAGTATATAATGATATATTTATAGGGTTTTATTTTAATAGCATTTTTCAGTTTATAATATTATAGGATTATTTTATTTTATTTTTTATTAGTTTTAAAATTGATTTATTATTATTATTTATTTATTTTTATAAATATATTATGTAAATATTAATGAGATTTATTTTAATATTTTGTTTAAAAACTAAAAATCTTTTAATAAAATTTAATTTAGATTTTCATAAAGTTAAAAAATAATAATTATAATAATAATAATTTTTAATAAATATATCATTTTATAAAAGTTATTTGTTTTAATAAATAAATTCATCATAGTAAAGTTCATCATCATTAAAATGTTTTTTTTGTTATGGTTGAAAAGTAGTTAGGAAGATAAAGAATGAGTAAAATTTTATAAATTTAGGATGTTATAGAATGATAGAATTGATGTAACAAAAAATGTGAGCAGAAATCATAAAATTTCGTCAAGTTTGAATAGATCTTTGTTTAGTAGAAATTTTTATTCACGGAATTTAAAAAAAAAATATTCACAATTTTTTAAATTTATGTTTAAAGGATTGATGATGAATATTCATAAATTTATGATGGAAGGAGTATTTAGAAAACAAATTGCATACCAAAAACTTATTTTCATTAATATAAACACACATATAAATACATCAAATATTGGTCTAAGATAGAAATACTATCTTAACCACACAATCAATATGTTGAGAGAATATCTCAACCACAGACCTAAATAGGACTAATGTCTCTCTTAGATGTAACAAACTTTTAAACAGAGTAAATAAATCCATCACAGGACAAGTAGGAATTATATTTTCCAAGCCCCCCCTTAATGAATACTCGTATCGATTTCAATCAACAAAGTCTAGATCTGGTCCTAGTGTTTACAAATGTGATTAAAAAGAATATGTCAATCTCCATATAAAGTAACAACCATCTACTAGAATGCATGAGTACCAACTGCTGCAACCGTAAATCTAATAGGATGTCCTCAGTGTACATGGTTCAATTGAATATACAAGAACATGCACGTGTAAGTCCCCTCCATCATTATCATTTCGAAATATTCTAGGCTACTAACTTCATCACGTTGTCTCATAACCCTCGTAAGGGTGTAGTCGAAAAACTGGATTCTAGAGTTCCACTCTCGAACTCCTGAATCACAGATCTCCCGAATTCAATTACTGAACAACATTCCAAGTTGTAGCGTAACCTTGCAAGAATACCACTCCCACATCTTCAACAAATGAGGGATCCTTTCCTAGATCCACATCTGCCAAACTATCTAGACAACCATCAATGCTGAGCTTTTAACTGCACTTGATTCCTTATATAAATCCCTTAAAACCATTAAACCAATTTGCTGACCTCTTTCTCTACTTTTGGACTTTCCTCATCATTTATCTTTAATATATGTGTGTGTGTGTGTGTGTGTGTGTGTAAATAATGATATTCAATGACTTGCACAATGCCTATGACTCGATCTATCTATATCTAAGAAAAATAGAATACCAAATAATTGTAAGGGTAATGGTAGCACTAAAATTAGTATCGTTTAGTCAGCTTAGACCTCCATACTGTATTGGTACACATTTCAAAGTTGTTATTGGATCACCAAGACGCAAGACCATGTATATCACATGGAGGCTTCATTCAATGAACCTCTGACATAACATGTGTGTTCGTGCCATACTAAAAAATGCCCTAATTTGACTATATATTGGAAATACCTCTAAAAATCACAATATATAACCCCCTACCAATAGGAAACCAATAAATTTTCCCAATTTAAAAAAGCCATACTTTCATTAGATATTATAGGTATCCATTTTTTCATTAACATTTTCTATACCCCTTTATATTTTTTCATTAACTTTGAGCTATATTTTTCATATCTGTCAATATAAAAGCCCTTTATCCCCTATTATATGCTCAATATATTATGTAAATTTTTCCTCAATATATATCCCCCAATATGAATGCATGTGGTATGGTATTTCTCCCCTAGTGAAGCCCTCGTGGTATATCACCACAGATTGTAAAAATCATGAGAACGATAGTGGCATGTAGTTCTACACCTCACTGTGCCAATGATCTAGATATTTTACTTCAAGGATGCATACAAAAATGCATTTTAAAAGAGCACGTAGACAAGTGAAACATGCACATAAAAGAAGTGGAAATCAAAAGCAACCATGAGATCAAGGACACATAAACAACTTGATAACTGAGTTCACCCAATGTAGGCTATCTCTCTGGGCCCTGATCAATGTGGGGAGGCATCTTTAATTAATTAGAAATGAAATAAAATTACAAGCAATTAAAAAATGACACCTTATAACTCCACTTCCAGATATGGCCTGAAAATGTAAACCTTTGCTGAAGAAACCGACTACACAGTTGGATTCCTGGCGAAAAATCATGAAAAATGACTATAAATTCGGCCATGTTATGTGATGGTGACCTTTGGGGCCCTTGAGAATCTTTTAGATTCCTGTAAAATTCTCTACAGAATATTCCCTCCAAGATTACTTAGAATCTTTCTTCAAATTCGTGCCCAAGTGGGGTGCGGTTCGGCTCCGAGTTCCATAGGCAATGAGGGCGGCAGGTTCCTTCGATTGCACTCCTCCCCATCCATGGAATAACTTGGCAATATATATGTGTGGCCCAACAGAGTTTCCAATGGTCAAGTCATTGACCCAATGGTTGGCGGTCTATTGTAAGGCACAAGTGGTGCAGGGAGGTTGGGGGTTCAAACCTCCGCGATGCCATTTTTTTTTATTATAAGTATATATATAATCATTGCCACTTGTTGGCTTAAGGGGTCCTGACCCAGGTTCAGAGTATTTGCACAACCAAAAAAAAAACCTCCAACTACTGGCCCTTTTGACAACTATCTGCTTTTGCAAACCAAAGTCTCACCCGAAGCAGTATGGGGGGGTGTCGGAACCAGGTTTTTGCACCCTGAGGGAGCTTTTGATGTGGTAGATCTAATCAAAATTACTGCAGATAATATAACAGGTTTTTGCATGCACATTCATTCGTAAACAGATCTAATCCTTTCGCAGATTATCACATACTACTTTGATATAAGTGCATTCGCAGTAGTTAATTATACTTCATTAAGATATAATTATCTAACATAGACTAATACTTGCGCACAAATGAAATTAACCATTCACTGAAGTAAATACACAACAATAGAACAGATCCAGATCTACAACAGATGGCAGATAATCTAAGACATTAATCACATAAGAGTTTGAGTTTGCCAAAAATGCCTTCTTTATTAAGAGATTTGCAATTGATTAAAATCTATATTTCTATGCACACAACAGCAGAGTCCGCACATAGCTCAGAACTTAGGTCTCCGTGCACTATTGGGGCCCTTGTTTTGAAATCAAACAGTTTTGAGTTGCGGATAGTATGTGGCGGGACGCAACCACGATAGGCAGGGATCTGTCAAGGTTGCAAAGGAAGGAAGAACAGGTGGCACGATTGTTGTGGGAGTAAGCACATATGGTAGAATAATGGGGCAGGAGACAAGCAATAGAAATCTCGATGAACAGAGAGAAGTAGAAGACAGCCGAGCAAGAAGAAAGGAAGAACTGTCAGTTTCGCTGGAAGCAGAAAAAATAGGTAGTCGGCCGAGCAATCAGGGGGCGGGCACCGGAGGAATGAGAGAATAGGAGCCGTAGGAGAGCTCTGTTCCTGCTGTTTCATTCTCTATCTCTCTGCATCTCTGTTATTTAGTCCACTAGATAGGCCTTCTTTGTAATCTGTTCAGTTAAAGCTCATGTTAAGGAGAATTGTAATGGTCTGTTGCTAATAAGCGAATTATATTATGATCAGAGATTGAAGTTCCCTATATGTGTTTTAATCTAGTTTGATTGATATGGTAGTATTTTAAAATTTTTATGGACTATCTTTCTGAATGCACTTCTCAAGAACATCATCTAGTTAGTGTTGTGTTTGATTAAAATCTGAGATAGTTCTGGTCTGTATATCTATTTAATCCGCTATATTGATATCAATCTGCTCCCAACCTTAGTAAGGTCGCGACACACCTCGGGTGAGACTCTTTGTTCCTCAGAGCAGGGTGAAAATGCTGGTGTGATGCTAGACTACAGCGAAAAATCCTTGTTGGCCTCTAAGCCGAACCTGAGTCTTGCTTAAGAGACCTTTTTCCTTGCCAAAAAATGGTTCCATTGCCGGGACCTTGAAATTTCATTTGGGAGCTAGATCATGGTATCTCGAATCTTCGAAAGAGAAATACGAAGTTGGTGGGATAACCACTTGATCAGTTCATCACTCAGCAAGCCAAGTTGAGACAAGAGAGGGAGAAAGCAGTCAAAGATCTGGTTCTATTTTCTGAATCCACCAGCGACATTTATGAGATCTTTGGGGCAAGTTCCCAGAAGAACTCTACAACTGGTTGCGAAGGCTCCAGAACAAAGTAACCAAAATAAAGTCATGGAAGGTCTACCGCAAGTGGGTGCATGGAGATCTGGTGGCCCTTCATCAATTAAATATCGAGTTGACCCGAGCTGTAGATTATTGGGTGGAATCTACCTTAGACGGATACATAGTGGAGTTTGCAGTGGAGTGTTGCCAGTCCTTTTCGAGAGCAGAGGATATATTCAGATCTGAGTTACGGGGGAAATTGTTGAAGGAGATTCTATTGTGGATTAAAGCCTTGATGGTAGATGAAGGACTAATCGGGTTCCAAAAATCTGAGATGGAAGTGTAAAACTTCGGTGCTGGGGGAAGGGACTGGGGAAGATATGCTACAATAATAGTGAAAAAATGGGAGTAGGAGTATGGATGTCGAGACCTATAATAGGCTAAGGGAGAAATGAGCACATCGGAGGGCGCAGATTGCTGAGAGGTGGCGAGAAAGGGTAATAAAGGAGTTGAAGAGACATAAAAGTAGTCGAAAGGACAAAGAAGAGGCGCCTCAGATGACAAAGGAAGTGGAAAGTCAGGTGGGTCCCCAGGATATAGAAGGGACCGCTAAAGAAGATCGGCAGGTGTGTAGGAACCTAGCCCAGAAGGAGAAAGGAAATAAGTCTGGCGGAGAAGATGCAGACGCGTGCCTCGAGGAGATGTCCAATGTGGAGTTGCACGCTGCAATGGAGCAACTATTCCAAGAAAGGCCAGCGTTCATATCTCAAGGTACTCCTATTCCCCAAAGTTCAAGTAGCTCTAGTCCCAAGCTTCCCCTGGTGCTTTACCAATCACTAAGTAAAATTTTTGTTAAGTTGCGTGAATTAAGTAAGTTGCATAGTATTCAGTCTACAACAGTAATACACACTAGTAGTAGAATTTCTAGTGGTACCATCTCACAGCCAGGAACCAACGACTTCATTTTAGTTCATTTTAGTGAACATGGAGGGATTGCTTACACGGTACCCAGAGTTCTCTGGGAGGGGTAACGACGATGTCGAACAGCAGTGGTACCTCTACGAGGCCATATGGAGGGCACGACAGACACCAGATGTGGGGAAGTTGATAGAATTTAAAACCACCCTTAGGGAGAGAGCTCTACGCTGGTTCATGAAGTGGTCTGAATCTCATCAAAATCCAACAATGGCAGATGCAAAGAGGGACTTCATTAAGGAGTTCAAACTACCCCAAATAGACCAGTATGGTCTGTCAGAAATGTGGGAAATCAAGCAGCGGGAAGGAGAGATTGCTTGGGATTTGATGCGGAGATTCAAGGACGCAATTGGAAAACTTAGCTATCCAATTGATCCAAACCATCAGAGGGATTGGTTCATCAAAGCTCTACTACCCTTGACTAGAACTCCATTAACTCAACAGAGGATCGAGACATTGCAAGATGCGCTGGAGCAAGAAATGAAGATAGAAGCTATGAAGGGTTACCCGCAAGAGTTTAAGGGAGGAGCAGCAGTATATGACCCCTCTTTAATGGGGTTGCAGTGTCAAATAGCGAGCTTGATGGAGAAACTCAAGGAAATTCAACCAATGCGGCTAGCAAGACTGAATGTATGGTGCACCCACTATCTAATGGAAGGACATGTGGTAACTAAATGCCCTCGGTTGTGGGGTCAGAATAGGGGGCATCGGCCGCAGGGGCATAAGGGGCTCCACCAATGGGAGGTGTGGTGCAGATAAACACCCAGGGAATATATCCACCACACCAACAATACACGGGGTTCCCTGCGCAACAAAATCCAACTACTACTGAATATTGTGAAATATGCAAGAATATGGGTCATCCACCTCGCCTATGCCCTATTTTTCAAAAGTATTCCACCGTCCTAAATAACACATACTGTGAGTTCTATGCTTCAACAACACACAACAAATAGCAATGTAGATCTCTGGACGCATTGGCAGAACGATTGGACTGACCATCATACCGGGTGAATGAGACCCCCCGAGGAAGAGGAGGAGGCATGAGACGAGGTTGAGCAGGGGGTAGAGGTCCAGTAAGATGTTACAACTATGACCAAGAAGGACACATGGTGAGGGAGTGTCCACTTCCTAGAAGACCCTGGTGTTCCCAGTGCCGGGTTAACATGCACGCAACTGAAGATTGCCTCGAGATCATTAAAATATGGGAGGAAAGAACTAGACGAAGGGGAACAAATCTAGTAAACGCAGAGCCTAGGATTGTAACAACCCCAATTTAAACATGCAATTAATTATATCACATAAAAAATGAATAATCAACCCAAAAATTGTTTAATTAATCATCATGAAATTTTTAGAAACATGAGCAAGATGACTTACCTGTAATGGCATTTTTCCTTACTTGAGACTCCAAGATTGAATGCTAGCTGAATCCTGCTGACCGCAACAAAGTTTTGGGGACAAATCTCCACCCAACCGTAGGCTCAGCTGGATGTAATCTTTCCACAGCTGGCCACCCCCGAGCCCTCAATCAACGTACTATTGCCAGGGTATCCTTTGCCTCACCATACCTTTCTCTCTATAGAATGGATAAAAGAATGAATGAATCCTTGAACCTTCCTCAATGTCTATTAAATAGACCAAACCATGGAATGGGAACCACATGCACACAGTCACTGTGTCAACATGCAACTTAAGTTTTACTTAATTTAGTGTTCTCTTACTTTTTGTTAGCTTTACTTAATTTAGTGTTCTCTTAGTTTAATTTCCTTTTTATTAGTTTCTTAGTTTAACTCTTTGTTAATTTATTTACTTTTGTTAATTAATTCTTTCTTTAACTTTCTTTCTATTAATTTCTTAGTTTAAGTCTTTGTTAATTTATTTACTTTTGTTAATTAATTCTTTCTTTAACTTTACTTATTGCTTTTTGTTTTAGGACTCCAGTTTATTATTTACCTTTTTATTTAGAACTCTAGTTATTGTTTAATGTTTTATTTATTATTTATTTATTATTCTCTTGACTATTTATTTATTTACTTATTTATTAAATTATATTATATATTTATATTATTTATTATTTTATAATTATTATGGGACATTACAAGGATAATGGAGACTCAGACAATGCAGAACGTAGCAATAGTGACACGAGGAGGCAAGAGAACGGGGGAAGATGCATGTACAGTGGACCCGATAAAATTGATCAGGACAGCATCCCCAAAACCGCTGTTCAAACTGGAGAGACAAAAGCAATTTTTCCAAGAAGCAGTAGAGACATTTGCCCAATTGGGAGGAAACAAGGGTATTGAGTTACAACAAACACAGGAAAACAACGAAATCCAAACCGATTCAAGTGCTATCATTCAAGAATGGTTCCATCTATTCCTGGAGATTCTTAACAACGCACCAATGTTAGAGAAGCTAAAACAGAACCTGGAAGGGATGGTGCAGAAGAAAACATGATCATGAGAATCATCTGATGCAACCCAGAAGTATGTATAGAGGGTGAAAAGAAATAAAAGAAGAACAGGAAAAGAGTTCTGAGTAAACACCCAACTTACCGGTTACCAAATTAAAGACACCATGCTTGATTTGGGATCCGGTGTCAATATTTTACCAAGAAAAACCTAGGAAGCATTAGGAAAGCCAAGGTTAACTTACTCACCAATCCAACTTAGGATGGTGAACCAGTACTGCATTGTGCCCATAGGCAGACTGGAGGAAGTTGAGGTTGATATTGCAGGAGTAAAAACATATACGGACTTTGAGGTCATCGACATCATGGGGGATAAAGATCCTTATCCTGCATTGTTGGGGATTGACTGGGCCTTTGAAAATTATGAAATAATTTATTTAAAGATGGAACTGATGATCTTTGAGGACGGGGAGGTCAAATTAACTTAGCCACTTGACCCATATCAAGGTCTAAGATACACAGAAACTGTAGACAATAGAGAAAATGTTCAGCTAATGAACCATGTTTATTGAATGACCGTAGGAAAAAGGGAGGATTACAGCAACCCAAAAACAGGCAGCTCTGTAAGTTGGAGAAGTATCCAAAGCTCATAATTAGGCTCAGATTTAGCTTGGGATGATTGGCAGCAAGGAGGGTATGAGACCAATACAAGGAGATGCGCCAACATCTGAAGAATCAATTGGATCGGGACTGAGGTAAGGGATTACCCAACTTTATCCAATATGAATGATGTAGATATTTTCATAAAAGAAATAGAAGATAGGGTACCAGAAGGACACAGGGTACCCCTCATGGACATGGTGTTATAGTCCACATCGGCAAGATGGTGGAGTAACCACCGCAACTCACTGTCACAATGGGACAGAGTTGCACAAGCATTGAAAGCAAGATTTAAGGAAGAAGAAGGACCTTGGGTAAAAGAGAAATACCAAGGGGACACAAACCCCGTAAACCATATAAAGGGGTGTGAGGATCAATGGAGAGCTCCATGATATCCAGAAGAGCTATGGGTACATAGATTTATTCACTCTCTATGTAATGTTCCAAATCTGGAAATTGCTACTCTATCGGGAATATCTTGGGATATTCCAATTTCCCTCTTCAGGGAGCTATCACAAGTCCATTTCAGAGATTTAATATTGGGGAATTTACAGGATATGTCTCCTTCCAAAGAAGGGAGAGATCCTGAGGCTAGCTGGCCCTTCACAGACTTTGTCTATGGATATGCAATATTCCACCTCGGGAATTTTTGCTACAGGGTCCTTGAGGACGCTATATAAGGAAGCTGCTGTATAAATAAGACAAACCACCACTGGGATGCCCTAGAACAGCTCTAATATAACTCCCTTACAGAAGAGCTCAAAGAAATGATTCTAGATGGTTTATACAGATCTCCCCAAACTAGATCTCCAAAACAATGCTCAATGAGAGAGCTTCAGCAATATGTGAACATAACCATTAAAATCTGCAAATCTGAATACACCATAAGAGGGAAATGTATGCAGCCAAAATTATATGAACATATCAGCAGAAATATACAAGAAATAGTTGAGGGAAAATCCACTCAAACTTTAAGAGCAAACCTCCAATGAATGAACAATGAAATAAATGAGTTGCTGCAACTCCAAAAAATGCCGGAGAGCAGTGACTGCACTGTTTATATGAAGACATGAACTTCTGAATATGAATGAAATACATAAGTGGCTGAAGGAATACAAGAAATATCCCAATAACATAGAAATGGGCTGAAATACAGGATTTCTAGCCAATCTAGGAGAGATTGCTAGAAATGCTGGAGAATACAAAATTGTGAAAAATGTTTTGTCACTGCAACTGATACAAAATGTAAATGAGGCCATGGCAGATATAAAATGTAAATGACCTCCTCTGATAATGTCTCCAAGCAAAGGGCTGATCCCTTTTGTCTAAAAAACACTCCTCCTTTGAAGCTCTAGAATCCCTCTCTCACTGCCTCCTTTGAAATAACACAGTTTCCTCCATGGAATGCACAGTGGGAGATGATGGAAGTGTGGCCTGATGCCAATGATCTAAAATGCAGCCCTGGAATCCTCCTTGCAGCTCCTCCAATGAATAGATCACTCCTCCACTGAAGGAAACAACTCAAGAGAGACTCCATGAGTTACTCCTTTGCTGCCCCCAACAACACAACGTCCTCTCTGCTACAGAGCTAATGTTGTAGATGATGGATGTAGCTGTGGCCAATGATGGATTGAGGAAAATTAGTTCATTCCTCATCCTTCGAGTAAGAGGAAGGGATTCCCGACCGGGAACACCATAGTTCCCGAGGGCACCATCACCCTGCTAAACAGCCCGGGGATGCAAGCCTTTGCAGACCCAAGTCTGAAAATCTAAAACATGAATGCAAAGGAGCTTCCATCTCCTCCTTATAAAGAAAAGGAACTCTTCTCCACCAAGGTCCCACCAATTAGGGTTTCCACCCTCACATGAGTGTCTTCCCTCCAAAACTGTGCAGCTTCTATAGGAAGCCTCTCCTCCTTGGGTAGCGCTGTTGACTTTAGTCAAAGATGACTAAATAAAGTGATCCGAGTTCCATTCACACCCTTAGGTGCTTTAATCCAACTGCTTATTTGTCCTCCTTTCACACATGGAGTGTTATTTCTTCATTTAAAAGGGGCTAAGGTGTCTCCTTCCCCATTTTATTAATCAAAAATAAAATGTGCAACTATAATGTTCCATTTTAGCTTGAGGCTAAAAGTTGGGAACATTACAGTCCTCCCCTCCCACATGTTGCTTGCCCTCAAGCAACTGCATAGAGAGAACAAAATCTTCTCCCCCTTCTTCTCTTATGGCCTCCTCATCAATGGTCCCACCACTTCTCAAATATGCTGCAATAAATCTGTCCTCCAATGCTCTCTCCCAAGTATGCAAGCTGACAAAAATGCTCCTCATGGAAAGATAGAAGGTGTAGTGGAATCCTTCTCACTGTGCTATGGCCTCCTTAAGGTAGGAGTGATGATATGCATGGGAAAATTTGTCTCCCAATGATGATCCTCTCATCCATGCAATCATCCAAATAAAATCTCAACCCCCGGTTTCTGCAATGTGTTGGGGCTGAATGGAGAGTTGTTTTGGTTTCCCATGATAGCCCTCTCTCCATTTGTGGTGTGCATGGGGCTGCCTCTTGTCCTTGGGCTGAAATGATATGGCCTCCAAGAATGGCCCAAGCTACCCCATCAAGAAATCCAGCCATGAAATGCCTTCTCAAATCCTCCAAGTGGTCCCTTCCACAAGAAGAGCAAGTAGCAATGTGGAATTCATGGTATGCCCATGGTGTCTCCTACAAAATGAAGCATGTATAATAGGGAGAATCATGCTCCCAATGGGCTGTACATACAATACTCTCCAAATAATGCTCCTCATGAGTGTACCAATATCTGAAATGCAAGGAGCAATATACAATAGAAGCAAGTTGTCAAATGACAACCAGAGAGTGGTTCAAAGTTCCACTCATGGAACCTGCGCAGTGCCTCCTTGGCCTGCCTCAAAATCAAAAGTAGCAAGTGATTTACTATCCACTTGTTTGCTGCCACAACATCTCCTCATAAGATGAAACATGAAATCACAATTTGGTGCCAATGGTGCACACCAAGAAGCATGTGGCTTCCCCCACAAACCATCATAAGAATAGCCAAAATCAAGGCTACAAGTCGCTGCAAGTACATTACACCAATTGCAAGAAGGGATGATCCTCCTTGATCAATATGCTGCTCATATAAAGTAAAGAGGTACATAATGTGAAATTATACCTTCTCTACCATGTACTTGAGACCTTGAGCTGAAATGGCTCATCTGAATGCTCTCCCTCTCCTCCAATGAGTAAGGGAATGGTTGTGCCAACCTCTCCAAAAACAACCGAGCTCTGCATCTATCCATATGCTGATGTAGATCATGCTGAATTCCCTCCCAAGTGAACTCCTCTAGCAAGGCAAAGTATGCATCCAAATGCATAGCTAGGAAGTCCTCATATGCTGCATGCAATAGTGTCTCCTTGAGACTAGATGCCCTAGTCAAGAAGAGTCTGCCATGATGATAGATGATCATATCATCCACTAAGTATCTGCCATCTCCATCAAGGCCATCCAAAAATAATGCATGCACCAAGATCCTAGGGAATACTCAACCAAAGCTGAGTCCTCCATCCTGGATCAGTCCTCCACATAGATAGCGCTGGTGTTCTGCAATATGGTGCTCCATCACGCTACTGCCTGCTACTCTGACATCCTCCATGCCAAATTCATCCTCCAAGTTGCTGCCATGCTCATCATGCAGCTACTCATGCTCAAAATAAATGATGCTCTCTGAAAATGGGCCTCCCATGAGAGAGTATCACCTCCAAAGAATCTCCCAATCCTAGCCAATGTAAGCATGAGTGGCTTCCATCTACTCCAATGCATGAAAGAGTCCTTCCTCAAAGGAAGTATCATCTCCCTCACTAAATATATGGAGCATCCATCCTGCATCATGAAGATGCTATCCTCCATCTCTGCAGCAACTCTATCTGCATAGTAAAGCTGATGAGAATGGGTGAGACTGAAAATGAGAGAGAGTATCCCTCCTCCTTGAGCTTGTCCCCAAACTCTCTGTGCTGTAGTGGAATCCTCTAATGTCTCCACCCCTCCGGAATCCAAGAGTGGTGAACCAAATAGCATGACGCATCTCATCATCTCTAGATCAAGTGGCCTCCCAAGTGGAAAGCCTCCAAAAAGTGAGACATCAAGATCTGAAATAGACTGCATGTATGAGTGGACTGATTTGTCCCTCTCTCCTCTATGCAGTGCAGTCTCTTTCCCATGTGCAGAAAATTTCTGAAATAGATAAGGGAGAATGCTCATCATCCCTTCATGCTGATCCTTTTGCTCTTCTTTCTCCATCTCACAATCCCCAGCAAATGCTACTTATGGCTCCAGAATTGTGCGCTGGTACCCACATGTAAAAATATTTGGAACTCCTTGCAAAGACACAAGGGCTCCTCTAGTGGAAGCAATGGCTCCTCTTTCACCTCCATGTGGTGATGGATCTCCTCCAAATGTGACAACATTGTTGGTTCTTTCCAATGTATGCAAATTGCTTGTGTTTATGACACAATGAGTTTCACAAAGTTTTTCCATCAAACCCTTAGTGAATGTATCACATGTTTTTGCATTTGCATGTCAATGAAAAATGGAACCTTCAAACCAACAATCATGAGCCATACCTTGAGTTGCAACGCTGCTCCTCCCATGGCCTCATTTCTTCCTCTACTCCTTTGCAATGCAAGTGAACAAAGGACCGCGCTGTGGATCTGCATGTGTGGCTGAATGCCCACACCCTTCATGAAAAATAGCTAGGATTTGTCTCATAAACAAACCCTCTCAGAAAATCTTCCACTTTTCCCTTTCATCAATATTTTCAATGGTCTGGAAAAGAAGAAGGGAAAGCTCCTCTTCCATCATTCCTCTTTTCTTGTTTCCTCTGTCAATCTCCTCTCCTTGGAGAGAAGCTCCTCTCACTGATGGAAATATTGTGTGAGGCTAAGCCAATATTGATGCTCTGATACCACTTTAATGTTCCGAATCTGGAACTTACTGCTCTATCGGGAATATCTTGGGATATTCCAATTTCCTTCTTCGGGGAGCTATCACAAGTCCATTTCAGAGATTGAATGTTGGGGAATTTACAGTATATGTCTCCTTCCAAATAAGGGAGAGATCCTGAGGCTAACTGGCCCTTCACAGACTCTGTCTATGGATATGCAATATTCCACCTCAGGAATTTCTGCTACAGGGTCCTTAAGGACGTTGTATAAGGAAGCTGTTGTATAAATAAGACAAAAAACCACTGGGATGCCCTAGAAAAGATCTAATATAACTCCCTTGCAGAAAATGAGCTCAAAGAAATGATTCTATATGGGTTATACAGATCTCCCCAAACTAGATCTCCGAAACAATGCTCAATGAGAGAGCTTCAGCAATATGTGAACATAACCATTAAAATCTGCAAATATGAATACAATATAAGATGGAAATGTATGCAGCCAACATTATATTATTATATCAGTAGAAATATGCAAGAAATAGTTGAGGGACAAGCCACTCAAACTTTAAGAGCAAACCTTGAATGAATGAACAATGAAATACATGAGTTGTTGCAACTCCACAAAATGTCGGAGAGTAGTGACTGCACTGTGTATATCAAGGCATGAATTGCTGAATATGAATAAAATACATATGTGGCTTAAGGAATACAATAAATATCCCAATAACATAGAAATGGGCTGAAATACAGGATTTCTAGCCAATCTAGGAGAGATTGCTAGAAATTCCAGAGAATACAAAATTGTGACAACTGTGTTGTCACTGCAACTGATACAAAATGTAAATGAGGACATGGTAGATCTGAAATGTAAATTCCCTCCTCTGATAATGTCTCCAAGCAAAGGGATGATCTCTTTTGTCTAAAAAACACTCCTCCTTTGAAGCTCTAGAACCCCTCTCTCACTGCCTCCTCTGAAATAACACAGTTTCCTCCATGGACTGCGTAGTGGGAGATGATGGAAGTGTGGCTTGATGCCACTGATCTGAAATGTAGCCCGGGAATCCTCCTTGCAGCTCCTCCAATGATTAAATCACTCCTCCACTGAAGGAAACAACTCAAGAGAGACTCCATGAGTTCCTCCTTTGCTGCCCCTAGCAACACAACATCCTCTCTACTATAGAGCTAACACTGTAGATGATGGATGTAGCTGTGGCCAATGCTGGATTGAGGAAAATCAACTCATTCCTCATCCTTCCTTGAGGAAGAGGAAGGGATTCCTGACCGGGAACACCCTAGTACCCGAGGGCACCATCACCCTGCTAAACAGCTCGCAGATGCAAGCCTTTGCAGACCCAAGTCTAAAACTCTAAAACATGAATGCAAAAGGGCTACCATCTCCTCCTTATAAAGAAAAGGAACTCTTCTACACCAAGGTCCCACCAATTTGGGTTTCTACCCTCACATGAGTGTCTTCCCTCCAAAACTGTGTAGCTTCTCTATGAAGCCTCTCCTCCTTGGGCAGCGCTGTTGACTTTAGTCAAAGATGACTAAATAAAGTGATCCGGGTTCCATTCACACCCTTAGGTGCTTTAATCCAACTTCTTATTTGTCCTCCTTTCACACAAGGAGTGTTATTTATTCATCTAAAAGGGTCTAAGGTGTCTCCTTCCCCATTTTATTAATCAAAAATAAAATGTGCAACTATAATGTTCCATTTTAGCTTTAGGCTAAAATTTGGGAACATTACACTCTAGACTTGATTCCACAGGCCTGGTACTTGATAGAAGAAAATAAAAGTGGGACTAGCACATGGCGGGAAGTTGCGGATAACTTCACACAATGCTTCTTGTTCGAAGGAAAAACGAGACCGGTCACACAAGCTTTGCAAGCTATAAAGAAGGTACTATTCTTCCAAGAAAGTATAAAGGAGGATGAGCAGCCGCTTCCGAATCACGACATCAGATGAAAGGTAGCATTCTAAAATATAAACAACGAAATGGATGATGATAATCTAGAAGATCTTAGGCATTTGTACTTTGAAGAAATGGAAGGGGAGAGGGAAATTAAAGAAGAACCAATGACAAAAGGGATTCATGTGCTTCCTTCAAAAACCAAGAAGTTAAATATTGGAACAAAAGATAAGCCAAAACTAGAAACAATTGGAGATTATTGGGAATAACAGACAACTAGGGAGATATACAGTCTGCTGCAGGAATATGAGGACTTTTTCCCTTCATCAGTAGTAGATATAAAGGGAATAAAAATGGATATGGGGGAGATGCAGATAATATTGAAGCCCAACGCAAGGCCTGTGAAACATAGACCATATCGTCTGAATCCAAGAGTGAAGGAAAAAGTTAAAGCAGAGATCGAGAAGATGTTAAAGGCAGGATTAATATTCCTAGTAGAGGAAGCAAAATGGGTAAGTCCCATAGTTATACAGAGCAAAAAGGAGAAGTCTGCGATCTGAGTCTGTGTCGATTACAGGAGCCTAAATAATGCCTATATCCATGACCCATTTCCCACTCCGTTTAGTGATGAGGTCCTAGACAATATTGCGGGAAATGAGGCGTATTCATTCACTGATGGATTCTCAGGATACCATCAGGTACGGATAGAAGAGGAAGATAAGAAAAAGACAACATTCACTACCGAATGGGGCTCTTTCACATATAATGTGATGCCATTCGGCTTGAAAAATGCACCTGCAGTTTTTTCTCGTTGTTATCACTCAGATTTTCCTTGAAGTTGTTGGAAGAGGAAAGGGGTCCGAGGTAACCACAAACCAATCTTTTAGGTACATAATCTAGCCAATCTGTACCTAGAGAGGGCTCCTCTATAAAGTTTAGCTTTGTTTTTGGAAGATATTAGGCTAGTTATAAAGTCCAGGGGTTTTGATTTTGTTTGGGTTGATGGAATTCTTTAGTTGAGATTAAGATCAAGTAGTTTCAGTCCACTGGGCTAATGGAGTCAAAGGATTGGCTGCACTGGCTTAATTTTTTTAACAAAATATGGTTTATCAGGGCAAGATAATCAAACTAGAAACAATTATATATCTAAAGTGAATGGAATGGAATTCAAACGGATGAAAGGCAACAAAGAATATTTCAACACCTTCAAGAGAAGAGAAATAGATTGATTATCAATAAAGAGCAGTTAAGTATTCTTTACTAAATAACCAAAGATGTATGAACTAGACAAACAGGAGAAATTAAGAATTCACTGTTTAAACCAATTTAGAAGAAAACATTTAGAATAATAACGACTGAAATTAGATTACACCTAAGTACTTTCTGATTTAATCCTTTTTGTTAAATATTAAGATAATGCAACACAGATGATATTGTAAACAAATATAAAACTTCAAAACATGGGATAGAGATGACTTATTGATCCTTCATTTGACACATGAATCTTGAGAAAAGTCTTCTGCCTCAATTCCTTGTCCAGTTTTGCCACTTAAAATTTCTCCAAAGCTCTTTATTCCAAAATATTCAATGTTACATCAAAGTCTAAGAATCCACCCTCAATAATCCGTTTGAGGGCTTATTTATACAAAAAATCATACAAAATATCTCTTAAAAAAACGAGATATAATCTAAGATGAATCACGAATAAGTTACAATAAAAATAGAGACAAATGGTCTCATAGATAAGACAAAAAGCAACTGATGTTGTGCTGTTTCCTCCTTTTAAGAATGTGTTGGAGGTAGGACCTATATTTTGGCTCATTGTTGTCCTCTTCAGTGATTTTGTTCTAACTGCCTTCCTTCACTGATACTCTTTGTTCTTACTGATACACTTTTAACTGAACCAATACTCTTTGACCTTTGTTTATCCCTTTATCCTTTATGCTGTAGTAAATAGGCAAAATTTCATATAAGGATAAATTTTACAAAAGTTCCAACATATCTTCCCACCATTTATCTTCTGCTATTCTGGTCCGTTGAAGCTTCCTCAATGTTTCATCAGCCTTGGTATATCTGAAGAAATTAGGCTGATTTGGAAACAAATGTTTTACTTCATGTTCAAGATAAAAAAAATTCTCTAATCTATCATGAAGATTCCTTCCTGTAGGTAATGGTGCTTCTGATGAAATGGTTGAGGAAATGGCTTGATTGTGAGCATGTTTGTCCAATTTCTCAACATAATTTTCCAGGTCCATTATTTTATCTTCTGAAACCATAGGGCTGGGAAACCCTTTATTCAATAAAACATCAAACCTTTCTCTGAAAACAATGATTTCTCCTTGCATGTCAAAACACCTTCGTTCTAAATTTTGCATAAGAGTTCTTTTAGTAAAAACTCTTTTATCTCTAAGATTGTTCCAGTTTTGTCCTGAATACCCAGATCTGCAAGTTGCTGTCTCGTTTGGGTGTTTAGAAATTGTATGAGCTGATTGGCTTCCTCAGGCCTATTTCCTAATTCTTTTCGTGTATTTTCAACTTCATCTAGAGCTAATTTGACCAAATCATTCTACTCGTATATTATCTGAATTGAAGACCAGATATATTTTATTGACTGGATAATATTATCCCAAAGAATGTCATTTATTTCTCTTAAAGGTTTCTCCAATGTGAGATCCTTTTCCAAAGCTTTAACCAATTTTTCCAACTTTTTGACTTCTCTTGTTTTGTCAGCAACAGTCATTTTTGAGAGATCATATCTCTGTTCCAAATTAATAAGCTGTAACTTTGTGTGCTGAAGTTCTGTTACTTGAAGTTTCAAGTCATTCATTGACTTTATTAGTTCTTCTGTACTCAAATTTGAAGTATTTACCTGTGATGGCTCTGTTGGTTGACCTGTTGGCTGACTTGTTGGCTGACTTGTTGTACCTGTGATAACCTCTGCTGTAGATACTGGAACACTGGACTGCTTGTCTTTTAATGCTTGTTCAAGCTCTTTTTCTGTTTCAGTCAGTTGCTCATTCAGCCTCAAAAGAAAGTCCATCATTTCTTCTTCAGAATTCTTCTTTATTACTTCTTCAGTTTGAGGATGTCTTGAAGCTGGCAATTTCAACTGCTTTCTCAAAGCTGTAATGTCATCATCTTTTTTCTTGATTAGAGCTTCTATACCTTTGACATCCTTTGGATTGTCACCTAATCGAATAATTGTTTCCTCCAATGTTTTTATCCTGTTGTCTTTGGCTTGAGAAGAAGCCTTTTCAAGCTGCAATTGTGTACTAGTGTTCTCCAAAGAATCCTGTAACCTGTGAGCTGCCATTGCCTTATCAGTCAAAGTAGAATAGATCATTTCACCAGTCTTCTTATGTAACTCAATCTGATCTAAAGGATGAATATCCTTTGCTAAGACTTCAAAATTTGTTCTGATATAATCTGCAGCTGTTTGAGGTTGCTGCACTTTGGGTTTGAAGTGACTCATTATCATTTTGCCTTGCTGAATGTCATAAGATGACATCAATATTTCTTGATTTTTAGGAGCCATCTTCAAATATTGATTATAAACCTGGATTCGTAAAGGATCGTTCCTGGCTTTTATATTGATAAATGTCTTCTTTATATCTCCTGCATCTTTAACTGGTCTTTTGAAAGAAGATATTTCATCACTCTGTTGCTTTTTTAGCTTTTTCCTTTGTGAGGTAGTGAATGCTCCACTGACTGTACCTGTTTGTTGACTACCCAATTGTTCTTGTCCTTGAATATCAAGGATTTCATCAATAGATTCTACTTCTGGAGGAGTATTCAATTTCTGTCTCTTGGCCTGAGGCTATTGTGAAGATCCAGTGAGAGGGGTAGCAGCTTCAGCATCTCTCTTTTTGCCCTTTTCTACATTTAATGGAGTTTGCAAAATTGACATTTCTACTGGATTGGTTTGAACAGAAGAAACCTGTACTTGATCCTGTCCCTTGGAAGTTTGAGGTTGTTCTATCATAGTTAATGTTTCTTTAACTTGTATATCAACCTCTTTCTCTTTTCCCTTAGATGATACTGCAATGTTTTCTTGTAACATCTGTTGAAAAATTACAACTGAGGAAGGACCAACCTCTGATCTTGGTACCTGTGCAAAAGAGTCTAGGTCAAGCATCTTTTCAAGATCTTTCATAACATTGTCTACATTGACCTGCTCACTATCCTGCTCTATCAATGTTCCTTCTAACCATTCATCTGTATTAGCATATTTTTCAATCTCTAGGATTATTTGATGCATGTATGGTGCTGATTTATTTTTCATTCTTTTATCACAAATGAAGCTGAATGGGTCATAAGGTACCCAATAGAAACTCTTTTGTAATCTGAAACGGTCTTCTAATATCTTTTTAGCTTCTTCCCCTGCATCCCTAGAGTTACAGATAAAGGGACCTAATTGACTTTTGATCCGGAGTTGAGCCTTCTTCTTTGCATTACAAAAATGAATTATATCAGAGTTGTTCATCTGCCTGAAATACTCTAATGAAAAGAGTCTCATGGGGACATATTTTGGCAATTTGAATGGACATAATTCACATCCATATATTCTGACTTCTGTGTGATTTTGGTATAAGTACCAATCACCAAATTTGTATTGTTTTGAGAGCTGTAAAGTTTTCTTGATTTCATTGCTGAGCCTTGGAGGAGAAACTCCTGTCAACAAGGTGGTTGCAGGGTGTATAAAAAGATCAATGAACTCATTATAGGAATAGGGAGAATCTCGAGAACTATGAGTGATGGCTGACCAAAAGATAACAGACCTAGGATTCCCTTTGGCATCAAGCTTTTTGATATAGAAAGGGAAATTTTTTGACTGGTAATAGAGCATGAGATGGTAAATGACAGAAGAATACTTGAACACTTTCTCATTCTCTAATCTCATGAATTGATCATGGATTTTGTTTGCAATGTAGGATGCAAAGTCATACTTGACAGTAGGAGGCTATCCAGGGGTAAAAATAGACAATAATACTAGAATTAAATGGTCAACATATTCACTGGTATTAAAGCCCATTATAAAGGATATCATATCCAAAACAAGTCTACCCTCCTCAGTGAAAAAAGCATACCCATAAGGGGGAGGGCTTTTAGGCTGATGATCAGGCAACATAAAGGTCTGGCAGATGTGGCTTAATTCTTCATGGGATAGTTTTTTGGATTTCTCAAGTAATTCTCCCATGGACAGGGGAGTGAGGGCTTGATCAAGTTGAAAATGTAGCATCTCATTGATAGACTGAGCAGTAATGGGAAAAATGACATTTTGACTTGGGGATAAGACTGCTCGTTGAGTGGGATCATAGTTTGCATGACAGTAATGGATTATCTCAGGGAAAATATGGATAGAGGGAAAGAGGTACTTGGGAATATTACATTCCCATAACCCAATCATATCCAAGCCATTCAAATAATTGTCTCTGCAGCGACAAAAAATTCGAAGAGGACTATCACTAAAAACCAGGTCTTTAATTTGGAAATCTCTGTCGACTAATGATAAATAATCCAAGTCTTTGTGAGGGGCGTTCAATGGGGTGACATTTAAAGCCAAGGGAATCTCCATTTCTGGTTCTTGTGGATTCAGAAATGAATTGCGGGGTTTTTGAAGAAATGGGCACAATCTCAGGTTTTGGGGATTCAATTGCAGTTTTGGGAACTCAGGGAGACCAATTTAGAATCCTGTTTGAGTTTTCTGTATAGAGTTCTTTAAACAAAAACCAAGATTCTAACGGAGTTCAGTGGAAATTAGGGTAAATACCTGTTTTTGGGAATGTACAGTAATTTGGACAGGTACTGGTTGAGGCAGACGAACTCTGGATTACTGGTATGCAATAGTCCTCAACAAAGTATAGTTAAGGGCGCTTGACAGTTGAAATTCTCTGCATGGGACGTGGTTGTTCAAAGAATAATGAAAATGACGTGGGGAGAATTGTTTTATTCACAAAGTCAAAAGGGTGGCGAATTTTTTATTATTTAATAAATGACGTTAGTATGTACGACAGTTGAGTCACGGGGGGGAGGTGGTAAGCGGTTTTTTCCGCACCGCTTTTGAGGGAAGGCGGTATTGAGCGGATGGGCAGCGATTCCATAGAACGAATGACACGTGGCCATGGTACTATTTTAAAATCACCGTCATTTCGTGCGTTATTGTTCGGATCAGGGATGGCCAGCGGAATTATCAACAACCATTAATCTTGAACGGGTCGATCGAACGGTTGACGAGACAGGGAGATGACGGGGTTTTAATGGTGCGGGCCCGACGCGTTTTATTATTGATTAATCACAGTGGGAGCGTTTTGATTGGTGGAGTTAGGTTCTTAATTAATCGTGAGGATTAATTAATTCCTTTGTTTAAAAAGCGGAAACGTGATCGGGCGAGGGGAAAATATACATAGAGATGGGTTATTTCGAAGTTTGGTTTGAATTAAACTTCAGATTTATTTTTGTTTTAAACACATATATTATATGTTTAAAGTTTTTTCATATTTTTATTATATGATAATTGAATTAGATTAATCCAATTACCATAGGGAGCAGGATTAACATATAATGATATATTTTAACCAAAGGAGGTATAAAGTGGGTTCTTTATTTGAACGAGTGAGGACTAAATACTTTGGTTAAAATCATAATACATGGGTTTTTGGGATATTATATAAAAGGAATTATATATAATAGGAGAAGGTCATTTCTATAAGGAGTTAATAAATAAAATCAATGTTAATATGACAAGGGGACAAGGTAAACTTCAAAATACATTAATATAACTAAGAAAGTGAAGTTTTTAGAAGCAAATTGCATTATAATCACTTCATCACTTAAACTTAGGATAAAATGTGATTTTGAGGGTTTTTTATGAAATATCTCATGATTTTCCTAAGTAAAATGGGATTTTACTTAGGAAAGAATTTTTTGAAGTAAATGAGTGTGATGATGAATGATTTGAAGTACTTAGGTTTTTTCCAATTATTGGGCCGAGGGTCCGGTCTCTCCAAAAGTCAAGGAAATGCCTTGAGCCCCTTTAATTGTCAAATACCTTAGCACTTAGGGGAAATTAGTGAAATGTTTAGGGAAAAATGAGAGGGGAGTTAATAATCTTGACTTTTCTTTGCTGTGAACTTTTTTCAATGTAATATCCGCCTTTACACTTGTGATGAAATTAAAATTTTACACATTTAGAACCATCATTCATCACATGTACTTCTGCAACAACATCTACCTACCCTACCTACTTTACTCTACCATTTTTTCTTCTTTATTAGGGTGCACTTAGATTGGCAAACCCTTATCACACTTTATCTTTTACATATGGAAATCTATCTAGTTCCAACCTTATTACATCCAAGGGCTCAGATTAAACTGTTGAGCACCTTTTATTAACTCTACCTATCTACTTATCTGCCAAGATTAAACTGTTTGGCCAGATATTTATTCTCTATTCTACAACATGAAATTGAAAAATGAATGAGTCAAGTTTAAATAGTTTGACTCTTCATAAATTGTGGCAAAAGTTCAACAAGCTGCACACAATTTCTTATTACAGAAAATGAAATAGTAGTGGCATTTAGACTTGCACACTTTCTTGGTCTATTTTTGTTTGGGGTTCATTTCTTTCACTTTTTTGACCATTTTATTCTTTTTACCCTTTGATTTTTCTTTTAGGGTATACCCTCTTTACATTTTTTAAATTTTTTGATTTTTTGAATAATATGGAAAACCTTTGCAACAAAAAAAGGTATGAACATATTACATAGCCCATCAAGTCAATCATGAAACATGACACCTATTGGTATAGGAGTCTAACACTCCTATCATGATAGCTTCTTTCCGAAAGTACATCCACAAGTTCTTAGAAGTCTACATGGATGACTGGATGGTCTACAACCTATTAAAAGACCATGCAACGTTATTGAGAATAATGTTTGATAGGTGTAGGCAACTTCATATCTCGTTGAACCTAAAGAAGTGTATCTTTGCAGTACCATTTGGAACGCTCTTAGGACACGTGGTATGTACCCAGGGACTCTGCGTGGACCCAACCAAGGTAGCAGTGATAGTCAACATGGAGGCACCAGAAACGGTAAAAAAACTTAGATCACTGCCGGGCCACACAGGTTACTACGGGCGATTTATCTGCAACTATGTAAATATAACAACCCCTTTAGAGAAGTTGTTGCGAAAATCTGAGCAATTTCACTGGACAGAGAATTGCAGAATAACCCTGGATACCCTGAAGGGAAAGCTCGCAAGTGGACCAATATTAGTTCACCCAAATTGGGACAAAAAATTTCATGTGCACATCGATGCTTCCAGCATTTCACTTGGAGCAGTCTTGGCGCAACCAGGGGACACTTCAGTTGACCACTCGGTATATTTGCAAGTAGAAAATTGTCCACAGCAGAATGGAACTACACCACAACAGAGCTGGAGGCATTGGCAATGGTGTATTCCCTTCAGAAGTTCCGCCACTACTTGTTGGGAGGTACGTTTAAATTTTTCACAGACCACTCAGCTTTGAAATATTTGGTAAACAAACCAGTCTTAGAAGGAAGAATCTGCAGATGGCTCCTACTTTTCTACGAGTTTACATTCGAATTGACCATAACGCTGGGAAGATTGAACGTAGGACCCAATCACTTGTCTCGACTAGAGAATGGAGAAAATGGAGGATATCTAGATGATCAGTTATCACAAGCTGATCTTTTCAGAGTAGAAGCCATCCCAGAATATTTAGACCAAATAGCAACATATCTCATGACAGGGCAGAGTCCACAAGAACATACATCACTCCAAAAAGACACCTAGTAGCTCGTGCGGCAGAATACCAACTCATAGCAGGACATCCATATAAGATGGGACTGTACCATATTCTTCAAAGATGTGTCATGGACCATGAAAGGGAAGTTGTACTATGGGAATGCCACAGTAGGGTTGCGAGAGGACACGTGGGAGCAAAACCCACAGCAAGGAAGTTACTACAAGCAGGATTGTGGTGGTCGACAATATATATGGATAAAAAAGCATTTGTTAAGAAATGTGATATATGTCAGCAGACGGGACGACCATCCCATAGAGATGAACTTTCGCTTCATCCGATAAAATTACTGCATCCATTTGAAAAATGGGTAGTATATTTTGTAGGAACAATTACACCAGTTGCAAGACACTCACAGGCAAGGTACATAATAACGGTGAAAAACTACTTGACAAGGTGGGCAGAAGCAATGCCAGTAAAAAATTGCACGACAGAAACTACTGCCAGGTTTATCTTTGAAAACATAATCAGCTGATTTGGTTGTCCAAAGATCCTGACCAATGACCAAGGTACACACTTCATCAATGACACCATTAAATCCTTGCTTGAAAGCTTCATGATACAACATCATAAAAGCAGTCCGTATCACCTACAAGCCAATGATACGGTAGAAGCAGTCAACAAAATACTGGAGAAGGGCCTAACAAAAATATGCAATGCACAACGGAATGACTGGGATGAGCGGACACCATCAACTTTATGGGCATACCGAACAACGGTAAAGTGACTGAATAACCAAACACCATTCCAGCTGGTATATGGGAGAGAAGCAGTAGTCCCAGCAAACTTCATCATACCCAGCCTCCTAGTCGCAACGTCACTCCAACTATTAGAGGAGGACTCACCAAAGGAACGACTACAAGAATTACAAGGCCTTGAAGAAGAACGATTTTTGGCAGAATTTCACCAAATGGTATAGAAGGATAGACAAAAATCTTGGCATGACCAACACATAAAGTGCAGGACTTTTCAGGTCGGGGGAAAAGTTCTACTCTACGATATTAATTACCAGAAGTTCCTAGGGAAACTGCAGATGCATTGGATAGTGCCATTCTACGTGATAGAAATTAGAGATTTAAGCGCAGTCTGGTTGGTACAACTGGACGACCAAGTTCTACAAGGATGGGTGAACGACGCACACCTGAAGCCCTACCAAGAGTAATTCACTCATTTCCAAATCCAATAACTCTCGCAACTGAGAGGAGTCAGTAGGGTAGCATAGTATCAATAACTCTCTCGCACCCGAGACGAGCATAGATAGGATTCCACTTTACCAAAACCAAAAATAATAACAAATAACTACAATTGTGTTGTGGGGACCGCAACATAATAGGGTAGTGCCCAGTGTGTCATCCACGTCATATAGAAAAGCTTGTCGAACATCAGCCCATCATCATTACACGTAGTACCAGTGTCAGTCCATAGGATTACCAAGATTTGGAAATAATTTCCATAATTAGCATTACCCATACTGTAACTAATTTTCCATAATAAGGCATAACCACCAACCGCCGCGTCTGCCCAAATCTTTAAGCCACAGTCAACATTGTCATAACCCACCTCAGCTAGTAACTAATCACACAATCGTAGCCACGGATGAGGCCATGTAGAAATTGATTAGTTATGGGGTCTCATCAACCTCACCCATGCCGGTTAATTACATAACCCGCATGCAAAGAAGTGAGAGAATGTCAGAAAAATATGAGATAGAACCAGAAACATCCAAGGGAGCAAGAGAAGCAAAGCCAGAAGAGGAGTAGAGAGGGCACACAGAGGAAGGAATTTAGAGGAAAAGAGAAGGATTTGGTCTATAGGTGTATTAGTGGCTGAACCGGTTTGTGTTTTCTCATTATGTACATGTGTAGGCACAGTTGTATCAGGAGCACTAACTGAGGTGCTAGTGCTACTGGTTGGTTGACTTTGTTTTTCATTGTTTTGGTTGTCTTTCTGTTGGTTTTTCTCAGAACTCTCCGTTGTTGATTTATTGTTTACAGCAGTGACTTTAGAAGATTTCTCAGGCCTCTTTTTGATAGTTACTTCAGGAGTTTTGGGTTTGGAAGAGTTTTGGTTCTTTTTACTCCTGAGCTCATATTGTTCTCTGACCTGTAACATGGCATTCTCGAATCCCAACCTATAATCCTCAGATTCAAACCATTCCTCCTCCCCATAAGAGGTTGAGGGTTGGTCCTCTTCTCAATCACAGTTCAGGATTGAGTCCTCTGTTTCGAACATGTTTATCACATTCCCTTCAGACTCTTCTATGATTCCCTCATCCTCATCAAGAAAGTTTTGGAAAGGGGGAATGACTTGCTGATCTGACTCTTTCTGCCTGTTGGGAGTGTTGTTGTTTCTTCTAAAGTTTTGGTTTTGGTTTTGATTTTGGTTCCTGTTCTGAGTGATAGCCATATTTTCGACCACTTGGCATAGCTTATCCAGATTCTTAGACAATCTGTCAATATTAGGATCCGAAGTGGAGGCTATAGTGTCATCCTTGTATGTTACTCTCTTCTCAGCTCTCAGTTTGGCCCTTTTCTCAATCAGATTCGCTTCTATGTTTACTGCCCCTTTCTGCATATTCTCCAACGTGGTATATTCTTTATCCCTAAGTTCATAGGCCATGTCAGCATCAAATCCATCAGGATATTTTGCTAAGGCCATACCTTGTGGGGGTTTCATGTGTGGGGGAAGAGCGTTGTAAATACTATTGAATCTGGTGGTGTAATCATGAACACTTTCCCCTACGTTTCTCTTAAGGGACATGTATTCTGCTAGGAGCTGGCGAGGGTTTGCTCTGGTTTCCCATTTGTTGATGAAAGTCTGGTATAAAGCAGGTAGATCATTGATACTGCCAGCAGGTAGGTTTTTAAACCACTTCTTAACTTCACCTCCCAAACTTTGCGCGAAAATTCTCATTTTGATTGTTTCATCGTCAATTTCCATATAGTCAAAAGAGTCCTCCATTTTATCTACATGTTGTTGTGTTGTTGTAGGCTCTTTAGCAGGGAAGTGTGGGATTTTTGATTGATAATCATTTGGTAAGGGCAGTAAAGGCTGAGGTAAAACTAGAGGTGCATACCAGGCTGCCATGATGAGGTTCTGATGAGGTATAGGGTTGGTTTGAACAGGTGGTAGTTGGATGACAGGGATGGTAGGGCCAGCAAAAGTCTGTTGAGTAGATCTAGGGTGAGAAAGCCCCAAGTTTTGGAGAAAGTGGAGATCCAGTGGTGTGGAAGGAGGGGTTTTGCTGTCCCTAGTGTCTGGCTGGTCTGAAACACTGAATGACCTAGTTCTAGGTAATCTGTTTTGGAGGCCTAGGTCGAAGAAAGGGTCTAATAGAGCTGCAAGATCTTCTGGTGCAGAATTAGCTCTAGGAATGTTGCTGGAAATGGTTGATCTCCTACTCACAGGTGTTCTTTTAAGGATCTTCTCAGGATTATCAACTGTTTCAGGTGGGTTTGGATCAGGGAAAGCTCTTGTATGAATGGTTCTGTGAGCCAGAGTGCTGTTTATAAGCCAGGCATCTTATCCCTACTTGTTACTTCTACCGAGGTTAATGTTGTTTTGGGAACTGGCCTCCCTGTGGAGTCTTCATTATGCTTGGGACTAGTCTGCCAGTGGAGTCTGGTGTGAAACCAAGATAATCAGCAGGCCTACTGATCACCAGTGGAGTCTTTAACGTTTAGGAACAATGGAGTCGCCAGGTGGAGGGTTTAGGATGATTCTAGGGTACACTGTCCACCACAGTGCTCACCGTCAAAGGTGTGACTTACCGTCAACCTAGCCAGATTTCTAAGTTTTCGAGGTTGTTTGAAATGAGAAGCACTCAAAGTCCCCAGTGGAGTCGCCATTATGTTGGGGTTCCCATGTTTTGGCCAGGTTGACAGAGACCAAAAGATGAGACAACATAGAACCACTTTCAGACCTTAGGATCTAGCCCTCCTAGGTCCAGAGAGGGATCTCTCTATGATTATCAAAGGATATATGTCTTTGAAGTTCTAAATTATGGTTTTAGGCTAGTTATAGGCTCAGGGTTGTTTGCTTGATTGTTTGAGTTTGGTTGTTGAGAATCAGGAAGGAAGATTTCATCATAAGACAAGGATGGGTAAAGAAGGAACCTAGGCAAAGGTAGATAACTCAGGGAACATCAAGGCCATTGGGAAATGGAGTCAAGAAAGGATTTACTTATGCTCAATGTGTAAGCTTCAACTGGGCTAGTCATCTAGAGCATTTGGATCTCAAAGACTGATTGGTGGGATGGAACACTAAGTGATGAGAATGAAAGATGGAAAGCCATCCGATTCTGTCTATAGATCAGGCTAGAGGTCATTTAACTCCAGGCCTGCTTGGACAAAACCATAGGCAACACAAGGGATCTTGAAAAGGTTTATATGGAAGGGAAGGTTATGAAGAGGCAGCGACAGGCTTTACACCTCCCAATGTTCCTAACCTCTTTCAGTTAAATCTTAACAAAAACATCTGAATACTGATTTACCAACTTGCACATCAGAGAGTAGGCAATAATCATCCACTACACTGGTTTAGTCAATTAAAACAATATTCAGACACACATATGAGCAGAAAACATTCAAGACTGAGAGAGATGGGATATAAGGTACCTAACAAGGGTAAATCTTATATCATGCATTCAGATGTCAGTCAGAAGAACATGAAATGAAATGGAAATAAACACAGAGATAAGAAGAACATCACCAACTGCTGTAGATCATGATCCAATGAAAACTGCTTATCATGTTAAACACTACACCAATCAGGTACATCACTGCCCAAAGCTTTTACATTCAGCCTGAATACATCATATTTCTCAGCCTATCATACAACTGTTACACAGGGAACTTGGCTCGGGACAAATGCTTGCAGTTCGCTGATAAAACCAACAACAACCCACCTCTTTACAATGTTCTTGCTGTGCTTTTATAACAAAAGATGATCCTCAGATCGACTCAGGAGGTAGGTGCCCATTAAATGTTATATTTAAGCATAATAATGAATGCAGGGCCGAGGCCCATCCTGCTTGAGAATGCTGCAAATTCATTTCGCTCACCCTTTAGTAAGAGAACGATCTGCCTCAGATTTGATCTTGACATTTTGGGCTCGTTGTACTCCAGGTGATTTGAATTCGGGGATAGGATAAACTACTAGGAGGGTCTGTCTCATAAATGCCTGATTGTCTTTGAGCTGTAGTTTGATGGAAAAATCCTTCAGGGACATTCTGCATAATAAAAACAGTATGGATGCCTTGTCCTGGACGAAAACACTTTGCTGACGGAAACCCTGATATTACCTTTGTCTGCGCTTGGGGTCTGTGATCCTCTGTTCTTCCCTGTTGAAATGAATGAACTGGATGGAGGTCAGCATGGCCCTCCATGCTTCTTTAATGCTGCCGGACTGTCTGAAATGAGCTTCAGTCAGTGAATTTAATTATCTCAGGGCTCGAGAAGGCAAGAAGGCGATGTAGGAAGGTGTACTTTCTGGAGTAAACGCACTCTGCTTTTAGGTGGCGCAATCATGACTTGCTGGTGCGTCCTTAGTCTTCAAACTGTGCTTGAATCCTTTGACTGTAGGATTAAAACATTAATCTTCAATTGCAGGCTCGAATCCTTCACAAATCCTACTTCTGCTGCTTCGCTGGCCGGCTGAAATGGCCTCTCTATGCTAATCCGCACAGTGGAAAGAACTGTAAAACCAGGCGGCGGTGGTGGAAAAATGCGGTGGAGGCGGAGGAATGGTGGCGGAATGATGAAAACAGTGGAGATGCAGATGGAGGAGTGAAACTTATGAACGATACGTTTGGTGGTAGAGTGCAGCGCAGACCGTCAGATCATGGTCTGGGGGCAAAAATCAACGGTGGCGATCGGGCGACGGAGTAACATTTGCAACGGGAAAAACATACGAAACACATGAAATATGGCGGAGACAAATGCAAGAGTGGGACCCAGTGGAGGTGGAGGGTGATCGAACAAGGACCGTCAGATCTGGGAGAGACGAACGGTCACGATCCAATCGCTCAATCGCAATCGGGGGTCAGTCGAAACGGTTTGCGATTGCGATCGGGGAGGGTCTTGCGATTGAGCGCTGACCGTCCGATCGGGGGTCAGATCGACGGTTCAGATGTAATCGGAGGGACAGAGCGATCAGCGATCGGGAGGACCAGCGATTGGCGTAGGACCGTTGATCAGCAGGGAGATGGACGGACGAGATCAAATCGGAGGATGGAGGGAAGGGGGTGCGATTGGATGCAGGCCGTCCGATCTGGCGGAAGGTGTTTGGTCAATTTAGTGTGTCCTAAATTGCTGCATTTAATTTGTCAATCCGGGAATCGTAAGCTGATGAAGTGCGGCGCACTATATGTGCAAGATAACCTATTTCTTAACTTTTTGTCGTTTTTGGTTTTTCTAAGGTGAAATGGGAATTCTAAAATGAAAACAAGTTTGGTTATATTTTTTCAAGGAAGTGATATCCCCTATAATGATTTACCAACTTGAAACTTTAAAAGCAATTTGAAATTTACAATGATAAGACTTTGAAAGAAAATGAAAATGTACTGATGAAATGAAAAGATGCTGCTAATCTAATAAATCAAAACAGTAAACTAGTGAACATGAAAACCAAACTTATTCTTGCTGCCGACTAAACACAAAAGAAACTATGCTTAAGGAAATTCAAAATTGCAACAAAATAAATCTAAATCAGATTACATCAATTCATTTTCTGACCCTTCATCATTAGTCCAACTATGATTTTCGGAAGTAATCATAAACAATTTGTGTAACTGATATTTAATTTGCAGAAAGTAAACTAATACTAAACCATACACTCATGATTCTATCCCTCGCCATCAGTCCAGCTGTGGCTTTCGGAGGCAACTGAAGATGTCATACATGATTTAATATATCTAAATTTGCAGAAAAGAAACTAATACTAAACTACACATTTCATAATGCTGTCCCTCACCATCAGTCCAGCTGTGGCTTTCGGAGGCAACTGAAGACGCTATGAGCAGCTTAATATATCTAAATTTACAAAGAAACTAATATCACGCTAAAACTACACATTTCATAATATAATCCTCATCATCATCACTACGTTTTGAGGCAAATCGAAGATGCTATGGCGTTTTATCTAAATTTAACTACTGAAGCAGATAAGTAAAACTGAAATGAACAAAGCAAGACTGAAATTAAAC